>JBAIZL010000003.1:103816232-104373732 GCA_036971475.1 Prosapia bicincta | reverse complement strand
TGTCAGTAGTTGATGGCCGGCCCCTCTCACTATACGGGTTATTCTTGATATCACCAATGCGTTCCTTCACCAAGTTTTGGTGAAACTATTTTTGTTTAACAGGATTTTCTCTCATTACCTTTTTCTTGTTATTATAGATAATAAAACTGTTTACTACAGCTACATCTAATAGCCAGAAAAACATTTTCCTCCGCCATTTATTTGTTTGTCTCGTGAAACTGCACGGTTCATTATAGTGATCAGCTAAATCTACACCACCCATAAACTGGTTATATTTACAAATAACTATTGGTTTAATTATTTTGTTTATGAAACTGAACTACATTCTAATAAATCAGGATCAAGTAAAAGATCAGGAATTTCAGAATCACTAATTGCATGTGAAGCCACGGCAAACTACGAGTAAACAAATAACCTGCAAAACAGTAACCAATTTGCAGCTTACAACGTAGCGGCAAACTAGATTTTGTGATGACTCACATATTCCTAGACATTTTCAACTTAGTTCACATTATTGTCAATAGAGTGTAGCACCAAACGATAAAAGATTGAATGTCGTGGGCTTCACCGCAGAGTTATAGGCATTTGAAAATCGTGTTGGGTGACCCCCGACATACGAGTAAACTGCAATATACGCTTGGCGGGACTGCCCTGACAGTTGAGTGCTAAGGGTTAAACCATCTAAATTACATGTTCATTACACCAAACAAGGAAATTCAGGATATTATTTACATATATCTGTACCATTGTTGAATTTTTTGTTTATGCAATGTTTTATTTAGCTTTTCTTTTACAAGAACTTTTTTAGGAGTACTTGACAAATTTGTTTTTTAACGTTTTAATGAAATATAAATAAATGGTAAATATATTAATACTGTTCATTATTTCAGTTTAAAGTAAAACTTATAAAACTATTTACAAATACTGTGATTCCAATAGCTCGGTGTAACAAGTTGTTAAAATATTCTTATCATACCTGAAGGACAAAGTAGAGATGAATGCATCTGGTTAACAGGAATTCCTTCAGGCTGCACTTTGATTGTTTTTACAACATAGTCTCTAAAACAAAAATTAAAGAACTTATTCAATTCTCAAATAAGAAGAGATAAAACTATTTATTTTGAAAACTATACCAATCCTAATTAGCAGTTTAACAATTTGGTTGGGTCATTGAATTTGTTGCAATAAGCTTAATAAGCTTATAAATTTAATAAAGATAGAAAGAATTCAAGTCAACCTATAGAACTTCATTAAAAATTACAACTTTGAGACAAATCATACACATTTTCTTAACACTAGATGTCTCAGTGGTTGTTCATACAAAAAGAAAATTTCAGCAATTTACCCTCACCCTATGTAGGATAAACAGATTTTTATAAAAAACAACCTATAGTAGAAAGTCTTTAATACAGGACATTTGCGACTCAAGATGGATTATGGTTGCAATTTTTGATTGGAGTAGAGAATTTTCTGGACTAATTAATGGTTCTTTTAAAATTTATTATAAATTAAATAATGGGAGCCAAATATAATATCTATTTCTTCAAAAATGCAGTTCAGTAAATATATTCAACAAAAAACCATGTATATATTTGAAGAAGTCTAAATTAAGACTTCTTAGAATTTTGATTTTTACTAAACTCTTGTGTACATGAATAAACACATATTAATTTATTAAAAATCAATAATTAATTGAAATTTAATTAATAAAGTTACTTCCACTTTTTTTAATAAAATAATTTAATAAACTGATGTACAAAATTACATGACTTAATTCTGGTTTACAGTAGAGTAACTGAAATTAAAATTCTTATATGAGAAACTAGATGTACTCTGGCATGCTTTGCTGTGGCACATTGTGGTTGCATGGATGAGAAATGAGGAATAAAACGAAGCTTATGTTTTATAGAAATTTAATTTTACAATACTTCAGAGGCTAAGACAATGCCATTTTTTGGTTTGGCCATTCCCAGAATCGACCTGATAAGAAATGTTTTCTCAGTTCTTCCTACCCCATGCAAGAAGAAATTCCCCCTAACTCCATTATTTATCATTCGCATTACGCGATGATAAATGCCCTTCTGCTCACGTCTTAATTTGGGAATGCTTGATTGGAGATATGACTGAAGATCACTAGTGTTGTAACAGTGTTAACATCCCAAGTCTACATCAAATGAAGCAGTCGCAGCTCAAGTGGTTGCTGGAATTCCTAAGTTACCTATAATTACAATTTGCAAACGTTGCAGCTCAATTTCATCTTGATCAAAATTACCTCATAATATTTAATTAATATTGTATAGTAATCTAAATGTAATTCAAGTGGATACATTTGTTTTTGTTAGCAATTAATGTTGCTGGTACACAGAAGACCATTAAAAAAGCTGTTTTCATTCAGTCACAGATAAGTTACTGAGGCAAAAAATAAATACAAACAATCTTTGAGGTGAGTTGTATGTATTGTCAAATTTTAACCTTAATCTTTGCAGAACTTTTTGAGTTTTTGAAGCATACACAAACCAACATATACATCTAATATTTGACAAATTAGAGTTTATACATTTAGTTTTATTCTTTATTAAATTTATTATTAAAATATATTCTCTGCATTATATGTTTTATGGTGTTTAATTGTTGTTGGTGTTCTTTTTTGTCTAACAGTGTGTTTAATAGGTGATATATCATAGTGTTGAGCAGCTAGTTTATGTTGGTATGGATAGTTTGTAGAGTTGTGAATAGTAGTATTGATGTTGGTGGTTTTTCAGTATATGTTGAATTTATGTATTTATACATTTAATTGTAAGATACTTGTTTTGTTCTGTTTTGATGGTGTATGTTAATTTTGGTTGTATGAAATTAGGATGTATTAAAAATATGTGTGCTCGGCATTTATTCACTTTTTATAATTTGATAATGTCGTCGACATACCTATACAAGTAAATAATGTTGTCGGAGCATTTGGGTCTATAAGCATGTTTTTGACACATTACACCCCAAACACACATTGATGAACTAACAAAATTATTCACATAACTAAATTTCTTTACCTCCATTAACACTCTACATTAACGTTCTACTCCTGAGAAGATGACCTACCTATGGGATAGCATTTTGGCATAAATATTCATATATCACATTGAACAAAACCACACTTTACATAACAATAAATACTTCGACATCATTTACTGATATAGGTACTGCAACACCCCCCCCCCCCCCAGTATATGTACTGGCACAGATACGTCGATGATATAACACTATACAGAGGCAACTCCCGTCAATGCGAAAAACTCCTCACCTACACTAATAAAACACACCCAAAACTCCACTTCACTTCAGAAATTGAAACCAACCGATCCCTAAACTTCCTCGACCTATCCATAACGAAAAGCCAAACACAAAAACAGTTTCAACATTTACAGGAAACCCATAATGACAGACACACTTATCCACAACACCTCAAACCACAGTATCCAACACAAACACGCTACCTTCAGATCCATGCTCCATAGACTTAAAGAAGTCCCAATGACCACAGAAAACATAAACAAGGAACTAGACACAATTAAATATTTAGCATACACAAATGGATACAACACTACAATAATAGACAAACTATGGTACAAAATACAAAAAATTACTAAAATTAACACTACAGACAGGGAAAACAAATACATCACATTACCATTCATAAACAAAACAACAAACAAAATAGCCTGCAAATTTCAAAAAATAGATTACAAAATAGCATACAAAACCAATAACAAATTACAATACAAAATACAATACAACACCAACAACAAAGATAAACTACAAGCACCAGGCGTATACAAACTAAACTGCGACGAATGTAACAAATTCTACATTGGACAAACAGGTCGCAGCTTTAAACAAAGAGTCGAAGAACACAAACATAACACCAACTCAACATTTTACAATCACTTAATAGAAACAGGACACAAATACACAGACATTTATCATAAATTAGAAATCCTACACATCAACGAAAAAGGACCACATCTCAACACACTAGAACAATATGAAATTTACAGACACACAAAAACACAAAATACAAACATATTAAACGAACAAACACAATACAAATCACACATACTCTTTGATACTATCGAAAACCTACCTTTAAAACCGTCACCGCTTGACCCAACATCTCCAAGCAGAAGACAATGATGAAGATCGGCACATAGCGATCGAAAATGTTCTGTCTCAGTAAGTTTTAACAAATTTACTAAATAAAAAGTTCGGATAGTCATGAACTATTGTTTAAGTGATTAATAAAGTATAAATTTTAAATATTCTTGTTTGGTAATAACCTTGTTTTTTTTTAAATATGTTTGTTTTGGTTTCAAATGCTGAGTTTTAAATATCAATGATTTCATAGCTAAATAGTTAATTTGCATAGGTTGAGATAAAGTTGAATATTAATTTTTCTAATTTCATAAAAATATTTTGGGGTCAAATCAGAGTAAATGTTGAGTTAAATTTAGAATTTTAGATATGTCTGTTGTTTAAGGGGAAATTTTGTGTTTTTAAGATGGCAAAAAGGGATTAGATTTATATTTACATTAAACATTATAAATAAATTAGTTACATGATTCTGCATTTAAGATGAGGTTGTAACATTTTTTTGTTTGAAAAGTGGGGTTAAAATTTTAAAAATAATGCGCTAACAAACTTAGAAAAATAGTATATACAATTTCTGAAAAGAAATGGGTTGGATAGAATTATAAAAAAAAAAAAATATTTAGAGACTCCAATTTTATTTTTATAAACTATGCTGTTGTGGAAATTTTGATTATTAGAAAAATAAAAACTTTGTTTTTTACGAGTAATGATTTTATTTTATGTAAACACATTTCTTAAACAATCCTAATCATTTGGTCACTATGCTGAGGTTTCCTGTAAAAGAATTCATTCCTCGGAAACGAAAACCCAAAGGGTTAAATCTCCGCGAATTAAGTTTTCCAAATATAGTCCAGAGGCCTGTTGTCTGGCATATTTTGGCAAGCAGTAGCACAGGGTTCAGCTTTAGGCAGGATGAGCTTGTTTCAAAATTTTTACCTTGTGGTGATGGCTTGGCAGACTGTGACTCGATTGCGGGTGACGGTCGGGTTTTAGTGACCCGTCACAACACACGCTACCAAGAACACACAAAAACACCCAATCAAACTTTGCTGAACATCCCATATCCACAACCATAAATACACAAACATAACATTCTAACCTACAAATTCTTCACAAACAAAATGAAAATAACCAACGATACACAGCCGAACAGTATGAGTTACACAAACTACACCCTACACACATACTCAACACCCAACCACATTATAACTGACATACAATTTTTTACATCATAACCCCCCCCCCCAATACTCACCAAACTACACACTACACACATACTCAACACCCAACCACATTATAACTGACATACAATTTTTTTACATCATAGCCCCCCAATACTCACCAAAATACACCTACATCCCCACCCTAATATCCCACCCTCACCCTAACCTACAAAAAACCAAGAGGTCAGTTATGGTCTGAGTTGACAATGGGACATATCTCCCGAAATGACCACCCTCAACAGTTATAAAATGAGTGCTACAATAGGTAAGTGTAACATATTTACAAGTGTTTTTGGTTTCATTAATTTGACAGAGCACGGATATTTAATGAGCCAAGTACTAAACATAAATGCAAGAGAACTGATGGAAGGGAAAATAGAGAAGTATTTAAAGGTTTTATAAAGTGTAAGAACCACTATACTCCAGGGGAATTTGGAACAATCGAAACGCCAGAAGCATTTCTATATTTTTATATTTACCCCGCATATTTTGTCTATATTTTTTATATGTGGGTTTCATTTGTCCAAGGTCGAAAACCAAGATGCAATTACTGCCCATAAGAGAAAAAGATTTACTCAATTTATATATTGAGCTTGTGAGAGGTCGGAACATCTGACTGAAATAAAGTATTGACTGTTCTGCAGGATAATTTGTATTTACAGTATTTTTTTAGATTTCAATATTTATTTTTATATTATCAAAACATAAATCTAATATAGTGGATTATGGTTATTCAGATACTGGTTTATTGGACCAGCTGTTTAGTTAGACCAAAATTTTTAAAAAAGAAAAACTAATACATGTTAAAATTACAGCTGTTAATTGTTTCTAAAAGTTTATGAATCTTTGTTTACCGGCTGTTTAATCGGACCGAATCAAGTAGGACCTAAAGTGGTGTGATTATCTGGAATCCACTGTATAGAACTGCAAAAGAGAAATTGTTATTAATTTATTACTGAATTTTGAAATTTAGATATTAAAAAACAACTTAGATCTATACGGGGGACTAATCGAGTAGCTGTGACCTACCATGGGTTAAAAAAAGATCATGATGACTTTGCAATAGAAATATTAGTTTTTTTATTTAAAACCTAGTTTTAAGGCTTTTATGTAGCCTAAATTATCTTATTCAGTAATTCTGATTCCATTCATAAAATTTTTTTTCAAGTTTCTAAGGCTGAAATATTTATTGATTAAATGAAGAAACATTTTATAAAGAACGTTTTTTCTCCAATAATATTTGAATGTGCCTCTGATTTTTATTTGTCGATCCTTCCCTACTATTTCTATTTCCTACTCCGATTCTCTCTAAACCTTGGCAGTATTAGATGGAGGTACAAAAAATATTCAAAAATATATGTATACCTAATATATTTTACTATTTCTTACTGTTTTACATATTATAATTCACACAAGGATCTGTATTTATTATTGTAGTTTATTTGTGTACACAAATTGAAATATCTTTAAAACAAGAAATGGTGATAAGTTTCTAGCCTGAATGATCCTATTTACCTTCAAAAGGGACAGATTTACATTCAGTAAAGCTATGCCACCAACACTAAGACCATGACAAGGTCTATTAAAAATATTTTGTTTAAAGATATACCACACTAAAAAACAGCAAAATGTAAAATTTTAGCAAAATATAATTAGAATTTTGTTTTCAATAAGTATACCTTGTATATTATGTTACTGTTGTTTTATTTTTATTAAATTCCTTCTATTAGCTCACACTCTCCTGGAATATATTTTGTACAAATTCCTTCTATTTGCTCACACTCTCCTGGAATATATTTTGTACAAATTCCTTCTATTTGCTCAAACTCTCCTGGAATATATCTTGTACAAATTCCTTCTATTTGCTCACACTCTCCTGGAATATATTTTGTACAAATTCCTTCTATTAGCTCACACTCTCCTGGAATATATCTTGTACAAATTCCTTCTATTAGCTCACACTCTCCTGGAATATATCTTGTACAAATTCCTTCTATTAGCTCACACTCGCCTGATGTATATCTTGTACAAATTCCTTCTATTACCTCACACTCTCCTGGAATATATTTTGTACAAATTCCTTCTATTAGCTCACACTCTCCTGGAATATATCTTGTACAAATTCCTTCTATTTGCTCACACTCTCCTGGAATATATTTTGTACAAATTCCTTCTATTTGCTCAAACTCTCCTGGAATATATTTTGTACAAATTGCTTCTATTAGCTCACACTCTCCTGATATATATTTTGTACAAATTCCTTCTATTAGCTCACACTCTCCTGATATATATTTTGTACAAATTCCTTCTATTAGCTCACACTCGCCTGATGTATATCTTGTACAAATTCCTTCTATTAGCTCACACTCTCCTGGAATATATTTTGTACAAATTGCTTCTATTAGCTCACACTCTCCTGATATATATTTTGTACAAATTCCTTCTATTAGCTCACACTCTCCTGATATATATTTTGTACAAATTCCTTCTATTAGCTCACACTCGCCTGATGTATATCTTGTACAAATTCCTTCTATTAGCTCACACTCTCCTGATATATATCTTGTACAAATTCCTTCTATTACCTCACACTCTCCTGGAATATATTTTGTACAAATTCCTTCTATTTGCTCACACTCTCCTGATATATATTTTGTACAAATTCCTTCTATTAGCTCACACTCGCCTGATGTATATCTTGTACAAATTCCTTCTATTAGCTCACAATCTCCTGGAATATAGTTTGTACAAATTCCTTCTATTTGCTCACACTCTCCTGATATATATTTTGTACAAATTCCTTCTATTAGCTCACACTCGCCTGATGTATATCTTGTACAAATTCCTTCTATTAGCTCACACTCTCCTGATGTATATCTTGTATAAATTCCTTCTATTTGCTCACACTCTCCTGATATATATCTTGTACAAATTCCTTCTATTTGCTCACACTCTCCTGATATATATTTTGTACAAATTCCTTCTATTAGCTCACACTCTCCTGGAATATATTTTGTACAAATTCCTTCTATTAGCTCACACTCTCCTGGAATATATTTTGTACAAATTCCTTCTATTAGCTCACACTCTCCTGATATATATTTTGTACAAATTCCTTCTATTAGCTCACACTCGCCTGATGTATACCTTGTACAAATTCCTTCTATTTGCTCACACTCTCCTGATATATATCTTGTACAAATTCCTTCTATTAGCTCACACTCTCCTGGAATATATTTTGTACAAATTCCTTCTATTAGCTCACACTCTCCTGATATATATTTTGTACAAATTCCTTCTATTAGCTCACACTCGCCTGATGTATACCTTGTACAAATTCCTTCTATTTGTTCACACTTTCCTGGAATATATTTTGTACAAATTCCTTCTATTTGCTCACACACTCCTGATATATATCTTGTACAAATTTTCAATCGTTGTTTTTATTCATCCAATCAAATTCAAATTCATTTTTTTATCCCATAGTGGATGGCAATTAATGTTAATACATTTTTTATCAAATATTTATTCATTAATTAAAATATAAAATTTGTGTGGTCCAGCTCGGTTCGAACTAAGAATCTTTATGTTCGAAGTCTAGAGCACCTTGGCACTGCGCCAGCTTTCCAATACCTAGAAATATATTTCTCAAAGTCATGTATGAATTCCCCCTTCCCATCTGATTGTCATCAACACCTCCATTGTACAACTTTAAACTGTTGCTATGGTTACCACATAATACCATAAATATCAATAAAACTTGTCTTTGTTATTCTCAGTAGGAATTTACTTAATTTTTTTAAAATTATTGTTTAATATAGTATTTTTTTACTAAAATTAATTAAAACTGATTTATTTTGCCTTTTTATGTTTTAGTGCACAATCAATAGATTGAACATTATATTTGTGGGTGGGTCCCAACTTTAAAGAAAGATTAAAGGTATGAATATATATAAACCTTATAAATGAACTCTCTAATGGTCCACAGTCCTTGATCCCTGGTATTACAGTAGCAGCTGCAGTCAGGTTGAAGCTTCCAAGATTTAGTGCTTTAATACTAATAATCTGTACACTTAAACTTCTTACTTTTACACAAGTCTCTATCGTAGACTTGTCTAATTTGAAGTTATCACCACTGCTTATATCAAGCCTTACCTGAAATTATTTAGACAAATTGAAACAATCAATCTTAATCATTTATTATAATAAACACAAAACTCTCTCTCTATTTTAGGTTAAAGACATTGTGTAATAATAAATTGTATATGACAATGTTAATCCTGTAGATAGCTTACTTTGTCTTAACATTCATGATGTATGCGTGTATTGTGTACACAATATTACTTTTTTTTAATAGTAACTCTTTTTTTTAAAACAAGGAATACATTTAACGGTTTACATTCTATTAAATGAAGGTAAATTTGTATAAATATAACCATCAGTCTGAATTCTATGGTTAATTTTATTCTAAAAAACAAAAACATTTTATTATAATTAGGAAACATAACAATAGGTTACACATGTATTATGATATATTAACCATTATATATATATATATATATATATATATATATATATATGCATAATATTTTTAAAATAAGGAAAACTAATAATTACTCACACAATGTAACAATGTTACTAACTTTCAAATTTGTTACTAACTTTCAAAAAAATGTGTTTTTTTTTGAAAAAATAACTTTACATGATTTTGTTTATAAATTTGACTAAAAATGATCTTTAATCAACACTAATTAAATAGTTAATTCATAATTTATTTAGATACAGGTATTATCATTGAAGTCTTTTGTGTTCTTCAAGGACGCGTTTACACCATAATATTTCTACTCCAATCAATATGTAGTTTTTTAAACATATGATTGACTTCACACACAAAAATCAGTTTATTTTGGTAAAAAATCAAATTAAATAGGAAATCTTACACTTAGTAAGAATACAACCTTAAGAAGGTGTAACAAATAACCTGAAGAGATTTTATGGTATTTTTTGTCTGGTGTTTTATGGTACCAAAATGTGTTATGATTTAAATATTTTGCTTAGTATTAGTTGATTACATCTTCACGTCAGCAATAGTTTTCACTAGAACACTTGTAAATATTATCCCGAGTTACGGTCTGACAATGAGACAAATCTCCCGAAACGGCCGTCCTCAACAAATATAAATAAGTGCTACAATAGGCAAGTTGTAAAATATTTACAAGGATTTTGGTTAAATTTTATTTTTTATACACTTTATTCACTAGAGGACAAGGCCTTAGCAAAGAAAAAATGTTTGGGAGGGGGGAAAGGTCAATACCAAAGATTTTAATTTAAACAACAATTTCAATGCTTATTTTTAAAATTATAGCTACCAATGTACATTTACCTTACAGTGCATTACTTCTGTTTTTTTTCATTTTAAAATCATTCTTTCACATATGTTGGTAGGTGCTGTACTTAATATAAGTCTCTTGACTTGAAAAAAAAAATTATTCCTATAAATTCATTACAGCTTAAACTTAAAACACTTAAAATAATTTACAAAGTTCTCTAGAAAAATCTGACAAATAAGATAAATAGATTTAGTATGTTATCCAAGTTGAACTAGTGGAAAGGGAACACTGACTTGGCCATATGCAATGTCGTATTTTGGGAATAATAATGAGGTTAAAGAGTTTAAATAAAAAAAACTGGAAAAGGTATAGGATTATGAAATATATATCTTATTACAGTACAGTACTGTAGATGAAGGTTCCTAGTTTATTTACTTATTAGATCAGAACAAATTATAATTGCATTAAATACATAATCTTTTGTAAAAAAATAATAAAAAGAAACAGTGATCTGTTACTTGTATGTATGTAATATAATAAATTATTTTTTATTAAAGTGGGAAAGGAAAGGTAATAGAAAACATACAATTGTTAATTATCTGCTAATTAATTGTATTATTAAAGTAAACAGTAATGTGAGTTATACAGAGTTTACAAGACAAAATTTAATCTTCTGCCATGATTGAAGGCAAGTTTTACAACTTCGTCTGTTGAAATTGATCTACTCCTGAGAAACTGACATCAAGATCAGTGCACAAAGATTGATCTACTCCTGAGAAACTGACATCAAGACCAATGCACAAAGACTTATCTACTCCTGAGAAACTGACATCAAGACCAGTGCACAAAGATTGATCTACTCCTAAGAAACTGACATCAAGACCAGTGCACAAAGATTGATCTACTCCTGAGAAACTGACATCAAGACCAGTGCACAAAGATTGATCTACTCCTGAGAAACTGACATCAAGACCAGTGCACAAAGATTGATCTACTCCTGAGAAACTGACATCAAGACCAGTGCACAAAGACTTATCTACTCCTGAGAAACTGACATCAAGACCAGTGCACAAAGATTGATCTACTCCTGAGAAACTGACATCAAGACCAATGCACAAAGACTTATCTACTCCTGAGAAACTGACATCAAGACCAGTGCACAAAGATTGATCTACTCCTGAGAAACTGACTTCAAGACCAGTGCACAAAGATTGATCTACTCCTGAGAAACTGACATCAAGACCAGTGCACAAAGATTGATCTACTCCTGAGAAACTGACATCAAGAACAGTGCACAAAGATTGATCTACTCCTGAGAAACTGACATCAAGAACAGTGCACAAAGATTGATCTACTCCTGAGAAACTGACATCAAGAACAGTGCACAAAGATTGATCTCCTCCTGAGAAACTGACATCAAGAACAGTGCACAAAGATTGATCTACTCCTGAGAAACTGACATCAAGAACAGTGCACAAAACTGTCTTGACTACAACCATTTCCTAAATATGTCTTCAGTCATCTAAGTGTTAAATATGTATTCAGTCATCTAAGTGTTAAATATGAACGTTCTGGCAAAAAAGGTGCTTATTGGTAGACTTGAAAATATTTTTAGCGTTGAAGGTGTTTGGCAAAATTCCTTGTTGCATTCTGTAAGAGCTTCAATAGCAATTTTTGGACGATCACACTCTCCCTGCTTTTCTCAATAAATCTTCCACAAACTAAACTCAATTCCCAATACATCTGTCAACTTTATTTTGGCAAACTTTCAAGTATGCTATATCTAGCCAACAGAAGCATTGCAACAGACAGATGGTAACACAAAGTTCAAATTTTGAAAAACGTTTTGGTGATCCATTAATAGACCTTGCAACTGATTTCTAAAATTTTCAATCAGCAGAATTGCCACCCCAATGCAAAAATATTGTTTTGGATCTGAATTTTGTATGTTATGTCGGCTATGCTGTGATGCATCTGTTGCAGCGTCGGTTGTTATGTCATGTATGATGCAGCGACATGAGGAAGTTTTTTTTTCACTAACATCAGTTAGTAACAATTTAGCTGTCTTGTAGGTCTGAGAAAACTCAATCACACAGATGCGATTGTAACTTCTAACAGAGTGTCACAGTGTGTGGAAACACTTAAGCTAAGAAGCATTAGCTAATAACAAACTCCCCACAAATCTCTCACAAATGATGACACCTTGGAAGATGTATCCATGCCTGTGTCACTGATCATTACCACCTTCCAAGGTGGCAATGATAGTTTTGAATAGGTCCCAAAACTTAAGGAGGCTATTATGGTTCTCTACCTCGTGGTTTCATACATCGATGTTAAGAGATTTTCATTGTTGGGTTTTCTGTTTCAATTTTTTCTCTCCGTAAATTCATTTTTTTAAGGAAACTTTTGAAAAAACTTATCATAGAATTGACTGTGCCAACACAATTTCTCACACTCTGTAAACTACAAAAGTGATAAAGACCGAGGTTTAACAAGTCTAAGCACTAATGAACATACAGAGCTTCTGGATACTGTTTTCTTATCAAAGATTGTCCTACGTTAAAGGATCCATTCATGACAGACCCCGTCATAGCCTTACCAAACCATATCCTTGCATTCCAGACCAAGACCTGACAAAAATTAAATGATAGTATCAGCTACTGATTGAGCTTTTGTGCCTTTTAGCTGAGCAAACCATAGAAAGTCTTCTTGACACAACAGATTTCTTCTTTTTTATGAACCATACACTTAGAGAAAGTTGTTCATTTCCTGATATAACTGCAGTCTCATTTACAAAAATAGATAACACACCAGTTTTAATTTGTATCACCCTCACTGATAATTTTTTTGAACGATTTATCCACATATAGTAATCACCTCATTCTGGAATGTTAGGCTTATATATGTAGCATTTCCATTTTGGGATATATTCTCTGTATATTTGAAGAGTCTGGTCATCAAATTTCATTTTTAATCTTGACAATGCTCTGAAGTTTCCATCATTAACAGACAGCTCTTCAACATAAGGCTTTAATAATCCTGAATCATTGATTCCTCTTAATGTTAATTCCTGCCGACAACAAAACTTTATGGCATCTACTATAGAACCCAACATCTGTCAGTTTTCTTGCACTTGTTTCTTCCTTGCTGAATCAACAATTCACTGGTATGTGCCTTGTTCTATACTGACCTCTGTCTAGGGGCAGTGAGGGTGAAATGGCCTACACGTGGCGGATAGCACTGACTGTAGTGTATGAGTCATAGGCTATATTGGATCTACATGGCACAGTCACAGCAAAAACGTAAACTAGATCGCAAGGGTGTAAGGCTACAGCCTACTGCATCTATGCATATTGTACATTGTATTTAAACAAGCAAATCTAAATATAGTATACATGAAGTACACAATGATGTAAAATATTTTGCTGGATCCACTCCCACTGTTAACTCTTGTGTTGTCTAGTTATAAATTAACTTTCACTTTTCAAAAACCTAGTAAAATGTTTACTACCACAGTAAAAGCTCTTTTATACGGCTATTTTTAAAGTATTGTTTATTGTATATTAGAGTCCATACATAGTGCGACCAATTCCGTTAACATTATCAAAGTATTAATACTTATGTATTAGCATCCAACTAAGTTTTATACTTGGGTATATGAAAACTTTTAAACACTTTGAAGTCTGGGCTAATATATAACTTGATTGCCAAAATGGCTCCCATTATTTGAAGTTTATTAAAAAAAAAAATTAACCCTATGCGTATATAACATATTATTTAACAGAAATAATTTAAAGTTAATAATATAGAGCCTCATTTCCCAGGACTAACAAGTATCAAATTTGATCTGATAAATCAAAATTGTAGGTAATATGGGCAATAACAAAACAATAAAGGCATTTATTGTTATTTTTCAGTATTAGGTTTGTTTCACAAATTAAATGCTCAATTAAGTTTTCATATAAACAGAATGAACTTTTCGTAACCATTTGTTTTTCAGTACAATTAATGCCTATCTGTAAAATATTGTTATTCACAGAATTATTAATTGTATTGCTTGAACGTATGATTCTTTACTTAAAGACATTCAACAATAAGCACATGCAAAGAGTCTTCAAGATTTCTTTTAATATATAAAAACGTTGCTTGTTGTAATCATTTTGAATTCACTAATTAGGTTACTAGTAATTACTGTGTAACTGAGTAAATACTTTTGAACTGAGTTACTGACGAGTTTCGAAACAATCACTTTATTGATGAAGCTGACCCGCAACTGCAAAGAAGGGGGGTTTGGGTTAAGGTGCTTGTTTACTATATAATGGAATAAGGTGTTAAGTTCGAAGTGTGTATGGTCGTTTAAGATATGTTGTTTTTGTGTTGTGTGATGTTTTAATATTTCAAAATTCTCTGTAGGCGTTTAGTATATGGAGAATATTTAAATTAGTATGGATATTTGTGTATGTGTTTTGGGTATTTTGTATATGTGTTGCGTAGCTCGATTTTAGATTTTAGTTTTACATGTCATTGATGTGTTCTTTGAATCTTGTGTTAAATGAACTACTGGTTTGGCAAACGTAGAAGCTGGGGCAATCATTACATGTTATGAACTAACTACTACAGAAAAATTGGAAATATTCAAACATCACACAATACAAAAACAACATATCTTAAACGACCACAAACTCTTCGAATCTAACACCTTATTCCATTATTTAGTAAACAGCCTGCCTAGCCCAAACTCCCTCTTCCCCCTTGTAAGTCTTATGTCCAGTAACCATTGAGCGACAGCCAGCAGAAGTGGGTCAGTTTTGTCAATGAAATGATAGCTTTGAAACACGTCGGCAAGTAAGTTAAAAAGTATTCACTCAGTTATGCAATAAACACTTATAATTCAAAAACTGTTTTATTACTGAAAAATAAAATTCTATTTTCCACTAACGTAAGAATTCTTTATGATCTTTGAATAAAATTATTGAATTTTCTATTTTGTCAGATATCTTGACTATGGTAAATCGTGCCACCTATCAAGACATACTATCAACTATACTTACCGGCAAATCATAAGACATAGAGTTATAAATAGAAAGTTTAATTTTAGCAAGTTCATTCCTCTTCAACGAATATGGAATATCAAACTGGATAAAAAAAGGTAGGAAAGTTATAAGTGGAGCAGCAACACCTAAACCAAAGCCTTCTTTATCAGAAATGCATATCACACATGATTTCCAAGAAGTTATAGTGTGGGGAACTTGTGTCTGTATTACTGCTTCACCTCGGTTTCTGTTCAACAAATAAAGCACTGTTATTTATTCATAATTCCTTTTTTGTAATAGGTAATGCAATAGAATCACAACAGTCTGGTCTACAATGAAAGAATATACAGCCTAAATAGCCAAGATATTAGTAATAAGCTCTCAACGTCTATTATGCTAGCATGGCAACATACATAGTTAGGCAACTGAAAGAGCTGGGAATGGTGTCAATCACTCAACTTAACTAATGTTTAGTAAAAGCTAATTAATCACTTAAAAACTAGTTTATGACTATCCGAACTTTAAATTTAGTAAATGAGAAGACACTGATGAAGATCGGCACATAGCGATCGAAAACATTCTGTCTCAGTAAATTTTAAGACATTTACTAAATTTAAAGTTTGGATAGTCACAAACTAGTGTTTAAGTGATTAATAAGATCCACCGAACGTAATGGACTACAAAATTCAAAAACAAAAGCTAATGTTCGCATGTTACACAAAAGCTTTGTAATCTATATTACTTACACTGAGCAGTGATCACATTTCTTAAAATATAAATAACATTGTTCTTAGTAATTTAATTCTACCAGGCTCTGTTAAAGTAAAAAAATATAAAACTTACACTAAAATTCCATTAAAAGGAGTAGGTATGACAAAACAATTAATAAAATAAGTAAACAAAATGCTCATCTATCCTATTTGAATCAGAAAAAGAATGATACTGCCTACACAAAGGTAAAGATGAGCAAATTGGACAAACATGATCCTATATAATTTATTTCTTGTAGCGATATGGCAAAAACAAAGTGAGGAAAATCAAGTCATGCTTAGAGTATGTTTAAAACTCAAATACCACAATCTGGACACTCTTATGTGTTATCTATTAGTTAAGTATTTATTTATTAAATATTTGTCTAGATTAGACTTGTATACCCTAGTGGTACTTAAATTCTTTCCCATTCATTATAACCCTGGTTTCAAGCAAACTTGCAGTACAGCAATGTTTGCAAGTTTAAGTTAACTTCACTTTAGTGATGTCACAAGACTTTTACACAGGGAAAAATATCAGCTCACACTAAGAAGAGGGAATGAATATTGATTTAAAGTAAAAGAATAGCAGGTTATAGTTTACATAATTAAAAACTTAAAGAACAAGATTTGCAATTTGTGTATTTTAACATGTTCAGCACGGCTAGTGTACCGGCACGCTCGCTCCCAGTCTAATTAAAACTTCTCTAGAGTCGATACGTGTTAGTATAAAAGTTTGATTTTTACGTCAGTACTTCAGAAGAGTTGGGAAAACATTGTGCCTGAGTCATTTTTAAATCCGACCATCTCAAGTAAACTTTTGATGCTTCAACTGAAACAAAGCTTCAGGGAGTTTTATGAACAGATTTAATTTGGTTTAACTTTTATATTTTATTGTCTTTTTTTTTTAGTTTGAACCCCTTTACGCTGCAAAATATCCGGTAAAACCAACGATCATAAAAATAAACTAAACTTTCTGAACTAACGCATGAATAAACGGTAACTGTAATATTAGAGTGAATGAACCAACTCGAGGTGGGAACAGACTATTGTAAATGTGAGACATTGACAAAATGTTTGGGCACCGGGAACCTAATGTAGTAAACAAATGTCAGCTAATCTCGACTATAAATATTCTCGGACATGACATATGTATTATCTATGTATGTATTTACATTATCGATCTCTATCGCTTTGTGAAACACATGACATAAACAAAAACAAACATACCGAGTTAAAAATGGAATGTTAATTTTAGTATGTAGTATATTTTAATAGTAGGTACTTTAGATTTTTATGTAAATTATCTTTTTTCTGTCTCTTCTATTGTGTTTTATTATTTGTCATACAGTATTTTATCATTTGTATTTCTTTTTTTAATTGTGACCCGATAAATAAAACAATATTTCAACATCTAATACACTGTTTTGATGTCCTCAATAAACCTGTATAAGTTAGAAATAAAATTATTAAGATGAAAACAACAGGGACGATAATTAGATCCTATGACAAACTATGCAACCCGCAAAGCATTTCACTGCCGTCAGAGGTGGAAGTTAACGAAAAAACATACAGTAGTTTGATGAGATCACCAATATCGCCACCGTGCTGAATGTGTTAACTTGTTTAAGTAAATATCTAAACCTTACTCGAGCTAACTGGAGAT
The DNA here is from genome assembly GCA_036971475.1 of Prosapia bicincta. NCBI lineage: Eukaryota > Metazoa > Arthropoda > Insecta > Hemiptera > Cercopidae > Prosapia > Prosapia bicincta. The sequence continues at coordinate 104,355,591 of JBAIZL010000003.1, read as the reverse complement.
ACAAAAACGTTTAATGTTTAAAATTATAATTTATAAAATAAAAGGTTTAGAAAGTATTTGCCTTAAAATATGAAAATAAACAATACATAAATAAAGATTCAACCTTCAGCTACAAATGTTTTTTACTGGTAATGGAAACAGCTATGCCATCTGAGCCTAATGTTTTACCAGTTGGACAATGTCACCAATATCATGAATCAATTATTTCAAATGCCAGTGAAGTGGAGTATAATTGTTTCTTTGAATCATGAATACAAAGTCAGTCTTTCCACAACATCTATTCTAAGATGCACCACAATTAAGAGGCACTTGTTTTGTTTGGTTATAACCACACTACATTATTTAATAATAAGTTTACCAAAACATGATATTCTGATCACCTTATGATTTTCCCTAATGAAAAAGATAATTAAATTTATTGTTGAGTAATTACAATTCAATATACACATTGAATTGAATGTGGAAACATACCATGAGATACAAAATCTGATCAAAAAATACGGTGAATGAATTTTTATAGTGGCAACTGCTGATGCTAATATGATGTATTTTGCCTAATAGCGTGATCTGTTAAGACAGGAAGCGACAAGTTTCAACATACTGGAGCTTGTCAATCAACTTTCAGAGCCACTACAGTGAGGTTGTGTTTATCTTGTCTGTTGGGCATCATGGATTTCAAACAACACATTAATATTAGGTTTTGTTTTAAGTTGTAAAAGAATGCTAAAGAAGCTCACGAAATGTTAAAATCTGTATATGGTGATAATGTGAAACAAGAAGCATTAGGGACATCCATTAACCTAAAAAACAGACGAGAATGTGCAAAAATTAGAAACAATGGTCTGTTCAAACAGGCAAATACTATTCAAGAACTAACGGAAGATATTAACATTTCGTACAGCTGCGTTCAAAGCATTTTAACTGATAACTGATAATGAGATGAGTGGGTGCCAAATTTGTTCCTAGACTTTTGAGTGATGAACAGAAAGAAAATCGTGTGTCAGTCTGCACAGAGTTGAAGGATCGTCTTCAAGCAGATCCAGACTGTAGATCCAGCAGTTCTTTGCTAAAATTGTAACTGGAGATGAAAGTCTATGGGTATGACCATAGACTATTTCGGTTAGGTCTATGGATATGACCCTGAGACCAAAATGAAGAGTGTCCAATGGAAAACCAGTACACCTCGTCTTAAAAAGGCACGTCTGTCAAAACCGAGCATCAAGGTCATGCGTATTGTTTTTTTTTTATAGTGAGGTCGTAGTGTAATCAGAGTTTGTTCCAAAGGGGAACAACTTTGAGCTCTAAATTTTATAGGAACAACGTTTGCAAAACAACATACGAAGAAATAGACCAAATAAATGGGCGAATGGCTTTCTCCTTCATCATGACAATGCGCTGTGTAACACCTCACTTCTTATTTACGAGTTTTTGGCTTATAAAAGAGTTCCTGTCTGTCCACATTCCCTATACTCACCCAAATTAGCACCATGCAACTTCTGGCTCTTCCTGAAAATTAAAACTGTGTACTAAGAAAAACGTTTTGACACCATTCCTGACATTGAGAGGGCCAGGATCAAGCAACTGAACACCCTTCCGAATGAAGCCTTTCAGAAATGTTTCCCGTCATTACTTTGAAGGAGATTAAATCGAATTCAATGTAAGTTCATTACGTTTTGAAATAAGAAATTATTCACAGTATTTTTTTATCACACCTCATAGTCTTCTGGGTTCTGCTCACAAAGGGTATGAAATCAGTTTAGAAGCATAAGATTCTCTTAAATATATAACATGTTATTGGCAACAAGAGACTTCCATTGGTTTTATTACTTATTGATCCACTGAATGATTGTTGTAAAATAATAGTAGATGAATATGTTTCAAAAATAAACTTCTACTTGTAGTGCTTAATCACTAAACTAATTAAATCAGAAAACATCACAGATGGATAAAGCGACAATTGTGTTATTATATTTGATTTCATTAGCAAACAAATAATCTCCAATTTTCCATTGGATTACTTCTATCCCATATAGATAACTGTTCTGTACTTAAACTCAGCTGTATCACAAAATCTATTTAAATCTGCTAATACCAGAGATAAATAAATAACAAAGTACTGTTACATATAAGAAAGTTGGAAACTGATGAAATCTCTTCCATACTTTTTGAATGATGTACACTGTGTTTCAAACTAGCTTATTTTTAACCCCCACAATTTGTTTACCAAGCATTAAGCTGTTAATTTAACTTCAGCTATAAATAGCAAAGAATTAATTAGTTTAATTAGAATTCATTGATACATTAAGGATAAAGATAACAGAGATGAAGTCTCTTTCAATAACTTAAAACTTTTACCATCTTTCTCAAGATGTTAGAAAAATTGTTTTACTGAAATCAATGGTAGGAGAATTGCTATAACATTTTATAAAATGATAGTTTCGCCTCTTGATTTTATTAAAGTGATAATATTAATGGTTTCATGTTTTGAAATTTGATATATAGTAAACCCTCACTAGTCTGGCAAGTATGGGGTTGGGATACTGTGGGATTACTGAAAATGGCTAATTACTGTTGGGTTTGTTAGAAAAACAGTGTCAGTTGTACAATATTTGTTTGTATTACCCAAAAATAAAGAAGGCATAGTAAACATAATATTGTACAGTACATCCATTGATAAAACAAGAATGAATGTACTGATCTGTACTTTACAATAAGAGGTTACCTTATCTTTAACGGTAAGAACAAAAATTCAAATATATTTCTGTTTACATTGCAATGACATTGTCCACTTGCACTTGAGTAACAGTCACTGTACATAACTACTGCAGGAACGTACAGCTCAAAATCGTTTGTATATCATGAACTACACAACTAGATCCAGGCGGTTTGAAGATCATTCAGTCACTGTACATAGCTACTGCAGCAACGTACAGCTCAAAATCGTTTGTATATCATGAACTACACAACTAGATCCAGGCGGTTTGAAGATCATTCAGTCACTGTACATAGCTACTGCAGCAACGTACAGCTCAAAATCGTTTGTATATCATGAACTACACAACTAGATCCAGGCGGTTTGAAGATCATTCAGTCACTGTACATAGCTACTGCAGCAACGTACAGCTCAAAATCGTTTGTATATCATGAACTACACAACTAGATCCAGGCGGTTTGAAGATCATTCAGTCACTGTACATAGCTACTGCAGCAACGTACAGCTCAAAATCGTTTGTATATCATGAACTACACAACTAGATCCAGGCGGTTTGAAGATCATTCAGTCACTGTACATAGCTACTGCAGCAACGTACAGCTCAAAATCGTTTGTATATCATGAACTACACAACTAGATCCAGGCGGTTTGAAGATCATTCAGTCACTGTACATAGCTACTGCCACAACGTACAGCTCAAAATCGTTTGTATATCATGAACTACACAACTAGATCCAGGCGGTTTGAAGATCATTCAGTCACTGTACATAGCTACTGCAGCAACGTACAGCTCAAAATCGTTTGTATATCATGAACTACACAACTAGATCCAGGCGGTTTGAAGATCATTCAGTCACTGTACATAGCTACTGCAGCAACGTACAGCTCAAAATCGTTTGTATATCATGAACTACACAACTAGATCCAGGCGGTTTGAAGATCATTCAGTCACTGTACATAGCTACTGCAGCAACGTACAGCTCAAAATCGTTTGTATATCATGAACTACACAACTAGATCCAGGCGGTTTGAAGATCATTCAGTCACTGTACATAGCTACTGCAGCAACGTACAGCTCAAAATCGTTTGTATATCATGAACTACACAACTAGATCCAGGCGGTTTGAAGATCATTCAGTCACTGTACATAGCTACTGCAGCAACGTACAGCTCAAAATCGTTTGTATATCATGAACTACACAACTAGATCCAGGCGGTTTGAAGATCATTCAGTCACTGTACATAGCTACTGCAGCAACGTACAGCTCAAAATCGTTTGTATATCATGAACTACACAACTAGATCCAGGCGGTTTGAAGATCATTCAGTCACTGTACATAGCTACTGCAGCAACGTACAGCTCAAAATCGTTTGTATATCATGAACTACACAACTAGATCCAGGCGGTTTGAAGATCATTCAGTCACTGTACATAGCTACTGCAGCAAAGTACAGCTCAAAATCGTTTGTATATCATGAACTACACAACTAGATCCAGGCGGTTTGAAGATCATTCAGTCACTGTACATAGCTACTGCAGCAACGTACAGCTCAAAATCGTTTGTATATCATGAACTACACAACTAGATCCAGGCGGTTTGAAGATCATTCAGTCACTGTACATAGCTACTGCAGCAACGTACAGCTCAAAATCGTTTGTATATCATGAACTACACAACTAGATCCAGGCGGTTTGAAGATCATTCAGTCACTGTACATAGCTACTGCAGCAACGTACAGCTCAAAATCGTTTGTATATCATGAACTACACAACTAGATCCAGGCGGTTTGAAGATCATTCAGTCACTGTACATAGCTACTGCAGCAACGTACAGCTCAAAATCGTTTGTATATCATGAACTACACAACTAGATCCAGGCGGTTTGAAGATCATTCAGTCACTGTACATAGCTACTGCAGCAACGTACAGCTCAAAATCGTTTGTATATCATGAACTACACAACTAGATCCAGGCGGTTTGAAGATCATTCAGTCACTGTACATAGCTACTGCAGCAACGTACAGCTCAAAATCGTTTGTATATCATGAACTACACAACTAGATCCAGGCGGTTTGAAGATCATTCAGTCACTGTACATAGCTACTGCAGCAACGTACAGCTCAAAATCGTTTGTATATCATGAACTACACAACTAGATCCAGGCGGTTTGAAGATCATTCAGTCACTGTACATAGCTACTGCAGCAACGTACAGCTCAAAATCGTTTGTATATCATGAACTACACAACTAGATCCAGGCGGTTTGAAGATCATCCAGTCACTGTACATAGCTACTGCAGCAACGTACAGCTCAAAATCGTTTGTATATCATGAACTACACAACTAGATCCAGGCGGTTTGAAGATCATCCAGTCACTGTACATAGCTACTGCAGCAACGTACAGCTCAAAATCGTTTGTATATCATGAACTACACAACTAGATCCAGGCGGTTTGAAGATCATTCAGTCACTGTACATAGCTACTGCAGCAACGTACAGCTCAAAATCGTTTGTATATCATGAACTACACAACTAGATCCAGGCGGTTTGAAGATCATCCAGTCACTGTACATAGCTACTGCAGCAACGTACAGCTCAAAATCGTTTGTATATCATGAACTACACAACTAGATCCAGGCGGTTTGAAGATCATTCAGTCACTGTACATAGCTACTGCCACAACGTACAGCTCAAAATCGTTTGTATATCATGAACTACACAACTAGATCCAGGCGGTTTGAAGATCATTCAGTCACTGTACATAGCTACTGCAGCAACGTACAGCTCAAAATCGTTTGTATATCATGAACTACACAACTAGATCCAGGCGGTTTGAAGATCATTCAGTCACTGTACATAGCTACTGCAGCAACGTACAGCTCAAAATCGTTTGTATATCATGAACTACACAACTAGATCCAGGCGGTTTGAAGATCATTCAGTCACTGTACATAGCTACTGCAGCAACGTACAGCTCAAAATCGTTTGTATATCATGAACTACACAACTAGATCCAGGCGGTTTGAAGATCATTCAGTCACTGTACATAGCTACTGCAGCAACGTACAGCTCAAAATCGTTTGTATATCATGAACTACACAACTAGATCCAGGCGGTTTGAAGATCATTCAGTCACTGTACATAGCTACTGCAGCAACGTACAGCTCAAAATCGTTTGTATATCATGAACTACACAACTAGATCCAGGCGGTTTGAAGATCATTCAGTCACTGTACATAGCTACTGCAGCAACGTACAGCTCAAAATCGTTTGTATATCATGAACTACACAACTAGATCCAGGCGGTTTGAAGATCATTCAGTCACTGATATTGACATGCAGTGTAATATTTACACAAGTTATGTTTACATCTACCGTCCTTGAAGAAAACACTGGATTACTGGAGAGTTTACTGTACCTGGATGTTTAATTTTCTATATGTTATATGGATATACTTCTAAAAGATAATCCATCCATACATACATCATTTTCCAATGTGAATAAAAAGAAAAGGAGATTAGCAACAGAATTCATTACCTATGCAATTAGCTTATCAAATGACGAGAGAATCTTAACCAGTAATTTTTTTGTATTTTCAGAGCTTTGCATTCTGTACATCTGATGATACATCTGAAATAATATAATTAGGACACAGCTAAAAACTCTACAGCATTTCTATAAAATCACTGTTTTACTTCAATCCAGTATGCATACACAACATTAAATAACTGATTACTCATAGCCTTAGGACTAGTGTCCTACTGGGAATGAATTGGCTACTGTTCTACTACCCACCTGTCAAACATTAGTCCTTTGTTACAGAGTCTAATAATTTTTCTGCTCTGGCTGTAGAGCACTTTTCTAACAACAGACTTACTTGCTGATTTGTTTTGTGGCAGCAATGGCTCAGCCATCTTGAAGACAACAACTTTACAATAACAAAATGTTTATGGAAATGCCATAATACAAATCACATCCACTGAGACATAAAACTAACTGAGACTTTTGTTGGTCTGATCAGTTGTACCTCGTATGCTCCAACTTTCTCCTTACCCCTGACGTTTCCAAGAGAGTTTCATCACTAGCCTCACAGGCTATACAACTGTGTCATACACAATGTGCTTCACTTAAAGATTGTCTATGACAAAAGCCTACAATATAAGTTAAGTTACAAACTACACAGGCTCAATATGAATTACACATTTGTTGCAAATATAAGACATACAAACACATGCTCAGTGTTGGCAACAGCTGTTAGTGCATGGCTTGTGACAGAATACATTATTACTATAGGCCATCAAAGTTCATTAATAGGTACACTGCAGAAAATCCTGCAATATTGTACACTCAGTACTCGTAGTACACTGGTAGGTTTTATAAACAAAGCATCAGTGGCATTTGAGCAAGCAACTAGTGCAGTGTAGATGTAGCATCCCTGAATGCCAGTGCCAGAGAATGTATTAATTAATGGTCAATAGCAAAGAAAAAGTACTATTGAACCTAGTAAATTTGTATTCTGGGTCCACGTAGGATGAGCTGGATTTATTCTGCCATTGTGGTGCTGAGGTTAGTCTTTGCCTCAATTGTCTGGTGGGAAAGGGAACAAAAAAAAACAAGTAGTAAGTGGTGGTCTGCATGCAGAGGCTCTTCCATAGAGGCATAACAGCCATGATGAGGAGCACACCATGAGGGTTATGCTGGGTTTTCCATCCTTCAGTCTTCGAATTAGGATGGAGGCAATGAAAACTGCATAGTCATACCTTGTAAGTTGTACCGGGCTTTGGAAGACAAGTAGCAAACGATATAAACAGCTATTTGGTGATGCACTAAAAGAACTTTGGATAGAATCTCAGGATAAGACACCCTCTTTTAAGAGGAAAAAGAAATTACAAAATCCATATTCCTGAAAGAGAGGCATGAGCAGCAAGTTGACCCAAAAATGGTGAAATCTGGTTCACAGATGGGTCCAGATGAAAGAATGAGTGGGAGTAGGGTTTAGTGAACTGAGACACCAAGTCAAATTCTGTCTTTGCTTGGTTAATTACAACTCTGTTTTCCAGGCCGAGGTGCTCGCGATCAAACTATGTGCTGAGGATATAATGGTGTCTGACAAGAGGCGCTATCCCATCTGGATTTGCTCGGACAGTCAGGCAGCTCTGAGGACTTTAGGACTATAAATTCTCTAACAGACCTAGCCAACTATAATTTGCTCAACATGACCTGGATTCCAGGGCATTCTGGCTGGATAAGAAATGAGAAAGCGAATGCCTTACCAAAACAAGGGTATATAACTCAAGGACCGTTGCTGAGGGCAGTGGGCATGCCGCCTCAGGAGAGGAGCAAGAGGGTCACGGCAAATACAGATAGGTTGTGTAACAAATCCAAAGTACTGTAGAAACTTTTGTGGTAAAGAACTACTATCTTTACGTATATCTCAACTCAGAGTTACTGTAGAGCTGGTCACAGGTCATGGGAATCTGAGGGGATTCCAATTCGAAATTGGAAGATCTAGGTCCTCTGTGTGCAAGAGGTGCGACAAGAACCAAGAGGAAAGCCCAATCCGCTTGTTCTGTGAGTGTTGTGCATTGGGAGCTACAAGAAGAAAGTGGTTTGGCTGGCAGGTATGTACAGCAAAGGATATTAGAAGATTCAGCATCAGGTAGGTACTTGGATTCTGCAAAGAGGTAGGTATCCACTAAGCTAGTCCTATGGTAGAGATGAGAAGAGAGTACAAAGGCTGCAGCTAAGTGCTCTACACTGATAATGTCCCTCCGAGTCTCTAATAATAAATTTGTATTGTTTAAAAAAATACTTTGACCCCTTGCTATGTGTTTCACCTGACTGATTTATGAGAGAAACACTTGTGTATAGTTGTTTAACAAAAATTTTTCAATCATAAAAATAGACAAAATTTAATTATGTTTTAAACATGGTAATGTTTATATAACTTAAATTGTTAAATATGTAATGAATAATTCAGAGCAATTACTCTAAATTATTTTCACAAATGTATTTATTTCACCACCTTCAAATTATTTTTTTTCATTAGAATAAATAATGCAAACATCCTCTAACTGCAGTAACTTTTTATTAATCTTGTGTACATTGTCCAAATCAACCATCTTTAGAGGCACCATAAGAAATGTACATAAAGTTTATATAAAAGTATTGTGTTTGAGGATGTTTGTGTTATTTTTTTCATTAGAATAAATAATGCAAACATCCTCTAACTGCAGTAACTTTTTATTAATCTTGTGTACATTGTCCAAATCAACCATCTTTAGAGGCACCATAAGAAATGTACATAAAGTTTATATAAAAGTATTGTGTTTAGAGGATGTTTGTTATTTTTTTTCTGAAAAGTTACAACATACCTAAATGCACTGAATAAATATGGTAAATTTATTATTTTATTACATGTTTCCTAATCATTCCTTATGATAATTAGAAACGCTTAAAACCTTATTATTAGTTACAGGATTGTTAACCTCACTTTCAATAAACCACGCTTAATAAACCTGACTTAAGTAATACACCTCCTGAGAGTCCAACACCGCAGCTCGAATACCCCACTAAACTCATGACGCTGATATCGACTACCGCAGCTGCTACAAGTATCTCCGCCGACTACGCAGATGAAGGCGCACAGCTGAATGAAGGTCATCACCGCACTACTACGCACCACACCGCCAGGACTCAACCGTAGGCTTTGCGACCACCAGTGATAAGCCAACGCATCCAGTTCAACCGAAAAGCACCCGCACCGCAATCATCCCCGCTTGTTAGACACAATTTGCCCAGACCGCGCTTGTCTACCCGACCTACCAACCCGCCTCGCAACGATCCGTCCACAGCACATTGTTTCTATTGTTCAGCCATTCATAATATCTTTTGTTGTCCAGACTTTCTCAAACTAAAAGCCCAGGAACGTCGCGAGTCTATACAACATATGCAACGTTGTTTCAATTGCTTTGGCACCCACTACCAAAACAAATGCAAGTCACTCAAGACCTGTAAGCATTGCAACGGTAATCATCACTCCTTGTTACATGACTCTAACTCAGCTTCGCCCCAGCGACCGTACACGCATCGGCACCCAAACTCAGCCAATAACGGCTACAATTCAACCGCCGATGGAAAACCGCTCACCAGCGCCGATAACACTAACGTCGCTTCTGTCTTATTACGCCCTGCTCAGGTCATTGTAAATGATCATTTTGGAAATCCGCATATCCTTCGGGCAATCATTGACCCAGGCAGTCAAGTGTCTGTCATAACAAAACCCGCAACCGCAATATTGAGCTTACCTACTAAGATATCAAATGTTTCTCTTGTTGGTGTCGCTTCTCAAACCACACATATATCAGAATATGTGTCCCTTCAAATCTCTTTTAGATATGCCTCAAATTTCAAACTCGATGTCGAAGCTGCAGTACTACCTCACATCACTGACCCTCTTCCATCAACCGCACTATCACCCAGTATACAGTCACGCTACAGTTATCTCCAACTTGCTGACCCTCACTTTGACACTCCTGCCTAAATTGACTTAATACTAGGATCTGACGTATTTAATCGCAGTCTTATCAATGAACCACAGACCATAATCAAAGGTCAACCTGCTGCCCTAAACACCTTCTTCGGATGGATTATCTCAGGATCGCTTCCAGACCATCTATGTCGTCAACCTCACGCCTTCACTACAAGATTAGCCGCTCGTTATGCCGCTGTACGTCGATCCATGGATAGGAAAGAAGACCATCCGCACCATTAAAGACACTACGCAAGGTTACCACCACCAGTGGCTCCGTTAGAAGAGTCAACCATATCACCGAGTCTCTTCGACCCATAGTCGACGCCTCCGGAATGCTCATGGTGGGCGGCAGAGTTCATCAGCCTCCACAAAATCACCCTTTTTAGCAACCGCGACCTCTTCAGCAGATGTCCAACCACTTCTGTCCTCCTTGGTCTACCTCCTACTTACTTGCCCAACACCTCCCCAACTCTTGGATATTCATCCATCTCTTAGCTATCCGCTGACCTCCTGGTTGTTTCTTTCTGGTTCTTCGCCCCTCTACTAACCCCGCTCATCATTCTTCTTCATTTCTAAAACATTCATTTTGGTGGGCGGTATGTTAAGTACAGGATTGTTAACCTCACTTTCAATAAACCACGCTTGTTGATATCTGTCATTATTTTCGATATAACCTAGAAATCAGCTGGTGTTTTACCCACAGTTCATTTTCACCGCCTGCCAGATATTTGACGCCGGCTAGATTGTAGTTTTCTCACTGCAAAGAAATAGTTTTGTCTGTGCGTATCTCAGATAGAAGAGTTATTCCGCTCTAGTCACCCGTTGCTTTGAGCCTATTCCTCTATGTTTGAGTCTAGGCCCACGTAGTTTCTGATCTAGTTACCCTCTGCTAGCCATTTTCATCGTCTCAAAAGTTACACTCTCTCTGCAACATGTCTCATTAGAATACAGCAATCATTTTCTAGCCAAGTGCATTAGCCATGTGCATCCTTGTAAAACCGCGTTTATATGTTACACCACTTGCAGAATACTTTCTGGCAATAGTGTAAATGCGTGCTGACAATAAATTCTCGACGTCAAACTTTAATAAATCCATTTAAACCGCGTTATAAGTTCGAGTGCCATTGTCTTAGGTTAACCGAGTGTCAATAACATTGCATCAGAACATTAATTCTTTTAACCGCTTGAATGAATAAAAATTTAATGATTGAAGATGTTTTATACTGTTATAAGTGAAGTGAAGTTATTAAAAATAAAGATTAAATGAGTTTTAGCTTATTACACTCTTCGAGAAACTTCGTTCATCTCTGCAAGATTCCAAACAGGCCTGTTGTGTCGAACGACTCACCGCTCTACAAGAACCGCATACAGTTTGTTTGGTAAGTGGCTTAGAATTAACTGTGACTCATGAAACTTGTGTCATCTCTTGTAATTATCTTTGGTGTTAAACTTAAATTATGTGTCGTTTTTATCATTAAAGCAGACCTTGTACTGCTATATAAATAAGCAAGGTGGTCTTCCGGACTTTTTAGTGCAACCGCGTACAATTTTGACCTACCCTATTGCTCTTATAATATTTCATACATTTCTTTCTTTAGTTTTGCTATCAAAACTATACACTTATTACCAAAGTTTAGGAATGTATATTCCGAAAAGAGGTAAATTTTCGGAATATAAATAGCTGAGCATGGCATTTTCTATAATAGTTTTGTACTTTAAGTATACTTACGCTGTGTAAACTAAATCCCATATCCAGGTTTCAGGAAAAAATCTTCTTACGGTGCCTGCTTTTTTAAAAGGCTTGGTACTTTGTCTTACTAAGTAAGTAGAAATCTGTTCTGGGTTATCAACTTCTGTGGATTAATGAATAAATATTCAATTTAAAAAAAAATACTACTAGATTTCACATACTAATATTAATTTGTATTTTAAAATCCATGTATTTATTGATAATCGTATTCCGTGTTAGCTGTCATGTCAATTTACTTCAACAATACAGATCTAGATTCCATGGCTTTACATACACTACAATGTTCTTTATTAAAGTGACTGATGTGGTTAAATCCATCATTAGGTTAAGACTTATTGAATCACATTTAAAATTTAGTTTATTAATTTTATTATTTATTGAAATTACTGTTTCAACATTAAGTTATAAATTTAAAATATAATATATTATAACAAAATTCTTTACGTTAAGAGAAATTTTTGTAAAATCTTAAAACTGTAAGAGATCGCAGAAAAGTATTGGTAACTATCAAAGGCAGTCAGTTGTAAATCTTTTGGCAAAAGGGAGTTACTGATCTCACCTTGGTAACCATAAATAGTAATGTACTTCAAAACGCTTCATTATATGTAAACCAAGACATGACCCCCATCACTGGAGAGAAGGTTTAGTTTGACATCGAGGGAACCATGTAGATTTATAGAGAAAAAATCTAAAAGTGAAGAAGAAGCTTGACCAGCCAACATCTGCGGCTTGGGGAATTTCCAAAAGTTCCCACCCAAGCTAAAGAAAGCTAAGAAAGAGATTTTCTGAAAGGGCAGAAGAAAAATTAGTGGCATAAGGCATCCAATTGAAATTAAAGAGGGGATGAAACACGGACCGAAACTATCCAAGGGAAACTTGAAAAGAGTCAAATTCCTGGACTCGAAGGAGGTACATGTTAATTTTGGTAACAAGTTCTAAATAAAAAAGTAAAGTTGTTAAGTAAAAGTAGTAAGTGATAATAAGTGAGGGAGACAAATAAGTAGTAAGGGATATTAAGTGAGGGAGATAATTGAGTAATAAGTGAGAAAGATGTTACGGGAAAAAGTTCAGTCATAGTACAGAAGCATTCGAAGTGAATATGAAAGTGAAATTAAGTGAGGGAAAATATTAGTAAGTGAATGGGAGGTCAAGTGAAGTAAAACAAGAAATCAACACAATAAATAAGAGTCAACAACTATAAGTAATAATTTATATTAAATTAAAAGCCAACTCTTTAAAGTAAAAATATTAAGAATTTTATAAGTTTTTAATAAGTTTGTTTAAGAAATAATTAATTCAGACCAGTAGATGAACCAGTAATGAAGTTTCATATGATAGAATACAAAAAACATCTGATTACTTGAAATAAATTAATAATTACATGTATATATAAATGTTTATTCAGCATATAAAGGGCTAAGATGTATTTATTCTTTTTGAAAACCTATTAATATGGTTATAAAGTTCCCAAACTAATGTAAATAATTAGCCTATAAAGTAAAAGGGGTTGGCAAAAGTATTTACCAAATTAGGTTTTCTAATATGAAACTCCATTAAAAATGTTTTAAAACAGAACCTATTCCCAATGTATTAACAATTTTATATTTAATTACCTGAACATTTGTAACATCTCTCTGGCTGTTCTTGTGCAAACACTATAAAAGAAATAATATTATAATAAATTAATAACATGTGGAATTAAAAAAATATTTGCTTTCTTAATTTTAAAAGTTAATTTTGTTCTGAAAATTCAGATATGGTTAAAAATATGAAACTTACAACTTTTTGTAATTCCACAAGGTCTTGTCTCAAGCAGAAGGTTGCTCAACACTATTACACCCAACTCCTACAAAAAAAATCGACTTTTACTGTCCAGTTTACTACAATATTTAATTAAAATCGCATTGATCATTCTAATAAGTATTGTGATCCCCTAAGGTTTTTTAAATATGAATTTTGTATGAAAACATTTAAAAAAACAAAATAAATTTCATATTACTATCAAATTGTATAAACAATAAAATTAAAATACAATGGAATTTTATGTCAATATTTTTATATAACACAAATCACTGAAGATATAATGTTTATTGTCTTAACCCATTCAATGTGTCTCTAAATTTAGTGATCTACCCAAGGTACTAAATTTGTTTCAATTAAAACATATTAGGTTGGTTGTATTAACACAAAAAATACTAAATATTTTTATTAATGTAACTCTAAACTGCATTTTTATATGTATATATAACATGACTATACAGTGGAACCAAAATATGCAGCAATGGACTGAATTTGAAACCCGCAGATCACATTTACCTAAACAAGATAATTATCCTAAAAAAATTGTTAACAACTTGTACAAACATGCAAAAACATGAAGATAAAACATTATAAAATAAAATATTTATTATACTTTTGGTATTAACATGGCAAGAAAACCACTACTTGCTGATATTTTTCAGCAGACTCGTTTCACATAGGTCAGCACATTGTTCAATGCTATGAATCTTATCTGTGACTCATGACCTAGTGCAAAACCCATGTGTTGAAAGATATCAGTAAGTGTGGTTTTTTGTCAAGTTAATGCCAAAGTTGCAATTACAGAAACACCTCAAGATGTACAACAAAAAACTGCAAAATATTTATATCTATAATTACAATATATTATTTACAAATATTTACATATAAAGATAAAAAAATACAATATTTATTTTTAAAAGTATAACATTATTACAATAATGTACGACTAAACTAAAATACTGAAATGATAACCTAATAATGAACAAAAATTATTTAACAATTTATAAGTATATAATTTATATGAAAATTTAAAAAAGATTCTGGTAAACATAGTTCTGGTTTGTTAGGACATTCCAGGTAAAAGTTATTTCTGACTCAAAAACTTTACATCTAAAACAGAGGTAGACAAATATGTATTTTGTTTTCGAAATTAGTAAAAAAAATAACAAAAATGATAGTTTTGTCTTAACCATTCTGACTTTAATATGTGACTTTCACGTAGTGCTTTTGTTACAGATAAACATATCAAATTTATAGGTTTCTATAAATTTATAGAGGTTTCTTTCTCTATATTTATAAAATAGAAAATCCTAATGACCCAGAATATTTTCTAGGGGCAACAAATGGAAACTTTTAAAGTGTTTTCAACATTGATTCATTGGTAGTGAAAATTTTTTAATTACATTATAAGGAAAATGAAGAAAAGAAAGACTGATGAGGTGTATCTTCCCGCTTCAAAAATGTTGTTACAGCGGCAGAAGATATTTGACAATCACTTGAAAAGCAAAAGAGGGCAATAAATCAAAGGAAACATGCAGCAAGCATACCTTTTGAGATAAGTCCTCAAGATAACTTTACAGAAATAAATGGGCATGAAAAATCAAACCTAAGAGTGGTCAAAAAGGAAAAGTAAATCAACATTGACCTTTTAAATAGGCCTAAGCTTTCTGGTTTTCAAAAGTAACATTTGGGAAAAGCTTCACACAATCAATACAATATCCATTTATAAAATAAACAGCAGTATCGGTAAGCCTAACTGTGAATCGGTTCAACAAAAATGTGGATGCCAGGGGCTGAGAAAGGTATCTATATAGTCTGCTTCTGTAATATATGTACCCTTAAGCCTTTGCTCCACACCAACACATCTTTTGAACTCTTACACCATGACACATTTTTTGTGAATTTTGTATGAATTTAAAGTTATCCATAATAATACAGAACTAGTTTCGATATCTAAGAGCGCAGCACCACATACAAGGTAAGTTATCAGTTGCCTACTCGAGGTAAGGAATAGATAGATCAGATCTTTATGAGTTCCTAGACAAGTAACATGTGGGACTGTAAGTCTAATATGGTTTATAAACAGGCATGCAATAGATAGATTGTAGTATATAATAGATATAGAAATATATAAATACTAGCAATTAAATTCATCCAAAATGTGACATGATTAACAGAAACTAAGGTAAAACAACTTGTAATATCATAAAAATTACATTGAACTAGAATCAATGCCCTTAGAAAACTGATAGTTCATGCTGGATACTGAACAGTTTTTTAAATAAGATCATGAGCCAACTGTTAACTGTAAAACTGAGTAAGATTTTGGACCGATATATTCAGGATAGGGACCATTGACAACTCTAAACTGGGTACATTATATACAATCCTGTTCAATCTACTTGTTCCGGTGCCCTATAGTAATTTATTAATTGAGTATACGTTTGCATAATATGATGTAATTCGAACTGGGCTTTTACTTAGAGTTCATTTTTTATTTTGTTTACCTGATGAATTGGATCCAAGCCTCTAATGTAGAAAAGATCCTACAGACCATCCATTGTTGAGGAATTCTGTTAAATATATTTATTAAGTAGCTATTTAGAATTTTAACTGTATTTAGGTAGTTATTCTAAGTACTATATCCATTATATAATAATTTATTTTTCTATTTCAAACCAAATAGATATTAATTTATTGTAATGAACACATATTAAAAATCTAAGTAAATATAATTACTCATACATTTGCTGCAGTTTATGTAAAAGTAGTTTCACCTGAGATCAAGTATTATCTTCGATAGGTTCAACTTCGAAGAATGAAGCAGGTAATGTGCTAGTGTTGGATACTGTTATATTTTTCTGGTATAGTTACTATCTTTAGAATTGTGTCACCAACCTTGGTCTGTGAAGGGTTACTTTTCCAAACTCTATTTTAAAATGGTAGTATCCTCAATTTCAGTTATAAAGCACATGAAATTCTTCCACAAGGGGGATTCTTCCTAAATTTACATTTTTTTTCAATTTTTAAACACATCTCAACTATATGACCTATCTTTATTTAAATATTATATTCGTTTTCTGTTTTATTATAGACATATACAGGAAAACTTTAAAATACCTCAAATATACCAAGAAGAGAAGATTTGTTGAACTATTAAAAATGTATATACACTAAAACCTCTCTTATCCAGAACCTCCGATATTCGAACATAATATGAAAATAAACTAAGCGTCTTTATTCCACAAGGTGCCTTGCCGTCGGGTCAGTCTCTGGCCCTAGCAATCGGCTCTTTGTTCTCCCGACTTAGCCACTTGTGGTCGAGTCTCCGTATCGTTCAGTTCACTAGTTCTCTACAGATTAGTGTATTATCCAACTTCATCAGTTGTGTTTGAGTATACTAAGTGTACTTCGAATACTAGAAACAAATAAAACGTCTTTTTTTATTAATTTGTGTTTCGTTTAGTGTTTTTCTCTCTGGTTACGACTTGTATAGTGTATAGTACAGTTTGTGTTGAGTGTATAGTGTATAGTACAGTTTGTGTTGAATGTGTACTGTATTTAATATATTAAAGTCAGTTAATAAATTAATGTACTGAGTGTCCTTTGATTAAAATTTAGTACTGTAGTTATGCTTCTTGGAAATGAATTACATTAGAAAGTACACTCATTAATTACCATATTTATACAATATTTTCCATTACTCTTAGATTACTCACCATAATATACGAAATACGGAACATACTGTAGGCCTATTTCATACGGATATCTAATACGGTGAAAAAGAAACATTCTGAACACATTGATAAAACATTTTTAGATTTTCAACTACATAAATCTTGAAACACTGTAAATTGAACCATTATAAAACGATCTCCCGTCTTAACGTTGACCATTACCTCACAAATGCCTGCGATATTATAAAGTGTTTGGTTTGTGAATGGCAAGATGACATATCAGTAACTAATACCTCTATATAACGGACTTTTATCTGGATAGTCGATTTCGTTATACATAAGTACATAAGTTCAACTGTATATATGATGAATAGTTATAATCTGAAGTACATCCGTTCATTCTGCAGTGGATAAAATCACAGTTCTGACGTTTTGCTAGAATCTCATCCAGCATTGACTCGCTCTTCTACTGTTGTTGGATTCCCCTCGTCAATGCTGGATGAGATTCTAGCGAAACGTCGGAACTGTGATTTATACACTGCAGAATGAACAGATGTACTCCAGATTAAAACTATTCATCATATTTTTCCATCCGTGAAAGAATACGTATCAGCATAATATATATATTAATTATTATAATTATGATATAATTAATAATATTAATTAATTTATTAATATATATATAGGAATTTTTGGACTGGATAGGAGACTGGCAGACTTACCTAGTGGCAATAGCCCAGAACTGCAATCTCTTGGAAATAAATAAATAGACACATATAAAATCATATCACACTATTGAAATATTTCGATCATACAATGATCTTTATCAATCAAAAAGAGAAAGAAAAGACTGAAGTGAACCACAGATGAGTATAAATATCCAAATGTCACAGATGCACAGATTTATAGTTTATAATGTAGTACTATATGTTATTTGTATAAATATTGATTAATTGAAACCAGGTATTAATAGTCTCTCAGAAAGAAGGTAAATGGTTAAAAATGGTAGAAGTTAGAAGGAAGGTAAAAGGAGTTATCTGATGTTGAGGTTAGGAGGTTCTCTAGACTTCGTGTACCACTGATATGACAACTCCCATCTTCTCAATTCTGAAAGGTTGCAATCAGGGGGAGGGCCTTAATAATTTGGTGGTATAACAATCATTAAAAGATATGATCTTGTGACTAGCAGCTTGTTGAGCAGTTGGCCTTTCTATGTCCATGGTTTCGAGACGTCCTGTCTGTGGCCATTCATTCTAATGCTCAGACCATCCGTGGTAAGGCCTATGTAATGTGCCAGGCAAAATTTACATTGCAACTGGTATATTACATTTTTGGATGTACAAGTGTGATGAAACTGAATCTTGAAGTCTACATTGGTTGCTAGACTATGGAAACTATTTGTTGGGATGTGTATTGGTTATGTCTTACATCTAGGTCTATTGCTCGGAAAGGACCCGTGTGATTTCAGTTTTGGACTATTGCCACTAGGTAAGTCTGTCATTCTCCTATCTAGTCCAAAAATTCCTAAATAAGCTTCAAGCTCTACTAAACTAATATATATATATTGTAATACTTGGTAAATTCACTTTTATAATGTCTTAATAAAAATTTATAAGTTAAAAGAAATAACGATTCAATGCTGCTTTTGTTACAATAATTTTTTAATATCTTAATATGACATTCCTTATTTTCTTTTATAAAGTCACTTACTAATTACAAAATCTTATTTCATCCACAAAGAATTACAAAAATTAAGCTTTATTAGCCTAAGTCTAAAATTTGTTTATGGCAGCAAGAAGTTTAGTTATAAACTTTAATATTAATTGAATTTGATTTAATTACTTTAAGTTGAGCTTGAGCTCTCTTTATCTCGGGTTAATAGGTGGGTTTTCTAAATTTTGAATAATAAAATTTGAGTTGGCACTTTCAAAAAAATATCTAAGTTACAATTCTTACAAGCTAAAATTTTTTACAAGTTATTTGGTTTCTAATTAAATAATTTCCTGAATAATGTCTTCTTAATCGATCAGTTCAATGATTTGGCTTAATGTTATTCTGTAATTATGATTGAATACGATACTGCACTTTCCGCACCAGTAAAAAAAATAAAATTTCTACAGCCAATTCTGAACACGTCTACCTCGTTCAAACGTTCTGTTCCAACTAAAAACTGACGCTCCCTTTTTTAGCAATAAAATGGCCAAGTCGTGAATTTCCGCTATTTTCTCGTTTATTCCTTGTAAGTAACAGCTTTACGGATGTCATGTTCACCGCCTTTGATACACTTCTTCTTCTTAACAACTGCACTTAAATTTCTTTGCAAAACAATTGCATTTAAATCTTATTTCCCAAACTGTTTTAGATTATATCTCTACGAGAAATATTTAAAACGAATATCTTTTGCCGGTCATGCGCACGCAACTCCACAAATCCGTTCTCCATCTTGTTTACTACAGAACATTCACTAGCTTGCTGTTTGAAAGTTTTAAGTGTATTTATATCGTTCTATTGTTCTATTTAAATTGTTATCTATCAATTACTTCTAATACATTTTCTTATAAATAGTGATTTGTGTGTTTTTTTTCTTTTTATATAAAATCTTGTGATTAGATCTAAAATGTGGCCGTGTGCATTTTCTACACAAGTGAAATTAGGTTATGTTTACATTTCGTTCCTGGTATATTTTAGTAATTTTTTACATACTGAATTTATTTATATATATTTATCTTATTTTGTAAGTGCCTTTTATATATATACTACTTCAAAATGTTACATAATATATATATATATATATACAGTCGGCGCCGCTTATTGTGATCACGGTTAATGTTATCATTCGGTTATTGTTATCGTTTCATTGAAAAACAAACATGGACGTATATTAATACATTGTAATTAGGCCGCTTATTGTAATCATCTGTTCGCTTATTATTATCATTTAATTTGCCATTCAAAATCATATGCGTCAACGTATACTAGCATAGACCAAGCAAAAATGTCTACAAAGTAGTGTAAACAGCACGTGCAACACACAATGACGTCCAATTCATAGAATGTTTATTTTTAGAATGACAGAAATATTTTATAACAATTTCAGCACTTAGCACAGTTCTCAGAATGTCTCCCTTACTCTTTGTTCAAGCAAACCCCTAGACTCGCTGAATCGACCTTAGTTGTTTGTTAACATTAGTTGATGTTACTACTGAACCATTTACAGTACAGTCCTACTGTATTTTTTAACAGTGAATTTTTATGAACGTTTATTACAGTATTTCAGTGTGATTTTACATAACTTAATTTTTAAAGATCTTTTTCGTTTGTTTTGTAGAGGTTAGTGTCACTTGAAGTTTCAAAGGATAGTATAGCAAGATGTCCGAATCTCAAAAGAAACGACGCGATTTAAGTCTTAAACAAAAACTTGATATTCTAGATAGGTACAGTAAATTACCAAAAATGAGTCAAAGAAACGCTGCTTCTCAACTTGGGGTTTCTCAACCTCTCTTATGTAAAATATTGAACAACAAAGAAAAAAATCTTGTCATTATCAAAGTGTAATGCAAATGTTGACAACAAAAGACATCGTTCTGGGAAGGATCCGCAAGTGGAATCAGCTTTGAAATTGTGGTTTAAAAATGTTCGCGAAAAAGATGCTCGAGTTGACGGCCCACTAATGCGTCTAAAAGCTGAGGATCTTGCCAAAAAAAATAGGAAAACAGGATTTTAAAGCCACATATGGATGGTTCAATCGATGGAAGAAAAAGGAAAACATTGTTTACAAGAAAACGTGTGGTGAAAAAAGAAATGCTGATTTTGTTGGAGCTGAGGACTGGTTACAATACGAATGGCCAAAGATTTTGGTCGAGTATTCTCCTAGCTGCATATACAATGCAGATGAAACAGGACTTTATTATCGTGCTTTACCCGAACATACTTACTTATTTAAAAATGAAATTGCTAACGACTGTAAAATATGTAAACAAAGAATAACTGTTTTGTGTTGTGTTAACATGATTGGTCATAAAGAAAAACTCTTAATTATCGGTAAATCTAAAAATCCACGTTGTTTTCAAGGTATCAAAAAGCTACCGGTTGAATATCATTCAAACTCCAATGCTTGGATGACATCAAACATTTTTAATGAATGGTTGACTAAATGGGATACCAGCCTCAAACGCAACATTGTCCTTCTACTAGACAACTGCACAGCACATAATGACATAAGCACTACGCTAAAACACATCAAAGTGATTTACCTTCCGGCCAATACTACATCAATTATTCAGCCATGTGACCAAGGCATAATTAAAAATCTCAAAAGTTTTTATCGACGAGAGATGCGTGCTAGAATTATAGAAAATATGGATGAATTTCAAACCCTTAACTCAAATGAATTGGCTAAAAAAACTTCTTTACTCGATGCTATTCATCTGATAGCAAAATCTTGGAATGAAGTTTCTGAAAAAAACTGTGAAAAATTGCTTTAGAAAAGGTGGTGTTTTTGTTGAAGAAAATCAAGAGCAAGCTACATCTGAGGAATACTCTGAAGAGAACTTGAAGCCTTTCGATTTGTCCTTAAAAGAATATACTGAGTGGATGGAAGTTGACGATAGTATTGAAACAGCAGAGGAAATGACTGAAGATGATATTTGTGAGGTAGTTGCTTCAACATCAAAAGTTACTGAAGAAGAAGAAGCAGGAAGTTCACCAAGCTCTTGAGATTATAAGGCAGTTTGTTCAACAAAAAGCAGAAAATTTCAACAAACATTATGAATATGAACAATTTATACAATATTTTACGAGAAGACTACAGACAATCACATATAGAGGAATTCTTCGAGAGAAAGTAAATGTAAATTTGAAGTGTAAATGAGATTGAAGTGTTTTATAATGAAGTTTTATGTGTTAAAATGTTTTGATCAAGTGTTTTACGTAGTTCTATATATTTTTTTTCAATTATGCTAGATTCAATGTTTTAAAAAAAATCTACAGTGGAATAAAATGAACTGACATGAAATATGCCCACTAATTTTAACAAGTAGAAAACTAAATTACAGAAATTCTACTACTGTACATAAAACTGTCCGGAATAGCATCAAAATTTGGTAAGTACAGTTTAATTATAGTGTTACAGAATTAGAATTACTTAATGTAATGATGGGCTTACATATCGTTCAGAACAGTTGTGGCAATAATACAGTGAGTTCGATGCAGTACGGCTGTAGACTACATCGTGATAAGCGTTCGGTTATTGTAATCCTTCGGTTATTGTTATCAAATATGCTTCTGACAAATATGATCACAATAAGCGGCGCCGACTGTATATATATATATATATATATATATATATATATATATATATATATATATATATATATATATATATATATATATATATATATATATATTGTAGTCTTGAAATAGAAACACATAAAAGCACTTAACAATGATATATTTCAACCACATAGTGGTCTTTGTCAATCGAAGAGAAAACACAAAAAGAAATATGAGAGAATGAAATAAAATAATTGTAATCACAGATTGTGTAGAGTAGAAATCAGATGTCACAGATGCACAGATTAAAGATATATATATTGTTTCCATGAGCATATGAGTGATTATAGTTTATATAAGTCTGTCAGGGGAAAAGAGATAAAAATATTTGGAAAAATTTAAAAAAAAAAAAAAAAAAAAAAAAAAAAAAAAAAAATAAAAATAAAAAATAAATAAATGGATTTATCTGATGTTGAGGTTAGGGGATTCTCTGGACTTGGTATACCACTGGTATGATAGTTCCCACCTTCTCAGTTCTGAGGGATTGCAATCAGGGGGGAGTGATTTAATTATTTTTGTGGTATAGCAGTCATCAAAAGTTGTGATGTTGTGACTCGCAGCATGTTGGGCTGTTGGTCTATCCATATTCATAATTTTAACATCATCCAGAGAAGAGGATACCCAAAAAAACTCATTGAAAACCAAATTCATTCAGCACAATCCTCGGTTCACCATAAACCACAAACAGAACAAAATAAACTGTCTTTAATAACAGACTACCATCCTGGTCTACATAAACTCAACAAGATATTGAGAGATGGCTTCAAAATTCTTCAAGCTTCCGTCCACACCAAAAATCTTTTCACCGATCCACCGCAAATTTGGTACAAGCAACCTCCCAACTTGAAAAACATCCTAGTACATCCTAAACTACCAGACCCTGATGCAGAGAAACCACACAAACTTCCTCATGGCTCCTTCCCATGCAATAGACCTAGATGCAAGACGTGTCCAATACACCCCTCAGCAAATAGTTTCAACAGCCAAACAACAAAAATGGTCTTCAAAATACAGGGTCATCATAATTGTACATCGAAAAATGTCATATACCAGCTACAATGTAAACTTTGCTCAGCACAGTACATAGGCCTGACCACGGATGGTCTGAATATCAGAATGAATGGCCACAGACATGATGTTAAAATTATGAATATGGATAGACCAATAGCTCAACATGCTGCGAGTCACATCACAACTTTTGATGACTGCTATACCACAAAAATAATTAAATCACTCCCAAATTTTCTGATTTGATGAAGATATTTTACCTGAAAATTATATATTTGGAAACCAGCTGAGGTTACATAGGTGAGTATATTTTGCACCACAATGAGGTGTATAAACAGCTAAGGTCAAAACAAAATCTAGTTTATCTTGAAATGTGTACTTGTGTCAAAACAATAACAGCACAAATCCATTGTATCAAAGGTATATTAATAGAATGTGAATATTTGTTGATTCCATCTTCACGTGAGCTACTAGTAATCAGTAGACTCTCAGCGGTGAAATACCTCCATCAACACGCACGCGCAACCTTCAACTCGGTTCCTCGAGAGGGGAGAGAATGTAGGGGAAGCTATGAGCCACAATGTAATAAAAGAAACTGTATCAACAATATCAGTAGAAACCCGTGGCCTAGTGGTTAAGGTACAGGCATACTAATCGTAAGTTCCGGGTTCAAACCCGAACTTCCATTTTAATTTTTTTCTTGAAACATTCTAGTTTTAATGAATCGTATTTGTTGTGATAGGTTAGGTTAGGTATTATAAAAAATTTATAAATGTCTTTTGAATAAAAATGGCAAAGTTAAATTTAATTTTTACATAGTGAGTTTTCTTCCTTTTATACCTACATTAAAATTTATGTACGAAGTATCCAGTCAGGATAGATTTGGTAATAATTTTATTCAACATTAATATCTATTTTTATTAAAATATACGTACGAAGTATCCAGTCAGGATAGATTTGGTAATAATTTTATTCAACATTAATATCTATTTTTATTACAATATATGTACGAAGTATCCAGTCAGGATAGATTTGGTAATAATTTTATTCAACATTAATATCTACCTTTATTAAAGTATACGTACGAAGTATCCAGTCAGAATAGATTTGGTAATAATTTTATTCAACATTAATATCTACCTTTATTCAAGTATACCTACGAAGTATACTACTTCTCCCTCTGCTGCAGTTAACCCTCCATCTGTGACGTCACGCGCATGCACGTTGATGGAGTTAGTTCACCGGTGAAGATCTAGTCTAGTAATCACTTACACTTTTAGAATGTTTTAAACTTGCCTATAGTAGCACTTACTTTGCTTAGCAAAGTAAGTGCTACTATAGGCAAGTTTAAAACATTCTAAAAGTGTAAGAGAATGTGAATATTTACTAACCAATAATTTGATATAATCTGGCCATTAAAACCTACGTCTAGATTTGGAATAATTGCTAACCAATTATTTGGTCGATAAGGTTAGAATATGTATAATTACTAGCAAATGTTTTTACAACGGGTAATAGTAAGTATACATTTTTTATAACCTCCACCGTGTGTTGATTCACCTTTTTATTGTGAGTTAAGATAGAGAGCAGCGAGAGGGGGGGGGTTAAAGTGGTTCTCTTTACTAACAGAATTATAGTTTGTCAAATTAGTTTTCAAGGAACAATAGCATTTAAAATATTATGAAGTTTTTAAAAATAATATTGGGACAATTCTGCGGACTATATACAAACACGTATTTGTATGTCAACAAATTCATATGTTTTTTGTCTTGTTAATTGGTAATAGATGAAAATATGGGATTGTTGCTGTGCTTTTGGTCACCAAATTCGTTACCTTACTGGCAATAACATCTGTACTTTGAAATAACCTTTTCAAAAACATGAGGACATGCTATTATTATGCCTTTAATGGTATTTTAGTCATTTTTTATTTCTGATTACCAATTTGAATGCCCCTTTCCCTAATACTAATACATAGCTTCTACTCTGGAATTTTTTGAGTAGAGGTATATCATCATAATTCAAAAATTAAATTATGGTTTTCATATGGATAGAATTGTTACTTGTTTTCAATTGTAATTTATAGTTTCTTGATGAATTATTGCTCTTAAATTGACTAGTTTACCTTACTATAAGTGTCTCTGTTTCTTGATCCATTAATGATTTTGCTTTGACTAGTTTACTTTAATAAAGGGTATCAGTAGGCTGTTGCATCTAGAATAACTTTTTAAAAATAACCACTTGATAAGATACTTTTATGTTTTGTGCTATAACCAGGTCGAAATATATTGCTATATATTACCGTTTCTTGATTAACGATAAATTAAAACCGAAGTACTTTTGAAAAATTAATCAAATGTAGTATTAAAAACTACTTTGCAGAGACAAAGATTACTTCCGATTTACTAATTAGGTGTTATTTATTTTCAAAACTTAGCATATTACTTGCTTCATATTATTTATCTATTTGTAGTTTTTTTGTATCTTATTGTAAAATGTAACTAGCAAATTAACATTTTAAGTTATTAAAAAAATATATTTCAACTATTATTTTTCTAATATTGTATTTATTTGACTCTTTATATATTGTTTATAAGTTGACAAATGAATATGGACATTATTTGTATATTACAAAAATATAGGTTTTAAAAATAACTATTTTGCAAGGAGAACGATTACTTTCGATGCATTAATTATGCGTCAATATGATGTTAAATATAGAAGAGTTTTGAAAAATATTTGAAAAATGAACACTCTAAAATTATTATCTTTTTGTAAATACTAACTACACTGTTACTCAACACGACGTTTAAATATTTAGAGACACTTTCATCTGCTATGCTATAACCAAAAATTGCTACATTACAATTACTTAAATAACGATAAGTTTAAATCGTAGTATTTTGAAGAATGATTCAAAAGTATTATTACAAACTACTTTTCAAAGACTAAGATTACTTTAGATTTACTAATTATGTAATAATTAGTTTTAAAACTACGAATATTACTTGCATCTTATAACTAGATTAGTTTTGTAACTACACAATGTTTAAATATTTACAGAAATAATAATAATGAAAGGTTACTTACCGTTTATGAATTTAAAGGAGTTGTGCAGTGAACGCCTGCGGAGCGGCAATACGATTACCCGCAACAGACCTCGTTTAGTTGGTCTTCATGCACATTGATTAGTTGAAATGCGCGTAACTTGGAACAGACCACGATTATTTGACACATTGATTAGTTGAAATGCGTGTAAGTTGTTTAATTGAAAGTCGTGCACCTTGATTAGTTGGTCATCGCGCACATTGTTCATTTGAGCGTTGCGTATGTACGTTGTACGTTCGTTAGTTAACACATTGGTCATTTGAAGCAGCCCCAATCAAAATGCCCTAATGATCACTCATTAATTTGGAAATTGAACATATGACTGGAGTCCACTGGTGTGATTAGGACAAATTTATTATTTGTTCTGCTTTAAAATAAATGTTATAAGCCTGTACAAAACAATATTTGTAACACAATAAAACATCAACAGCTAAAGGTAATTAATTTTCCAAACAATATTTCATTTTATATACCTGTACATGCAGTGTTTAATATATTCACTTACATCAAAGGCAGAAACTGCATCAGCATAGTATGACCTTTCTTGGTGCAAAAGAAAACGTTTTCTTCGTACGAACTCAAACTGTCCTGAATTGTCAGCTTCTAAAATTAAAGAATATCTTTAATTTTTTAAAAATTTAATTAAAATTATCTGTTGGTAACTTTTGATCATTATGAATATTTTCCTACTGAATAGAAACGTCTGAACGTTAACACGTTCAGCACGGATAGCGTACCGACACGCTCTGGGTTCCCTTACGAGGCACAGAGAGCGTGGCAGTGCGCTCCCAGCTTACCTTCTTAATCACAGTGAGCTCGCTCACCGTCACACTCACTCCCAGGCTAATTGAAACTTCTCTAGTGTCAATACATGTTTGTACAAAGATTTGATTTTTACATCAGTGCTTCAGAAGAGTTTGGAGAACATTGAGTCTGAGTCGTTTTTAAATCCGACCATCCCAAGGTAACTTTTGATGCTTACATCTCCGTTTACATTATCAATCTCTATGACTTTGTGAAACACATGGCACAAACAGAAACAAACATTCCGAGTTAAACGTTGAGTGCTTATTTTTGTATGTAGTATATTTTAGTAGTATGGTCTTTAGTTTTGTATGTAAATTATCTTTTTTCTCTGTCTTTTTTATTGTGTTTTATTATTTCTCATACAGTAATTTATCATTCGTATTTCTTTTTTTAATTGTGACCTGATAAATAAAACAATATTTTAGTGTCTAATACATTGTTCTGATGTCCCCAATAAACCTGTATATGTTAGAAATAAAATTATTGAGATGAAAACAAAGGGCTCGATAATTAGATGCTACGACAAGCTATGCAACCTGCATAGCGTTCCACTGCCGTCAGAGGTGGAAGTTACCGAAAAACAGACAGTAGTTTGATAAGATCACCAATATCGCCGCCGTGCTGAATGTGTGAAACGCACAAAAATTTGTGAACTGTACATTGTAGGTGTTATAAATGCCTTGTAATTTAAACTTAACATAACTGTATTCATGCTAATAAGCTCCATATTTATAATACTAAATCATAAATAAGGGGTAATTCTAGAAAAGATCACGAATTGTAGGAATACAGAGTTGATACATAACAAGGAAACTATGGCCCATAGTTTCTCTTCTTAACATTGCCACTGAGAAGTGTCAGGCATAATGATTAATATTGTGATCTCACAGGCCGTCTACCATTGTTTCATTGTTGGAGTAATTACTAGAAGTAGGCATAGTAACTAGTAATACAGAGTAATGACAAAGCAACAACCATTTCCTAAGTAGCTAGTGACATCACATGGTTTCATCTGATTTACCTCCCAAAACCAAAGGTAGCAGCAGTAGTTAACTCTTTTTAGAAGCAATATGACCATCACATAATTCTATGGATCAATCAGTGGTGTATTATAAAAACCTTGTATAATATTATTTATTGAAAGTGTATATTATTTGTTTACTGTTTAACTTGTTATACAATCAATATTAAACTGAATTCATTATATGGTTGCTTAGCATTATTTTCAAGCAGCAACAAACAACCGAAGATTTGGAGATATTTCTACCTGTGTAAAACTGCTTTATTATCTCATCATGATGATTCAAGTATTGGTACGATCATCACTAACCTAGCAAGGTGGTTTATTATAACTGATGTCAGGCATGAGATTAAAATTATGTTAATGATGCGACAAGTATACATAAATATTACTATGCCGGCAATCTTTCAAGTAGAAAACCATTCTTTATACACAAAATTCTCACACTAAGTAAGCTGTAAGATTCTCAAATCAAAGTACAATTATTATGTAAAGAGTAGTTCAAGGTTATAAATAGAGAGTACATTCACTGAAAGATTTGATAGTAACTATGTGATTTGTTAAAAATAAGAAACCTAAAATATTATAATCTTTTACTTTATTTGGTACTTACATATTATATGGAGGCCACTATTATACAGCTCACTGCGGAAGTTATGTTAGGTTAGGTTAGGTTATCATAAATATGTTACTTTTAATAATTGCTGTTCTGGGTTCAATATGTTTTTTAATTTCAGTGGTCAGGTTTTTGTATCACGGTTCGGAACGTTGACTAGAAACTGCTGCTCTGTTTTGCGGCACAAAACTGCCGAATACCCCATGTTGAGGCAACATTCTCCCGGCATTACTTTTCCATTTCATCAGGTTTTTTTCCGAAAGTAAAGCTCATTGGGTATCGTCTAATTCATAATGTAATAAATAGGGAAAGTAATATTAACGTATTTATGATAACCTAACCACCGCAGCGTGCTGTATATTAGTGGCCTCCGTATAATATGAAAGTACCCTTTATTTTAACCTAATGCTGAATATCCTTATGTAAAATATAATTTCTGTTTCCTTAATATCAAAATAGCTTGAAAATGATAGCATATGGACAAAACCAAATAACTATGTAAGAAAACATGAAAGAACAGAATTTGCACAATACTGTTACTTTTAATGATTTTAATGGGAGGGTCATGCAAGACAATTATAACTATTTACAAAAGGATCATGCTTCTCATAAAGAATTCTTTTCCATTATAAATATTTGAATATTTAAACCTTTATTCATCATAGATTTTCATTTTCTTCCACCTGCAATACTGTTCAATTAACATAGTCACCACAAGAAAAAAAGTTATGAGGATCACAATTTGCGGGATAAATTTTATCATAAAATATCTTATCTTATATGACTTCAAGCCAGAATTGATGCTCCAAAGTTTTTTATATATCTTTTACTGTCTACACATCCTCTCAAAGGTTGTGAGTTGTTGGCACCCGCCCTCACCTGAAGATGGATTGGTTGTAGTTCAGTGTGCAGGGGAATTGCTTGATAACAATATTTTAGGACTTGAAATCTTTACGCTGATAATAATATTAGCCCTATTTTTAATTAAAAACTATTTATAAATATTCATAGCCCATATAAGCTACCCTGTTCCTTTTTTCTATTTACAAGGAATCATGGTACTAAGCGTATTTCTAAACTAAGGGTCGTTTGTTTATATCCCTCATAGTTCGCGTGCACGCCGCAACGAGCGCTTGGGTCGTGTCCCGGCATGCCTTGGCAACAATTACGCTCAGTTACAGCTGTATAGCTAACCTGTGCGTTGTGTTCTGTGCTTGCAAAATGTTCAAGGTTATCGAATCGCCCGCCCCTTGCGAAGTTCGTTCGGTTATACGGTTTTTGTCGGCAAGAAACATGTCTGCTGCAGAAATTCACCGATAGATTTCTGAAGTTTACGGTGAAGGAAAAGTGTGCGGTTTCCAATGCCATGTGTGAAGGAAAAGTGCGTAAGTGGGTTCAAGACTTCAAAGATGGCCGCGACAATGTCCATGACGAAACGCGATCTGGTCGTCCATCTCTAATGTCAGACGATTTGCTGGCTTCAGTTGAAGCAAACATTCGTGACAACAGACGCTTCACGATCACTACTCTATCACAAGAATTTCCGGAAGTTTCGAGGTCTGTGATTTACAAAATTGTTCATAAAAAATTAAACCTCAAGAAACTGCTCGCGTTGGGTCCCTAAACTCCTGACGGAGGAGGACAAACACAAAAGACTAGAGAGTTCCTTGAATTTTCTGACACGTTATGACGAAAATGGTGACGACATGCTGAGTAGGATCGTAACTGGAGATGAAACATTTCCCATTCGCATTTCACTCCCGAATCGAAACAACATAGCATGGAATGGAGAAACACGCAATCTCTCGTAAAAGTCAAAGCCAAACAGACTTTGTCACAGCGCAAGATCATGTCGTCCGTATTTTTGGGATAGGCATGGTGTTTTGCCGGTCGACTTTATGGAACGAAGAACGACAATAAATGCAGAAGCCTACTGCCAAACTCTGTGGAAGCTGCGCAGAGCGATTCAAAACAAGAGACGTGGCATGCTCACAAAAGGAATTTTGTTTCTGCACGATAATGCAAGGCCTCACACTGCCGCTCAGACCCGAGCTGCATTGGACTCTTTTGGCTGGGAGGTTTTGGACCACCCACCCTACAGTCCTGACCTTGCGCCGAGTGACTTTCATCTCTTCCGTCATCTGAAACATCACTTGGGCGGCAGCCGTTATGATGATGACGACGAATTGAAAATGGCCATGAATTCTTGGTTATCACAGCAGGCGACAAGTTTTTATGAAGAAGGTTTCCAAAATTTAGTTGTGCGATATGATAAGTGTTTACAAAAACTTGGAAACTATGTAGAAAAATAGATAAAAGTGTGTAGATTCCAAAAATAAAATTAGTTTTTGCAAATTTATTTTTTTTTATTTTTCAAACGGCCCTTACTTTAAGAATACCCCTCGTATTTTTACATAAAATAATGGAGATATCCATTGTTATTACAGTGGCAAAAAATAAATATATTTACACAAAAAAGTGCCTGGGAGATTAATAAACATATTTACATTCCCATTGACATAAAATAAACATATCATACTTTGAGTAAAAACTACTAGAGCGCCTACTTGTCTTAAGGCTAAATTGCTACAAAACCACACCCAGCTTCACATGAATGGCTGAGTTACACTGAAACAAAATGTTTTTAGTGGCAGGAATCCAGCTATCCTCTAGTGTGCCCATGCTTGATCATTAGTGGCAGACCCCTCACAATGAATTCAATATCTTAAAATTTCTGCATATTCCTTACTTTTCAACTAAACTTACACCTACCAAAAATGTAAACAAACATTTCATACAAGACTATAAAGGTTTACAGACCTGCACAGCCTCAGTATAACAAATACTATTCTTTGTTTTTTTCATAAAACATCAAATTTGTTCAATTTATTTTTGTAGATTTGCCATCATTTATGTATACAGTACACAATATGTCAAGAACATAAATCAACTTCTGTTATTGAGATTAAATCTACAAAAACACAAATTTGAGGTGTAGGGAAATTTTAAAATAAAATCAATATATTTAAACTTCAGATATACTCTATATTATTTTTAAGTTTGTGTGAAAAATTGAACTAATCTTATGCTTTAGTATTTTTAAATCTGATTATTATAATTTAAGTACTGAACTATTTTTGGTGAATGTATTAAAAAATAATGTATAAGTAATTCATAGTAAATGTTACAAATCTAGAAAATATCTCATGTTTCCATATTCTAACTCACTTCTTTTGCAATAATTCTTTGAATTCCTGGTCTCAAGAGGATAATCAAATGCTTCCAGATTAGACCACAGGTTTTTCTCAATAGATGATGTATCAGGAGTATTAAAATAAAGACTTTGGTCCACTACAGAAACGGCACACAATGACTGGGGATGAGCACGAACGCGTAGTGAAACTGTAGAATCAGGAGTTGTTTCTATTGTTGACCAATGTACACGAACCTATATTCGTACATAATACAGTGTGTAGTATTTACAGTGAAACAGTGATCATTAATAAAACTAAATGTTTACAGTAAACAAAATAAAGTAAATAGTAATTAAAGAAACAAATATTGAAAATACAACAAATAAGGATATAAACCTAGTCTCACCTTATTTGGAAAGCAAGGCTCAATAACAAGAGGAATTGTTGTTGCCACAACTTCTCCATCAGATCGGACGTAATAAATAGTCAGTTTGCAAATAGGCGCCATTTTAGAAATTATTCGTAAAGGTAAACGCCAACTTCTAACAAATATATTTTCTTCAGTTTCCACATTATTGTTTTGTAGAAGTGTTTCAGCCTTTGGAAAGATAGAATGAAGCACAAGAAGATCCCCACGAGATTTCACCTGAAGTAAAAATATTTTATGCTGAACCGGGTTTTTACTATATATTCTTACAACAACCAGACGTCCCTATATTACAGAATGTAAATTTGGAAAAGGATGCGAGGGAGGTGCAAAAATTAAGATGGAAAAGAGAAAATTCTTTTCTGATAAAGAGAAATGGGGAAGAAACTTGGTTTTGGTAGACTATGTTCTTCTATTAACACTTTCAACACGGCGGCGATATTGGTGATCTCATCAAACTACTGTCTCTTTTTTGTTAACTTCAACCTCTGATTGCAGTGGAACGTTATGCGGATTGCATAGCTTGTCGTAGCATCTAATTAAAGTGCCCGTTGTTTTCATCTCAATAATTTTACTTGTAACATATACATGTTTATTGGGGACATCAGAACACTGTATTAGACACTAAAATATTGTTTTATTTATCGGGTCACAATTAAAAAAAAGAAATACAAATGATAAATTACCGCATGACAAATAATAAAACACAATAAAAAAGACAGAGAAAAAAGGTAATTTACATACAAAACTAAAGACCCTACTACTAAAATATACTACATACTAAAATAAGCACTTAACGTTCAACTCGAAATGTTTGTTTCTGCTTGTGCCATGTGTTTCACAAAGCCATAGAGATTGATAATGTAAACGGAGATGTAGATAATACATATGTCACGTTCGAGACTATTTATAGCCAAGATTAACTGACATTTATTTACTATAATCTTATGTTGACACATTAGGTTTCTGGGCGTCCAAGCATTTTGTCAATGACTCATATTTACAATGGTCTGTTCCCACCTCGAGTTGGTTCATTCACTCCAATAGGAGAGTTATCGTTTATTCTTGCGTTAGTTCAGAAAGCTTAGTTAATTTTTATGATCTTGTTTGATGTTAATGTTTTTACCGGATATTTGCCGTGTTGAGGTGGTTCAAATAAAAAAAAAAAAATTAATATAAAAGTTAAATCAAATTAAATCTGTTCATAAAACTCCCTGAAGCATTGTTTCAGTTGAAGCATCAAAAGTTACCTTGGGATGGTCGGATTTAAAAACGACTCAGGCACAATGTTCTCCAAACTCTTCTGAAGCACTGATGTAAAAATCAAATCTTTGTACAAACACGTATCGACACTAGAGAAGTTTCAATTAGCCTGGGAGTGAGCGTACCGGTGAGCTCGCCGTCTCTGACAAAATAAGCTGCGAGCGCACCGGCACGATCTCTGTACCTCATAATAGAACCCAGAGCGTGCCGGAACGCTAGCCGTGCTGAACGTGTTAAGGTGAAAAATCTATAGCTTTAAGATAAGGAAACAGTAAAGTGAATTATGTTATCAAAATAATGGAAATAATGTTAGAAACAGTAGGTAGATATTGCAATTAAGTTGAGGATATCAAGCACTGTGATACTTTAAGCTATTTCATGCACATCCTATATACCAAATTTAAAAAACAAATGTGTCCAGATTATTAATCCAACATCAGATTTTTAACAACAAAAAAAGCTTTTTGAATTTTAAATTATTTTATATTTTAATAATTTTACAACACACACAGTGAGTTAAAAGAGATTTCAAATGTTTAAAATTTTATATAAATTTGTTTAACTAAATTTACTGATTATTAAAACCCAATTTACTTTCAGGTCACAAATATATTTATTTTAATAAGAGTTTTCAGGTCACAAGAGGTAATTTTAATTTTCACTGGGTTCTCCAGTTGTGTGTTTACCTTGCCACAGATGTGAAACGTATACTCATCACTGAAGATTAAGTTCATAAATGCCTCATCTATCTTTAATTGATATAAAATTTTAGAACAGAGTTCTTGGAGAAGAACTACAGACGTACTGCTGTAACAGTGAATCTGTAGTTTCAAGTGTAAACGTTTATGTAGTACTCGTGTTTTTTGGGGAATTCCAGTCTTGTGAAGAGCCTACAGCATTGACCGTAGACAAAGCTTTCATTAACCTGTTCTACAACAGAATCACTAACAAGTAGGTGACCGAGTCATTTCTAATTGTGTCTTGACAAAACTTTTGTGCCAACTATAAATTCTAGGTCTGCTTGCCAGAAGTAAATTCTTTTCTTTACTTAGTGCAAAATTTATTCTGAACACTTGTTGCCAAATTTGTTTCTTAAAACAATACCACATTGGAAGCAGTATCTACATCAGTAACGTAGCCATTTTATCTACTACAATGCTGGTGGTAGAAGTGATGGGAGTTGGTACTATTGCCCTATGTAACTCAAACAAGAAGTGTTTTGATACAAAATAACATTCCTTCTGATTCAAATGGTCATATTTTTAAATATATATAAGATTTAAAAGTTATACAGCCCTTTACCTTATTTGGTATTATGTCACTAAGCGAGTCAAACAAGAAGTGTTTTGATACAAAATAACATTCATTCTGATTCAATAAGTCATATTTTTAAATATATATAAGATTTAAAAGTTATACAGTCCTTTTTCATATTTGGTATTATGACACTAAGCGAGTCAAACAAAAAGTGTTTTGATACAAAATATCATTCCTCCTGATTCAATAAGTCATATTTTTACATATATATAAGATTTAAACGTTATACAGTCCTTTTTCTTATTTGGTATTATGACACTAAGCGAGTCAAACAAAAAGTGTTTTGATACAAAATAACATTCCTTCTGATTCAATAAGTCATATTTTTAAATATATATAAGATTTAAAAGTTATACAGTCCTTTTTCATATTTGGTATTATGACACTAAGCGAGTCAAACAAGAAGTGTTTTGATACAAAATAACATTCCTCCTGATTCAATAAGTCATATTTTTAAATATATATAAGATTTAAACGTTATACAGTCCTTTTTCTTATTTGGTATTATGACACTAAGCCAGTCAAACTAAAAGTGTTTTGATACAAAATACATTCCTCCTGATTCAATAAGTCATATTTTTAAATATATATAAGATTTAAACGTTATACAGCCCTTTTTCTTATTTGGTATTATGACACTAAGCCAGTCAAACTAAAAGTGTTTTGATACAAAATACATTCCTCCTGATTCAATAAGTCATATTTTTAAATATATATAAGATTTAAACGTTATACAGTCCTTTTTCTTATTTGGTATTATGACACTAAGCCAGTCAAACTAAAAGTGTTTTGATACAAAATACATTCCTCCTGATTCAATAAGTCATATTTTTAAATATATATAAGATTTAAACGTTATACAGCCCTTTTTCTTATTTGGTATTATGACACTAAGCCAGTCAAATTAAAAGTGTTTTGATACAAAATACATTCCTCCTGATTCAATAAGTCATATTTTTAAATATATATAAGATTTAAACGTTATACAGTCCTTTTTCTTATTTGGTATTATGACACTAAGCCAGTCAAACTAAAAGTGTTTTGATACAAAATACATTCCTCCTGATTCAATAAGTCATATTTTTAAATATATATAAGATTTAAACGTTATACAGCCCTTTTTCTTATTTGGTATTATGACACTAAGCCAGTCAAACTAAAAGTGTTTTGATACAAAATACATTCCTCCTGATTCAATAAGTCATATTTTTAAATATATATAAGATTTAAACGTTATACAGTCCTTTTTCTTATTTGGTATTATGACACTAAGCCAGTCAAACTAAAAGTGTTTTGATACAAAATACATTCCTCCTGATTCAATAAGTCATATTTTTAAATATATATAAGATTTAAACGTTATACAGTCCTTTTTCTTATTTGGTATTATGACACTAAGCCAGTCAAACTAAAAGTGTTTTGATACAAAATACATTCCTCCTGTTTCAATAAGTCATATTTTTACATATATATAAGATTTAAACGTTATACAGCCCTTTTTCTTATTTGGTATTATGACACTAAGCCAGTCAAACTAAAAGTGTTTTGATACAAAATAACATTCCTTCTCATTCAAATGGTCTAATTTTTAAATATATATATGATTTAAAAGTTATATAGTCCTTTTTCTTATTTGGTATTATGACACTAAGCGAGTCAACCCAGATAGCTTGCCTTAGCAACTGGGCGGGTCCACGGGTGGCGGATAGTGGAAAGACCTACAGATATATAGGTTACTTGTGACTAAGGATTCCGGAAGGTTTCTGAATAAGCAGGCCCGGACCAAGGCAATGGTTCAAAGGTGAGGAATTATCCCTCCTCGTCAGTCAACCGGTTGGGTGTGGTAGAAATTACTGCTCTGACTGGGGACTGGGGTAGTTGGTAATTAAGTCCTCACAATAATACTCTCACCTCCCAGGTGAACCAAGGGCAATGCGGCTGTGAAGTATGGGCAGGAAACTACCCTAACAACACAGTTGTAACAAAAGAGAGTAAAGCAGGCTGTACGCTCCATGAGCAACAGTTAATAATGTCCTGAACTTGGGGTGTGCTTTAAGGTCAGTGACTGAATACCCAATGCAAGGTGGAAGGCATCGTGCCGATGGATGAATGGCTGTAGGGTATAAAATGCAGTAGCACACGGTCCCCTTGAGGAACCAGACAAAACCTCATTGTATGTTGTCTTGCCAGGGCAGTGGGGGTTCTGCTCTGGTTAACCGTTCCTTCCCCCATACTTGCGAAGCTAATGGACCAAGTAAGTACACAAATTGATGTTGAGTCTGCACAGACAGCGGGAGCCAATGAGACGGCAAACCGTGAGTCTGTAGCAGATGTGTCAACGGCAACCACCACTGGAGGTGCGGGGGCGGCTACCAAGCTGCCGACTGCAGAAACCAGTGAAATGGTTGTAGAGTTGAGCACGCTTTCTCTACGGAGAAAGCGTATGAGTGGAGCGGCCAGAAGGCGGCTCCGATGAGATCAGGGGAGAGCAGCGGGTGGGCCAATAATCCTGAGGACACAACGCAGAGGAGGCCAAAACCGAGCCGAACATGTTAACGTCCAGGGCTTGGATGTTGTGAGGGGTGAGGTGCAACAGGTGGGTAGCAATCAACCACAAGCACCAAACCCCGGCATGGAGATTGCATACTCGAACAACTGGGCTAATCTCCCAGATGTTTCGGGATATATGAGTATCGAGTGCGTGGTCAAAGAACCTGTCTTGGAGATGGGCAGTGACCACCTTACTCGGACGTTTTCACCTGACCAGGCCCACCAAACTATGATAGAATGGTCAGGGTCAGTAACATTGGGAGCTCAGATCTGGTACACAGATGGCTCCAAGATGGACTTCGGCACTGGAGCGGGGGTGTATTGTAAAAACCCAAGGGTAAAACTAGTTTTTTCCTTGGAGAGGGTATACCTCTGTCTTTCAGGTCGAAATATATGCTATAAATGCCTGTCTGGGAGAGATAGCGAAAAGGGGAATACACAGGACCCGGATTGCTATTTTCTCTGACAGTCAGGCAGCAATTAAGGCACTAAACGGACATGTGGTCACCTCGGCCATAGTCAGGGAGTGCCTAAATAACCTAGAAGCCCTGGCAAGGCACAATCAAATCAAGATAGGTTGGGTGCTAGGGCATAGGGGAATATTTGGAAATGAAGCCGCAGATGCACTGGCCAGAGAGGTGTCTTCAACTCCCCTAATTGGACCGGAGCCGGCGGTAGGTATTTCCAAATCCATGGTCAAGATTGCAGTGCGAAGGTGGATGGCTGAAAGACACTGTGAGCACTGGGTCAAGGCTGAAGGAATGAGACACAGTAAACTAACCCTTAGGAAACCTTCCTTGGGGCTGCAGGAGAGTCTCATCTATCTGTCTAGGCAGGAATTGAGGATAGCCACAGGTCTACTCATGGAACACTGTGGACTAAGGAAACATCTGCATAATATGGATAACTTCAAAGATGAACCAGTGTGCAGATTATGCGGGCAAGAACTGGAGACCGCCACACACATCATTTATAGATGTGAAGCACTTGCCGAGAGGCGCTTCAACCTCTTTGGTGATAGCACAGCTCTGGAAGAGGATGCTGAAGGTAAAACATTAGTCAGGAAACTTCTAAACCTGGTAAGAGGGAAGGGGCTCTTTGACTAGATCAGGGAGGTAAGTACAATATACCTAAGGTAGCGGTGCTTCGGGCAGTTTAAACCCGCTCCCAAGTTAATTAAAAAAAAAAGCGAGTCAAACTAAAAGTGTTTTGATACAAAATAACATTCCTTCTGATTCAATAAGTCATATTTTTAAATATATATAAGATTTAAAAGTTATACAGTCTTTTTTCTTATTTGGTATTATGACACTAAGCGAGTCAAACTAAAAGTGTTTTGATACAAAATAACATTCCTTCTGATTCAATAAGTCATATTTTTAAATACAGTCGAACCTCTGTATAACGAAGTCGATTATCCAGAGAAAAAATTTGTTGTAGAGAGGTATTCATTATTGAGAGGTTGTGTTGTAAAGAATGCCCCCACCCCATCTTACGCATATCGCACTACCTGCGGTAATAAAAGGGATACAGTATAATATCGCGAGCGTAGTTAGTGTAATAGGCCAATGTCAATCTAGGATAATGTTTTATAAAGTCTCAATTTATTTGAAATTCAAGTTGTTAAAAATGTTTTATTGATGTTTCTTCATTGTATTAGATAACCACATTCAATATTTTTCATAGGGTCTACTCTGTATAGGCTATTATGATAAGTTATCTAATGCTTATGAAAACTTACTGGCAATTAAGTACACTCACCAATTCAGTTTCAGGAAGCATGACTTAAACGTAGTGGAATTTTATCGAAGCAAACTCAGTAAGCCGTAATTTAGTAACTGTATTATTGATTAACCGTACTACATTTATTAACTACCTATACTGATTTTATTTTAATACACACTATCTATCAGTATTTTATTTTTATATACACAATTAAATTTCAAACAACACAAACTGTTTTATACACTACACAGACCGTATCCGGAGAAACAAATACTGTATTAAATTAAACATAAAATACGATGTACAGTAATACAGAACTGTAAATACAGTAACTTCGTATAGGTACTTTTTAAATCGTTTCTAGTTTTCAAAATTTTACTTGAAAAAGTTAATATTAATTAAAACAACCTCTCACCACAAATTCAACAAATTTTATTTTAACCTTATGTACATTTCGACTACAAAATAATCATCTTCAGAGGTATTTTTACAAATAACTAACTTACAGCTAAACTTATGCGTATTTATAAGCAACAGGAACTCCTTGGCCACGCCCCCTACACTCTCCGACCGATCATGTTACGAGTAACAACTAGGTCTGGTCTAACAGAAGGAGTTACCGTTACATTATTTTGAATTTTACAGTAATTATTAAATTTACACATTTAACAATTAAAACTATAACTATCTCTTGACTAATAGATACAATTGGGAATTCGGGATAGGCCCTTTGTCAGAATTTAATAATTTATTAGTTTCATATTTATTAATAAACATACTTTCGAAACTATTTAACATATTTTTTGATTTAACATTTTTAATTAATTTAAGGTTATTTATATCTAAGTTATGATTAGTTTCTAAGATATGTTCAGCTACACTTGATTTCTCTGGCCTTTGAAATTTTATATGACTAATGTGCTCTTTGAATCTAGTGGAAATTTTTCGTTTAGTTTGACCAATATAAATCTTTTCACATGAATTACAAGTTACTTTATAAATCCCTGACTTATCCAATGTTTCTATTTTATCTTTTGGGTTACCTAAGAGATTTTTAAGGCTATTTTGGCTCTTATATGCTACTTTAAAATTTACTTCTTTAAAAACTTTTTCTAGGCCTTTTGTTAAATTTTTATCAAAGGGTAAACTAATATATTTATTTTTAACAGTTTCTTTCTCTGGTATTAATGTAGTGGAATCTTTTCTTAATTTATTCAAACTCTGTTTTCTTAATATATTATTAATAATTTTAGGATCATATCCATTAAATTTGGCTATTTCTTTAATTCTAGCAAGTTCAATTTCAAATCTATTTTTATTTAAAGGTGTTTCAATTAATCTATTAATCATACTATTAAATACTGCAAGTTTATGTGACATACAATGGTTCGAATCTACGGGGATATACCTATTATTATTCGTAATTTTGCGATATATATCAAACTCTATTTCATTATTGTTCCGTATACATAAAATATCAAGAAACGGTAAACTATTATTCTTCTCTAACTCATAAGTAAATTTAATGTTTCTATGGTGTTTGTTAATATCTGATAAGAAATTGTTAATATTACATTCTTTAAGATTAAAAATTGCAAAAATGTCATCTACATACCTAACCCATACCTTTGGAAAATACGAGAGTTTATTTTTTAATTCTTTTTCAAAATTTTTCATAAAAAGTTCAGCTATAAAAGGTGATAAGCTATTACCCATAGCTGTACCATCTTTTTGCTCATAAAATTCATTATTAAATGAAAAATAATTTTGTTTCATACAATACCTAGCTAAATTAACACATTGGTTTATTTTATCATTCTCAATTTTATTTTCAATTAAAAATTCTTCCAACAAAATTAAAGTTTCGTTCAACGGTATACTAGGAAATAAAGAACAAACATCAAATGATACCAAAATCTCATCATTTGTTAATTTTATATTTTGTATTTTCGCTATAAATTCTCTCGTATTTTTTACTGAGCATGA
Organism: Prosapia bicincta; assembly: GCA_036971475.1. NCBI lineage: Eukaryota > Metazoa > Arthropoda > Insecta > Hemiptera > Cercopidae > Prosapia > Prosapia bicincta. The sequence goes on along the minus strand of JBAIZL010000003.1, from coordinate 104,313,763 downwards.
ATTTGTATTAAATATTAACTTTCCAAAAGTTATTGTCAACCATTTTGATAGAATATAAGTTGGTGAATCAATTCCTGAGACAATTGGTCTCACCAAATTACCTTGTTTATGTATTTTCGGAAGACAATACAACTTTGGCAAAACAGGATTTGGGACCTTATTATATATTTCATTTTCCGGAATCACTAAAGTACAATTTTTAATAACAGTTACCGTTTCTTTTACAAATCTATTCAGTGGGTTATTTCTTAATTTTACAAAAATCTCATCTTTTAACAAATTATTTACCCTATCTACATAATCATTTTTACTTAATATTACAATTATATTACTCTTATCTGCTTTTAAATAATAACAATCTTGTGCTCAATGTTTGACTCCGAAGTTTATAGAAGGAATAGTGATAAAAGTTAAAAATTCTAGAACGGATAAAGTCTTACGATTCGCCAAGAATAAATGGTTAGATTTGGAAATTAAATATCTTTTAAAAAATAAGAGGGGGAATTTACTGCAACGTGATTGGTCGTACTAGTTTCTAAAATAAGGGGCGTGGCGAAGTAGTTACCGGTTTATGCCTATATATTTGTTGTATTATGTTGTTTAAAGTTAGTTGTATTTTTTAAATACCTCTGAAGATGATTGCTGGGCAATCGAAATGTACATAAGGTTTAAATAAATGTTATTTGTGGTATAGAGGTTTTATTTGTTTTAATTGTTGTTTTATTTATGTTTGTGATGTATTTGATTTCCCTGTCTGTAATGTTGTATATTGTGTCATAGTTTGTCTATTATTGTGGTGTTGTATCCATTTGTACACAAACAGAACACCAACTCAGCATTTTACAATCAAATAAAAGAAACAGATTACTTTGCAGTAGCTACCATCTCATTGTGACGTATACGGAAATGAGGTTGCGGACCAAATAGCGAAAGCCGCCTCTAAAATGCAGCCTACAGATGAGAAGAGGGTTTCATTGCTTCAATGTAGGAACCAAAGCAACAAATATTTCTATAAAGCCTGGTCGGACAAATGGAATCAGTCAACCATTGGGAGACACCTACACAAGATTCAACCCCTACCAACTGACGGGAACTTATATAAAGGGGTGCAAAGACAACTAGCATCTTTTGCAGCAAGAGCTAGAATTGGTCACATAGTTACGCAGAAGGACCTATTCCGCTTCAACCTTACTGATTCGTCGCACTGTGCATTATGCGAAGACGATGAAGAGGATCTGGAGCACATTCTTCTGCGTTGCAGCTATCCAATTCTTTCAAGTGACCTACTAAGAGCAGAAGTCAATGATTTTGAGGACATCCTGAAAAGTAAAAAACACTGGCAGCTTGCTTGTGCCGCGTACATTGGACAACGGGCCATCGACTATTATTGATGCCGGATGCCCGTAATAAGAAGTAAGAAGTAAATAAAAGAAAAAGGACACAAATACACAGACATTTACCATAACCTAGAAATCCTACACATCAACAAAAAAGGACCACATCTCAACACACTAGAACAATATAAAATTTACAGACGCACAAAAACACAAAGTACAAACATATTAATTAAACAAACCCAATACAAATCACACATACTCTTTGATATTATTGAAATCCTAACTTTAAAACCTTCACCGCTTAACCCAACATCTCCAAGCAGAAGACACTAATAAAACATTTTGTCTCAGTAAATTTTTACAAAATTTAAAGTTTGGATACTCATAAACTAATGTTAAAGTGATTAATTAAGATTCACCAAACGTAAAAGACTACAAAACTCAAGAGATAAATATGAAAGTCAGAATTGTATATTTGATGGTTAGTGATGTACTACCTCAAATAGTTACACAAATTTATATTAGTCAATTTTTACATGAAGACTTTTTTCAGTTATTTATTAAACTATAACCATTCTGATTGTAGTCTCATGGCCCAATGGAAATTAGTGAAGATGTGTTCATGAGTTGGTTGATGCGTGAACAGGACAGTTTTCCAAATATAATAGATCAGAAAAATTGGCAATGGCAAAACATTGTATGGAAGAGAAGCATGTTTTAAAGTAAAAGAAGTTACCATGTTATTCACTCTACATTTCATAATTTGTTACCGATACAGAGTCAAGGAATACAAAACAGTCTCAGAATATATTACTCACCAAATAATGAAACAGTGGAGTTGGGTCACTTTTATTAGTAACAGTGTAACGTACAGGAATCATATGAGTACTGCTACAATGTATGGGTGCTCTAGTAGATGCATCTATGTATGAACTGCTAGGCGAAAACCAAGGTCTTATCGTCTGACTGGCCGTTGGTCCTATCATTAATATCTGTGATGAATTTGCAAATTGTTTTGTAGGATAATCTGGCGCACTTGCCTAAAACATGAAACAAAAGCATTAAACTTACAAACTTGTGAACTAGCAAAACTTATTTTTACCTGGAGAAGAACGAATATGTCTCTGACCATGTTTGTCAGTTGATAGTTAGAACTTTCTTTATACGATATACACAGACAAACAAAATGCCTTTAGATAAATGAATTTTCCATACAAATTTTGCAGCATCCCATACAAATAGGATTAATGATGTTTACACATTTAATTTAAGTAGAAAATACACATTTATGTTCTAGAATTCTATACAAAAACAGTCATATACCTTTAAGTTAATTTAGTCTATTCAAGATCAAATTATATTGCGAACACCAGACTCCGGATTTCCATAACTATTTCAAGTATTTTATTTTAGTTTCACATCGGCTTTTTGTAAATATTATTTCCAAAATATTTATGAATAATGTCAATTACACTCAACAAAATGTTTTCAACTGCTTTAGCTTTTCAACTGTCTTTATTATTTTTTTAAATTTCTATATTAACATTTTAAAATTTAAATTTAAAACATTGTAAATATTTTTCTGATTTTCCCTAATATTTATAATGTAGTAGTGAAATAGTTGATCTGAGGTGCTAACCTAAAATAATAGCTTCAATTTAATTTTCATTCATGCTTAGAACAATCAATAAGTCAAGTAAAAGGCTGTTAATATTTGGTTAAAAATCATATGAATTATTTGACTTGGGACCCAACTACAGTAGTATTAACTAGGGAAGGTCGATAGTTGATAGCACTATCAATATATCAATAGTTGGAACCCATCATTAGTAGCTATCAATAGATGTTTATCATTATCCCTACAAGTATACTTTTGTTTCTCTGTTTTTTTGGTTCTCCAAAAATGTTGTGTAGAAGTAATTTTCACTTACTCTGGCAACTATTTACACAGCGATGGTACAAAGACAAATAATACATGTTTAAACAAGGACAGCCAATTGTCTTCGTCTTTTTCCCCTCTCGTTCTTCCATCTCTTTCTATTAGTGCCAGTTATAATTTAAAGCTCGGTTAATGGTATAAAGTCAAAATCAATGTTCTATCAGAGTTGGTTTATTTTAGTCAATAGTTAAAATGCCCTGTAAATTGGACGTTTGGAGGTACTGTACTTTAAAAATAATCCCAAAGGAGAGCAGAAGGACCAGTGTTTGTTGTACAAGAAAACCTTCCAATCTAGCGCTAATATTGACAACTTGAGGGATCATTTAATAAGGTGTTACAAAATTATTTCTTCTTGTACGAAAACAGAGCCAGTAGTGCCAGGACCAGTCTTACAGGACTTGTCCAGTCAAACACTGGACATCTATCTAGACTAGAAGCCTAAAGTAATATATCCACTCCATTTCGAAAAACAGTGATAAAACAAAAACTTACTTTCGTGTCAATGATCAGTAAGGATATGGATCCTTTCAATATTGTTAACCATTAATGATTTCACGATTTTGTTTATGTTTTAGATCCAAGATATGAATTGCCGAATCACAAAACCATAACAACAGTGTTGATTCCTGAATTGTAAAAAAAAAAATTGAACAACTTCAAATATATCATCTGCAAAAAACTAAATTTTTCAGTATAACCGCTGACTTGAGGTCTTCAATAAACAAAGATTCCTTTATCAGTATTAATGGTCATTTTATTGATGATGAGTAGGAACTAAAATATGCAACTTTAAAAGTTGGGTATAGTATGGAAAGGCATGCTGCTCAAAACATAGCCGAGGCATTGAAACAGATGTTTGCTGATTTCAAAATTGTCGATAAGATTGTGTGTATTATGTTTGATAATGCTGAGATATGGTGAACGTTCCTCAAACTGCTAAAAAGGAACATTTGAACTGTTTTGCCTCTACATTGCATTTGACAGTAAATTATTCAATTTAGAATTTGTCAGCAGTCCTGATAATTAAGAATGCAAAACCATTACTTAAATCATTTAAAAAAGCAAAGACCTAGGTAAGGTTTGAGATTACAAAAAAAAGTTGAACAAACACTGATGATGAAGGTGATACAGAAAGTGCCAAAGAAGAATAGCACTTATTTCATGTTTGGTATAATTTTAGAACTAAAAGAAGAACTCCCTCTGGCTACATCAAAAGTAGAGACAAATAAGTAATTTTTCACTGCAGAAGAATCCATATCATTCAAGAGTAAGTTAATATACTATATCATGTTAAAAAAACTTTTAAAGAAATCAGTGGGGAAAATTACAAAATGATAATAATAAATCCTGTCATCTACAACTTAAGCCAAAGTTGTCCAAGTTGAACAACAATTGTGTCAAAACTGTATCTTATAAGTTTTTAAAACATGATCACTAGTGTTAAGAAAAGTTATTTAATTCCAAGTCATGAACCACCCCTGCACTTTCTACTATTCTAAATCAAAATTATAAAAAAATCCACCTTTCATGTTCTACAAAAAGCTACTGATGCTCAAACCTGGCTTCAAAACACTGTATAATGATACATTACTCCAAAAGTTTTAAATATATATTCATCCATTTCTTGCCACAACTTTGCTGAAGATAAGAGCCTTACTGATTCCAACAAAGACATTCTTGATGGTGTGCAGAAAAGAGGGTCTGAAAAACGGTCACGAAAGAACAACTCAACCAGTTCTATCTTGAATGTGCACAAAGTTTTGGAAAATCAACCTTTCTTGAAACACAGCAATGTAATTGTTCCCAAATTTTGAAGGAATGTGTATCCAAAAAAAAATTGTTCTGCGTTTCCAAGGCTTGTAAAAAAAGTGTTTGTGCATACCAGGGTCATCTGTTTCATATGAGAGGATATTTTTAAAACCCGGAAAAGTGATCACCCAACAGAAGAATAGATTAAACCCAGAAAAATTGGAAATGATCGTATTCTTATAAGATATTTTTTGGCTGAAAGACTGATGTGCTTTTTTATTAACTTTCATATAATTTTGTTCTCATGCATAAAATGTTAACCTTGTAACAATTAGTACCATTTTTGTTATCCTAAAACATTTTTATTTTGAAGTTGCTTGATGTAATCATCTTGAATTCACTGATTAAACTAATTTTAAAAATACTTAACTAAGTAATACTCTGAGTAGAGGGTTAACTTCGTAAAAGGAACGAATGTTTTGAAACACGTCAGCAAGTAAGCAATTACGTATTCATTTAGTTAAGTATTTTTAAAATAAGTTTATTTTTATTTTCGTTATTTTTTCTAACAATAGTTCTGTAGGTATGATATACATTTTAAACTAAATACATTTTCTTTTTAAATGTATTTCCATGCCAAAATTATATTATTTTTTTAATATTTGTTGATTCTATCTTCACGTGAGCTACTAGTTTTCACTAAACACTTGTAAATATTTACGAACTTGCCTATAATAGCACTTACTTATTTTGTTGAGGACAACTCAGACCGTAACTGATCTCAAGGTTTATGTAGGTTAGGGTATTAGGGTGGGGTGGGATATTATGGTGGTATGGGTGTATTTTGTGAGTATTAGGAGTTATGATGTCAAAACGAGTGTGTGAGTTGTAAAGTAATTGTGTATTGAGTATGTGTGTAGGGTGTAGTTTGAAGTGTCTGTATATTTCATATTGTTCGGTTGTGTAGCGTTGGTTATTTCTGTGTTGTTTATGAAGAATTTGTATGTTAGATGTTATGTCTATGTAGTCATGTTTTGTGGAGTTGAGATGATGGGCAAAGTTTGATTGGTAGTTATTGTTTGTTAATGCTTTTATATGTTCTTGGTAATATGTGTAGAAGGATCTCCCTGTCTGGCCTATGTAAAAACTGGGGCATGAACTGTAAGTTAGTTTGTAAACTCCGGTGGCGTTGGAAATGTCGTCGATTTTGTTGTTGGGTTTAAATTGTTTATTGAGAGTGTTGTAGCCTAATCCATCTAAAACAAAATTTAACCATAACGAAAGCTGACAAAGGCAACATAACGGTAATTATTGACAATAACGACCTCAACAAAAAAGTACACAACTTCATACAAAAGAACAACATCACTACACTAAAAGAAGACCCAACAACAAAATACAATGTTCAAATCAAAGAAGCAATCAACAAAACAAAATTTATAATCCCACACTACACCAAAAAGCACCTAAAACAAATAAAACCAATAGCCTTTAAACTAAACGCCCTGCCCAAACTTCACAAAACAGACATCCCAATACGTCCACTAATCAACCACACAAGTGCCCCTTCTCATCTTCTAGCCAAATTCCTTGACAAAACTATCCGAAACCATATAAATTTTAATAATCATTATAGATAAAAAAATAGCCTAAATCTAAAAGACAAAATAAAAAATGTAAATATCCCATACAATTCCACTTTAGTCTCTTTCAATATATCAAATCTATATACCAACATCCACATTCCAGAAACCATCAACATCCTCAAAAACAAGCTTATGGACACAAATACACCACTTACACACATTGACAAAATCATCCACTTTACAAAATTAATCACATCTCAAAATTACTTCACCTACAATAACACATTCTACAACCAAAAAGATGGTCTACCCATGGGTTCCCCCATAGCTAGCATCTCAGCAGAAATATTCATGCCCCATATTGAATAAAATCACATTTTACACAACAATAAATACTCAGATAACATAATTTACTGGTACAGATATGTCGACGACATCATAACATTATATAAAGGTAACACACGCCGAGCACATATATTTTTAAAACACCTTAATTCCATACACTAAAAACTAACATACACCATTGAAACAGAACAACAAAACTCTCTCAACTTCCTAGACCTAACAATTAAACGTACAGACAAACACATAAATTCAACGTATTCCGAAAACCCACTAGTACCAATACGACTATTCGTAGCTCCTCAAACCACCCACACAAACATAAACTAGCCGCTTACAACACCATGATATATCACCTGCTTAAAACACCGTTAGACAATAAAGGAACACTACCAGGAGTTTAACACCATAAAATATATAGCATAAACCAACAGATACAACACAACAGTGATTGACAAATTATACAACCGCCTAAAAAATAAACCTAATAACCCAAATACAAACACACAACATGACAATCCCATACAATACTTATCAATACCATACACATCATCCAATACCCACAATCTAACCAACACACTACACAACTACAAAATACAACTACAAAATAGCCTACTCCACACACACTCTCAATAAACAATTTAAACCTAACAACAAAATCGACGACATTTACAATGCCACTGGAGTTTACAAACGAACTTGCAGTTCTTACATAGGCCAGACAGGGAAGTCCTACACACGTTACCAAGAACATATAAAAGCACTAACAAACAATAACTACCAATCAAACTTCACCGATCATCTCAACTCCACAAAACATGACTACATAGACATAACATCTAACCTACAAATTCTTCATAAACCACACAGAAATAATGAACGCTACCAACCGAACAATACGAAATATACAGACACTTCAAACTACACCCTACACACATACTCAATACACAATTACATTATAACTCACTCACTCACTCTTTTTGACATCATAACTCCTAATACTCACAAAATACACCCACACCACCATAATATCCCACCCCTACCCTAATACCCTAACCTACGTAAACCTTGAGATCAGTTACGGTCTGAGTTGACAATGGGACACGTCTCCCGAAACGGCTGTCCTCAACAAAATAAGTAAGTGCTACTATAGGCAAGTTTGTAAATATTTACAAGTGTTTAGTATTTTTTTAAACATCTATTGCTTTGTTATTCTACACCAAACTTTTAGAATTATTCTAAAATGTTCAATAAGTTAGCTGTACTTGTTCATGTTAACAAAAGAATTTTCAACTCATTGTTAGCTATGAATAATAATTGCCCATTTTCAATGTCCAATGATTTACTTTTCAGGTGATGCAGGAATAATAATACAATTTTAATGCAGAGGCAACTACATATGGGTACCCAACTTTATGAGGATTATTTAATTTATACAAATCCTTCTACATTAAATAAAATATTACAACTTAGAAAGATTAAGGATTAAGGAGAAGTACTTGTACCATATTAAGAGAGAGAATGAATAACATATTATTTATACGTCTCCCAAATCTTTGTAATTAAATGAACATGAAGAGAAGAGAGATGTACTGTTTTACTTTCTATTGTCAATCTGAAAATTGTTACAGAGGGAAAGAGAGCAGCCGAGTAAAGAGAGAAAGAGAGCTTCCAGTCTGGTGATGTCTATTTCTTGGTTAGGTCAGTTCAGTACTTTTAATCGAAACTTTGTCTTTTATCACGCGACTTTTACATTTGATAGTCACGCACTATCGACTATTGGTCTTTCCTACTGTTAACACTAATAACCTTGAGGGCAATACTTTTAAATTGTTACCTAGATTCAAAATTTTCATAGATGTTTTATCTTATTTGATGAGGTCATATCTCAGGCTATATTCTCAAAACCACTTTTAATAGAAATTCACAAAAAAGTTTTTTTTCCTGAAACTATCTCTTATAAGTTTATGTAAAAATAAAAACAAGTGAATAAGAGTAATGGTTATTTTCAGTATACAGAGATTTTATATGCAGATAACTACTGATTTCTCTGTTTTTCTCTCTATTAATTAAGAATGTTTTGAGTTTAAGAGAGAATGGTTCATGTCCTCTGCCAGCTGAATCTACTTATTCCTTAAATCTTATTTCAGTAATATTTATTCCAATTCTAATGTTTCTTCAAGTTCTTTAAGAAATATCAGAGGAGTTTCCCATTGCCTTCAAAGCTACAGACTTCCTCTTTATATGGATCACATCACTTCTAACTTTCAAAATATTGGTACCAAGGAAACACAACTACAGCATTCCTAGCGGCAAAAATACGAGGCTGAAGAAGTCGTAAGACAAAAACATTTCCTCCAAGTGTAAGTTAACAATTTAACAACTTTTACAACAAGTTAACAAAACGTCTGGTCGAAAGTGATAGCAAACGTGTAATAAGAATTAACAACCAGCTCGTCATGAACAGCAACAGGATTTCGATATATAATTCAGTGTATAGCAATACTGGTTGAGATATGTGTTTCTACATTAAATATTCAACACCAGGCGAGGTTGCCAGCCAATTCGAATCCAAAATGTATTATGGCGAGATCTGATCCAGGAACCATGTTGTACAACAAAAATTCCCGTTTCAGATAAGTTCTAAATTTAATGTAAAGTGAGGTGAAATCAAAATTTAACTTTCAAATTTAACTGGTCACGGAAAAATAGTACAAGTTTTTATATTTTAAAAATGCGGAAAGTTATAGTAATTAATTATAGTTATAGATATTAATTAGTAAGATGCAATATCAATTTATTAACTGTTGGATAAAATTAAATTGAAATGTATTTTATTTTAATAGAAGCAATCTCTTTGTGGATATCATATGCCAATGCCATAAATTCTAAAATAATACAATGTTTGCATAAATTCATGACATGGTTAAAGGATGTAAAGTCAGATATAAAAACAGAGTAAACATTTCAAATGTATTTTCTTTGTATTTTTGTCTAATTTGTATTAAAACTCGATTTATTTAAATTTGAAATTTATTGAATGCCCCATTCTTAAATTCAATTTAATTCTTGACTTTGCAGGTCAACTAACTAATTATGTAACAGATAACTGCAATATTAAATATCTAACTTCCTTAAGAATATATCTAAAAATGGTGTTACAAAGTCCTATTTTTACTTACCCTGAGCATTATAATGAATAATTATTTTTCTAATTTAGTTCTATATTTATTTTCCAACTTTCCTTTTCTGCCTTTCATTCTATAAAAAATGTAAAGGGTAGAGACCTACCAACGCCTCTAACATTTAGTACATCTATTTTAGGCATGACACTTTGCACACAGATTTGAATTCACAGATTATGGGTTTACATTAATTTTATCTGTTATATTCCTTTCTTTCGTTATACTTCATAGATGATAATGCACAAACTGACTGAATATTTTATACCTAAAAAACTTAATAGCAATAACATTGTATGGTAAGAAGAGACATTTTATACAGTTTCTGTATTATATACAGGTCCCTTTTATGTAAAGTTTTCAATTTCCAGTTACCATCTCTCTCAATATAAGAATTGTTTAAACTCTTAATGTAAACATTCCTCTTTCAAAGTAAATTACTACATTCTACTTATTATTCCCATGTACTTTATTTTCATAATTTTGTATATGTCTACAATCAAATGTTTTAATAGCCTTCTTCTGTTTGTAACTTTTCACAAAACAAATTATCTGGGCTAACACTGTGTAGATAATTAAGTTATAACTTCTGTTTCCCCCTAAGTTTCAACTTGACTTTCAACCCTATAATTCCTCATTCATAACTTATTTTGTACACATTTGTTCTTTAAACACAGTGGAGTGAGCATATATGACTTATACATTTCTTGTTTAATCCATGTTAATACATTAGATTGAACAAAGAAAAATATAAGAGTTGACAAACATTATAGGATGTTACTCTTTATACCTGCTGCATGGGTACTTTTCCCATTGTTTTGCTATTTTATTTCAAATTACAAGTGAGTTTAAAAGGAAGTTACAGTCTTATTTCTAATCTGTGTGGTAGGCGGGAAAAGTTATAGTAATTTGCATCTGCGTGCAGAGGCTGTACTGTAATATTCCTAAGTGCATGTGTAGATCCATTAGGCAGTCAGCCTCCTGCCACTATGTCCTTCAGCCAGTCTGTGTATTATTTCTTTTTGACAGCAAAAAGTAAGAAAAAGTCTAGAATTCATCATAAGTTGTGTATTGTTTACGGTAAAAATGTTACATCCAGAAGAAATATAGCATTTAATATCATATTTATGATTTGGTGAGAAATATTAATAACCCAATTGTAAAACTTACAACGAGCATGATCATTTGAACATCTTGAGGTTTCATAAGGACAGGTAAGGTGAAGACAACTTGCGATCCAAGGTCTGAAGTATAGCTCCAACACCCTAGGGCACGCAATACCATAGATCCTTTGTCTAAGAGTTTTACACATATTTGGATTTTCTTGCCTGCACCAACATCTCCTTCACCTTCTGTCATTAATTTTATCTAGAAAAATTAAAACAGGTTATTACTATCCCCAACAAGATAATTATTTTATCTTATCTCAAATTTTTTATCAACTAGAAACTAATTAGATTATTACTTTTATGCTTCGCAAAACTGGATTTTGTTTCTAATTCTTAAAACAAAGTGGTTCCAAAATTAAATACAATTATACTCAATACGAAATCTCACTTGTTTCACTATTATATCCCAGTTAATCTGAATATATTTCAATAAATTAACAGCAAAATTGTATTGAGGAAGGAGTACAATCTCAACACCATCCTATACCATACCAGTCAATTCAATAGAGTTTCAATTAATTAACAGCAAATTTATACTAAGGAAGGAGTACTATTTCAACACCATCCTATACCATACCAGTCAATTCAATAGAGTTTCAATTAATTAATAGCAAATTTATACTAAGGAAGGAGTACTATCTCAACACCATCCTATACCATACCAGTCAATTCAATAGAGTTTCAATTAATTAACAGCAAATTTATACTAAGGAAGGAGTACTATTTCAACACCATCCTATACCATACCAGTCAATTCAATAGAGTTTCAATTAATTAATAGCAAATTTATACTAAGGAAGGAGTACTATTTCAACACCATCCTATACCATACAATTTAATCGAATATAATTTTAAATAAGTTATGGAAAAATTATACTGCAGAGAGACTACAATACTTTCTCTATTGTAGACTATTAAGTTACAAACTACTTATTTAATATTAGTTATCAGGCTTAACTTATTTATATGTTGACTGTGGCAGTCTTGAGTTAAGCTAGGACTTAGCAGATCAGAAACATACCCAGGATATTGGGCAGAGGATCCAGTCTAGATAAGTTGCTTGCATTAAGGTTGTATGCCGTGGTTCACATTTTTTATAATAGTGAATCTATGAGTAAAACTTATAAATTAAAATATGATACACAGTCTTAATTTGTTGGATTTAAAACCCAACTAAAATGTTGCATTTTTCTTCATCTCCTCGTCTCATAGGTGGGAAGTTATCAAATATATGAGTGGTGAGGAGTAAAGACAATGAATAAAATCACCCTGTCTATTTACTGCTAAACAGAGCAGGCTATATAACTGTATAAAACAACTGTGGCGTAACGTTTAACATAAATAAATGAAACCTCTAAACCACAACTGACTTTTTTTTTCTTTATTTAAAACCTTATGTATATTTCGATTGCATAGCAATCATCCTCAGAGGCAATTTACAATAAAAATACCTCTATGATTGCTATGCAATCGAAATGTACATAAGGTTTTAAATAAAGGAAAAAGTTATTTGTAGCATAGAGGTTTCATTTATTTATGTTAGAGCAGGCTATAGTTTATTTGCTTCCATTTCACAGTTTTATTTAAAATAACAAAGTCCTTTTCTAAGTAAGTAAGTCTAAAAATATAAAATGTTTTATTCAGCTATATGTATACAAAGTTAATAACTATTACCATAAAAAATCTCAATTCTACTATAATGTTTTTGATAAAAACATTCAGAGAAAGGGTTCCAGACTTGGTTCATTTTGTTCAGTTTGATCTCAGCTACCGTAGGCTGCATAACTTACCTCAAGTAAAACAACCCTGTACCACTTTTTTCAGAAAGTCTAATTTAGTTTTCTAATTATGTTTATATTCTAAAATTAAAGTTAATGTTTAATAATTGGTAAAACCTAGTTCCCTAGGATTTTATAATGGTTTAGAACTGAATATAGTTCAAACTTTTCCTAGTTATGTTTGACCCTATTGGTGTCACATTATAAAACAAGTAAAAAAAATTTTTTTTAATCAGTTCCCACTTAAATCAACAGAGAAAAAGTTTATTTTGGTCATTTTTATTTTATAATTACAATTAATAAAAATATGTTTGTATGTTATATACTATAATATTTTTTATAAAGAAGAATTATTATTGATTGAATGAATAATTTAATTTCTATTAAATTTTAAAAACAAAAACTCAGGAATAATTTAAATTCTTTTAATTTTAACAATTTTTTAATTTACACAATAAACAGAACAAAAACACTTAACAAGTTTTAACACAATATACTAAACTCAATTCTTAATATTTTAGTTACAAGATTTTATAACCTAGGCTATTTTCTAAGACCTCTTAATATCTCTGGGGATTTATGCATGGGCTATACCTTCTAACTCATTGGTTAATTAAATAAATTTTAATACATGCTTTAACATTATCCAAGCTTGATTAAATATACATTTTTTTAAATTAAATTTAAATTAACATTTATTCTTCAATTGTCCATTTTCATTAATAACTAACTGAACAAATTCTTATTGAGTAAGTTATACCTCAACACATTTGGCTAACTTATCGTACGTTGTCTTTAATCCTTTAATAATTGTCCACTTAAAAGTCGTTTATACATTCATCTGTCCACTTTCGTCCACTTATAACTTAATCCTACGATACAACTGTATCTTAATTCTCTAATAATTAAATACTGAGCTGAAAATTTCAAGCTAATTGTCTTAACTGGTTTGTTATTTAAAAACTCACATAATTAAACACTTTTGTCTATCTCCCATCTCTCAATATCTCCAATTATTTCATTAACTTTATAGGTTGATATTTATTATTGTATTTACTATATTTCTTAGCTTCCTCCCAACTATTCATCATAAATTTTTTTAATTTAAAATAATTCGTCAACCTAACCTCAACCGCACTTCAGTTACAAATCTATCCACTCTATCTGAACACAACTATATTAAATTTAACCCCAATTTCATATTACTATTATTTTTTATTTTTAAATTCTTTATTATATTTATATACTTTGTTACATATATATATATATATATATATATATATATATATATATATATATATATATATATGACAGTATTTCACCTTACCTCCCTTTCACGTACCTCCCGTACCTCCCTATTCACGTAGGCATTTATTTTATTTCAACATATTATCGACGACATCAACACAATAACACCCTTATTCACGTAGACATTTATTTTATATCACTGTATTACTTTATACTTATATTTCTAGACGTTATTTATATATATTTTATTTTATTAAAAATTCCCTTTTTCCCAAATTATATTTCCCCCTTTTTTTATATTGTTATGCTCATCCAGAATATACATATTTTTATCTCTGCAGTGAACCCCACTTGTACTCATTCCATTTTATCTCTGATATCTATTTTTAATTGAGTTATTTACTATATTTTAAATTGTTACCCTTAGTCACTACTCTGTTATATTTCGTCAAATCCTTATATTTTTATTTTGTCTAGTTTGAGTTTATCTCCCTTGCATCATCCCCTGTAGTGTTCCCATGATGCAAGGAGATATCACCAGTGCCCTCTAGTTTTCCGAGGTCCCCTGGTCTCCCTCACATTTTCCACTGGTCGATTCCTTTTGTTGTATCTGTATGTTATTTACTTCTGTATTAGGCCTATTTCGGCTTCCTACATTCCTTGGATCATCTCTGTGACCCCTTGTACCCTACTTCCCTGGGCTGCGGTTGTATTCTTTCCGGTCCCCTATTCATATGGTCATCTATCCGCCGATTATAGAATTGAACGGTCGGTCTAAATCCGTTTCCAAATCTATTTCTTTGTTCGATTATTCCTCCCCCTGTGGCGCTCTCCCTATCTCTAATGCCCGCTCTCGGTATCGGCTCGGTTCTACTCTCATGGGTAGTCTTTCCCATGGTCCTCTGTCTCTTTGCCTCATGATTCTGTTCCTATCTTCTATATCCTCCTCATTTAGGAGTCTTTCCATTTCTCTGACCGTCCTAATGTTCTGGACCCTCTTTGCGGCTTGTATTTTGTCATCAAAATGTCTGCTCATTTTTCTTACTATTTCCTCTTCGCTTAGGGGAGGTACCATATTCCTTAATAGCATTACTCTTTCCACGAAGTAATCTGTCCTGGCTAAATCGCTTCCCTCTCTGTATCTTTCTAATTCGATCCAGTCTTTTATTCCCTCCTGGATCTCTTTTGCCCAATACCAACTTATAAAACGATCCTTCCACTCCTCATAATTTCCTACATCCTCCCTTATCGACTCCCACCATCTGGCTGCCCCAGCCTCTAATGCCTCATCCATATTATTCCGCCATTCATCCTCACCTTCCTCCATATACCTATCGCCCAATACTTTTACCAAAAACCTCTCTAGCCTTTTAATAAATTCTATAGGCTTTCCATTCCTCCCATTGAACCTAGGACCCTTTTCCTGTTTTCCGCACGATACCTGAATTACCCTTATTTTCTCACCGTTATTACTATTATTACTCTGGATTTTTTTTATTCTATCTCCTAACCTTCCCTGCTCTCCTAATATTTTCTCCCTATCATCTTCAACTTTCCTAAAACGCTCATCTGTTATCTTTCTTTCCCCCTTCACCTTTACTTTTAACTCTCCTAACTCGTCTGTGTTTTTCTTTACTTTGTCCCCCATTTTCCCTATCTCCATTTTAATTACTTCTGTCTCTCTCGTTAATGTCTCCCTATTTTCCTCCCGATTTTTCATAACCGTTTCCTCTAATTCCTTATCTTTTTGTTCTAATTCTCTTCTAATCCCGTCCATCATTAAAATATTTTCCCTCTTTATTTGTTCCTTCATCTCCTCAATCATTTTCTTATTATCCTCCCTTAGTTCATCTGCTATGAATTTTAAATCCTCCTTCATCTCTCTCATTTCATCTCTATTTTCCTTTAATTCTTTTTTTAATTCTCTCATATCCTCACTCATTCCATCTATCTTATCTAATTTTCTATTTATATTCTCATTATTTTTATCTAATTTTCTATTTAGGTCCTTTCTCATTTCTTTTAATAAGTTCTGGTTGCTTTCGAACATTTTCTTAATCCACTCATCATTATTACTACTTCCACTTTCACTACCCCTTCGTTCCTGTTCAGTTTGTACAAGTGGTAGTCCCCTAGCTTCCTCTACCTCAATGTTTGGCATATCTGTGCCTTCCATTTCTATTTCCCTTAATTCATAACTAGTCCCTTTTTCCTGGTCCCCTACAACGACCATCTCGCCTATAATGTTTTCCTCCCTGTTTTCGACCCCCTCCTGAAAACTAACAAATCTCCCCTGAGCAGCCCCTTCTGTTTCTATCACTCTTTTCCGCCTACTCTTTTCTAATTGTTCCCCTTTTTCTGTTTTTTTTTTGCTTTATCCCCCGCAAATTGTACGATTCCCTTTCATCAGACATATTTTTTCTTTTTTAGCTGTAAGTAAACTTATTGTACAAGAATAAACAATTTATATATATACTATATTCTACTAAACTTAGCCTTGACTCTATTCAACTCAGTTTGTTTAATTTTACAATTTTTTATTTATCCATTTCTAGTTCAAAATAAAAATTTTTTATATAGAAAGTTCTAAATTAATTTTTTGTTTCAAAATCTCTAAATAAACTTTATCTCTTTCTATATCGAGCCCCACGTTGTTGTGCCAAATATAATATCTTTTATAAAGAAGAATTATTATTGATTGAATGAATAATTTAATTTCTATTAAATTTTAAAAACAAAAACTCAGGAATAATTTAAATTCTTTTAATTTTAACAATTTTTTAATTTACACAATAAACAGAACAAAAACACTTAACAAGTTTTAACACAATATACTAAACTCAATTCTTAATATTTTAGTTACAAGATTTTATAACCTAGGCTATTTTCTAAGACCTCTTGATATCTCGGGGTTTTATGCATGGGCTATACCTTCTAACTCTTTGGTTAATTAAATAAATTTTAATAAATAAGATTAATTTTAGAAAATAGTTTTAATAATTAGCTTCCTGATGTAAAATCTTAAATTTGGAATAAGAAAAAGGTCCCTAACCTGTTTGAACTGGATTAGGCTTTCTTACTACTAAACTATTATATTATTTCAAGATATTCTAATAATTTATAATTTTAGATTTTCTTATAAATTTAAAAAGTTCACTAAAGGTTTACTTTTATAGCGCTATGTATTTATCAATTTTCAGAGTTTTGCTGGTTGTTCATATAGGATTCAGTTCTCTTTAAATTTTATGTTTCACACACAATTAAATTCTTTTTGGTTACTTTAATTATAATAACACTTTAATTATAAGTTTTAAATTCACTTATTTTCGTTTTATTTTGGCCAAGTTTCTTCACAAATTCGTATAATTTTGATGAGATGCTTCAAACGGGATTTTGGCTTCTAAGAATGGCTTCGCTTCGTTCGGCTGCCCACGCCAGACTAACGCGTCGTTTTTATTTTTAAAATGTTTAAAACATGGTGCCGATTCCTTCTCCAAAATCCATATTAATTACCCATAAACCTTTGCTTTCATGTAATGAGGTTCCTTTTTTTCCCACTAGAGTCGACTGTAACACTGACCTATTTTCTTGGCTTTAAATTTGATCAACTAATCAAAATTGTTTTCAACTGTTTTTAATTTGGTTAACATACTGCTTCACCTATCCTATCGTCAACAAACCTTCCAGTGTTTATTTAATTACTATTATTTGTGTGTGCAGTGTCTTTGCTTTTTACTTTTGTAATAATTCCGAAATGTGTGTGTTTGGCATAGGTTAATGCAACATAACCCCTATCTCCCTTCATTGTTTACAATCGTGATTTACCTTCACTTTCAAGTAATTACTTATGTCCTATGTTAACAAAGTACATTTTTTTTATTTTATTATTATTAGATTATCTTGTTCTAATTTTATTTCTTAGGTTATTTGATCCCATAAATTTCCTAATGCATTCTTTCCAGTTCAGAATCTTTTTTATATGTTAAAACCTTTTCTAGGCTTTCACCTAAAATTAGTTTTAATTTAATCTAACCAATCTCTTAATGAATTTCTCCGATCTCACATTTTGTGTGTTATTTCTAATCTATTCTTCCAATTCTTAAACAACATTATATAGCCCATTCTATAAATGTTACAATACATATTTATATATATATATATATATATATATATATATATATATATATATATATGTCACAATAACAATATTAGTGGCAAAATAAAAAGCGAATTTCTTTGCAATTTTCCATTTTGTTTTCTATGTATGGTATTGGACTATTATTTTTGTTGGTTACTATACAACTTTTTTTTGTCATTTACATTATATTGTAGTTTCTTTTCACTTTCCTTTCCCATTCTCCGTTTGTGAAGCAAGGTTCAATACTGTTAATATAGTTTGTTTGTATATTATATTATTATCATTCAATTTTAAGCCTAGAGCATTATTTATCATATTGTATGGTACCACAACAACAATTTAAGGTTGTGAAATGGGGGTTTTGACAACAACCAGATGGGGGCAAAACAAAAATTCATATACATCTTTGAGAAGTAAATATCTAGCGGAATTTCTAGGGAAAGTTAGCTCAGTGCCAAAGCACTAGACTTCGAACATGGAAATACTCAGTTCGAATCTGAACTATATCTCCTAAATTTTTATAATTTATTTCTTGAATAAATACTTGAAAAAAACTATATTAACATCAGTTGTCATCCACTATATGTTTTAAAAAATGTATTTAAACCTGATTGGATGAATAAAAATCTATTTCTTTAACGATTGAAAATTTGTACAAGACATATATCAGGAGAATGTGATTACAATGAAAATATTGGAAATAGCCCCAATACAACAAAAATAATCAAAAATAAAAAATTATACAAGTTACTTAAGATTAAACCCTTATGTGCATATCGATGACCATGTCATCATCATCATCATCATCATCATCATCATCAGAGGGTATTATAACAAAATACAATTTAGCAAACAAGAAGTTACAAAATAGACTGACAAACTAAATGTAATAAATATGACAAATTGTGCTCATGATATAGTATATGGGAGAATCTGAGCTAATAGAAGGAATTTAACAACACAAAAATCTACTTTGATCATAAAAACTTTTTTTGTATCAATTACCATTAACCTTTCTATTTTGAAAAAATTCAGTATTTGTATTACCTCCATAAATACTGATATGTATTGAATGTGTTAATGTACATTTTCAAAATAAAATTAAATAAAAAAGTAAAAACCAAAATATTTTTTTCAAATAATACACTTTGACAATTTCAAATATTTTATAATATTTGTTTGATTTTATTGAAAATAGATGTAATAATCAATTATAAATATATAAAACTTAACCATCCTTGAGCAACTTTTTTAAGAAAATTAATCAAAGAAAATACCTAAAAATAGGTAGAAATGAATTGCAAAAAATGCTGGACAATTTAGAGGCTTCGCTTGATTCGATAGATATAAGAAAACTTCTGTTGCTTCATGCTAGAGATGTTGTGAAATCATTAAAGAGAGGAAAGGAAGTGACAATGATGTGTCACCATCCACTGAACAAAAGGGACTAGCAATGTTGACATTTTGTTGTCATCCATAGTGAACATATTAGTAAAAATATTAATTTTTATTACAATAAGTCTAACTACGAATGAAATCAATATAATTTTAATAACTGATATATTTTTATTTCAATTTGTCAAGTAAAAATGTCCTTTGGAGTTACTGACTCTTTCTTAGAACCAATCCCTTACTGTTTTGACGTGCATACAAAATGCAAGTGACAGTAATGAAGAAATATTCTTTAATTCAAAGGCTCATTTTCCTTCATGCTAATGCTGATTCAGACACAGTTAATTGATGCTAAACCATGTGTAAAAGTACTTGGAGCTTTTATAGTTCAAATTGGTGTTTTCTGATTTGGTTCACTCAAAGTGGCTTTCAATGTAAAACGTTTAATGATTACTGGAAACATCCTAAGCTTTCTCTAATAACAAGTGCATCAAGTTGCTGGTGACCATGTTAAAATATAATCAAATTCAATAAACTATTTTTCCTAAGAACTAATGTGTTGGTTTTGCAACCTGTTTGAAATGTTCTCTAAATTAAATTATCATTAATACTGATTACTCTATACTGGAGGACCACACGTTAACACATAAATAGAATGGTTAAAAAACATACAAATCTTGAACACTATGACGCAATAACTAAGTCTTTAAAAGGAATAGGTTTTAAGCACTATAGCTTACCTAGAACGGCGTAGGAGTCTTTCACTTAGATAGGATCACTGAATGTACCTGTAACACTTTGATATCAAATTAGAGCAGGATTCTATACTCAAAGTCATGACGGAGTGCACTCCCGTAAAACTACATTCACTTTATAGTATAAGTTCTTTAACGTCCTGGATTAAATAGTCACTAAAACAATTCACTTTTGTATAACATATAAGAGCGGAGAAGTTTCTAATAATAAGCATTTTATTAGTACACGAAAAGTATCAACTCGCGCGGCTGCACCACGTTGCTTTGTTTCACTAACACAAAGCACACTTTACTAAACACAAGGTTTCATAGTCAATTCGCGGTTAAAACTTTTGCTACGCACTCATGTTACTTATATGCGAACAATTAACGTTACTGAGAATACTTATATGCGGAATGCGGCGAGTTTGGTTATGAAAGGCGTAAGGAAACTAGTAGAAGCATGCCCAACGCATTCTCACTATGGCGACTAACACTCAAGGAAAAGATGATCTAAAAACTAACTAGGTCAAGTTCTTAGCCTAGTGCAAAGAGATTCAAAGCCAGCTGTTCCTTAACCTCATCGCTGTTCTCAACATAATGTTTATTTAAAATCATAATAACATAAAAGTGTATTAGGATGAAAATGTACTATGTTAAAAACTAACTTACCGTTCCCTTATAAGGCAGTCCAGGTTTGAAGTAACTTGAGCACTGAAACCGTAAAAAAAACACTGTGTGAGAAATTTTTGAAATAGCTGTAGAGTTCAGAGCAATTCCAGTACCTTCTTCTTCAACTGTGACCATAAACAAGATGCTGTCTGCCATATCATCTTGGTTTGATA
Source organism: Prosapia bicincta (assembly GCA_036971475.1). Taxonomy (NCBI): domain Eukaryota; kingdom Metazoa; phylum Arthropoda; class Insecta; order Hemiptera; family Cercopidae; genus Prosapia; species Prosapia bicincta. The sequence continues at coordinate 104,292,324 of JBAIZL010000003.1, read as the reverse complement.
AACTGAGTTCACTTGAAGATAGTGAGTAGTTAAAACAACCAGTTTCGTCATTTAACTGGAACATATACATCAAAAACCACAACATAAAGGGAGCAGCTTGATTTTTTTACAGAATATCGCACTCAGACATAAAATTATTTGAATAAAATTAAATTACACCATTAAATTTTAATTAGTACAATTTTTTTAGTTGTTACTTTATTTTGAAATTAAATATATCGAAACTAAACCTGAATTTTTTTCTTGCAGGTATGTGAACATAAAACTAAGAGTCTATGAATGAAAGGACAAATTGATTTTCATTTATTATAATTTTCAAGTACCATGTAGTACTAAGTCAAGAAAAGATCGTATAAAAACCAGTAAGTGGCAAAGTGTATTTCTAATTTTTACATAAATGTTTAATAATTAAATGATTTTAAATTATCCTAAAAAAGACATTAAATGTGCCAGTTCTGGTCATTAAACTGAAAATAAATTACTCTTACTTTAGCAAAAAAAACTTGAAATTCCAAAATCAATAAGCAATATCGAGTTGTAAACAAAATACAAGTTGACTCCTTAGTGAGCTGCCAACAGACTAATGTTAGCAGCCCACCATTATGTGGAAAACCTGTTGTCCATGTTTAGTTCCTTCGCAGCTTTCAGGGTGTGTGTGTGTGTGTTTGTGAGAGGACACTTGTCGGGAGTTTCGTCTGCAAAGCGAGCTCATTGTGGGGTCGCCAATTTTTGTGGGGAGTCCCCAGAACGCCACCTATGGTTTTAATAGCTGAAACTAGTGTATCTACGTGTCTTATCATCAGAAAACATGTTTAATTTAATTTTTAAAGACGATCCCACAACGTCATTATTTTGCATACGACTGTTTTTCGCACACCTCTGAACGCTTCCTAGTTTTAACACCACAGAGCGCTAGCGTCGCCAAACGGTGTGTACAGTGTGTACTTTTACTTGTGGGTAAACTTTTGTGAGGAACTGGAGTTTACACACACTTCTTGTTCGTGGTACGTTTAGGGGCTTTTTCGTATTACACACTTCTTGTGAAGAGTGTCTTGTGACGACTTCAGAAACATAGCCGACGCCAATATCTTTACACTAATTAGTTGTTTTAAAGCTACAATTCGTGTAGTGCCAAAGAGTCTATTCAATTCAGTCTGGTGAGAATGTGTGCGAGTGTTGCGTATGCGACAATTTTTGATAAACCTTAATACATAGGAGAAAATGCGATGAACCATCTCCAGGTCTGAATATTTAGAGATGACTTCAAGCAATAGGTTGGGCGGTTTTGACACAGTGAGGTGTACTAAAGCTTCCGTTCTATTTTCAGTTTGGTAGAGGTAAACGCCGGTGGGGCGAGTGAGCGTCCAGTCAATTGGGGGTTGCTAGAGCCACTTCGGTCCGTGCCACCATAAATGGTGATTGGCGAGCTGGCTGGGGAGGCATCCGCGTGACGCAACGTCAGCCAGATTGTCCAAAGTAGAGATATGAAACTATTGATCAGGCGTGGTAGTGGAGGTAATTTCCACAATGCTGTTGGCGACAAACGTTTGATGCGGTTGCGCGCATAGTCAATGTAACACTATTTCAGAGTCCGTGAAGAACAGGGTTTGAGAATTAGCTATGAATGATAAAATACCCTTAAGTGATTCATACAATTTGGTGAGGAGTACGGCGCCGCATAATTCCAACCGAGGTATAGTGAGTACTTTGAGGGGAGCTACTTTGCTTTTGGCCAGCAACAGTTGAACTGTAACTATCCCATCTACCTCTGACCTGAGGTAGAGTGATGCAGTGTACCCAGATTCAGATCCGTCACAAAAGCCTAATATATATTGTGATTCACTGGCCGTGATCCTACATGTCTTGGTATTTGAATAGCTTCCAGGCACGGAAACTGCGAACTAAATTCTTGCCATTGGGTCTGTAAGGTGGCGGTTAAGGTTTGGTCCCAATCGAGTTTGGCTTGCCAAAGTTGTTTGATGAATAACTTAATCCAGAATGTCACTGGAGTGAGAAGGCCGAAAGGGTCAAACGTGCAGGCAACGTATGACAAAATGGTGCGTTTGGTGGGTGTCTGATTGAATCTTTGAATTTGGTAGGAAAAATTGTCCGAAGCGGAGTTCCATTGGAGTCCGAGGATTTTTATAAGTGAAGAGTCATCCTGAAAGAGAAGCGGGTTTTCAAGGTGTGTGTCAGGAAACACTTCTAGTAGTAAGGGCTCGTTAGATGACCACTTTCTGAGTTCCAAACCAGCATGCACAAACATGCTGTTGAGTTCACGGATGAGCAGTTGAGCGTCTTCTTTGGTGTCAGTGCCTGTGGCTATATCGTCCACATAAGTTTGGTGCAGTATAGCATTGGATGTGAAAGGGAAAGCTTTACCTTCATCATGGACTAACTGTTTGAGGGTACGAAGTGCCAGGTAAACCGAAGGAGTTAGTCCGTAAGTTACAGTTGCCAACTCAAATTCCCGAATGGGTTCATTGGGAGAAGCTCTGTAAAGAATGTGTTGATGCCCACGGTCTGCAGGGCGTACCAAGATTTGACGGTACATCATCTTGACGTCAGCGCAGATAGCATACACGAAGAATCGAAACGAAGAGACAAGGTTTGGCAGGTCCTTCTGTAACTTAGGCCCAGTCATTAATTGTTAATTCAACGTGTTAGAGTTGCAATCAGGGTGGGAGGCGTTGAATACCACGCGAAGCTTGGTGGTTGAACTAGATGCTTTAAGCACGCAATGATGCGGTATGAGGTAGTCCGATGGAGTGGGTGCGGGGTACATGTGGCCGGAGCAAGGTATTCGGCCATGAATTGATGATACTGTGCGGATACTTCAGGCTGGCGGTTTAAGCGGTTTTCCATTGTGCGGTAGCTAGCCAACACGGCGTTGCGGCGTTTTCCTTGAAAGGTAGAGCGACTATGTATCGCCCAGAGCCGTCACGAGTGGTGGTGGTGTTGAATAAATTCTCACAGCGTTGGTCGTCCGGGCTGATGCTTTTTACATGGGGAACTTCCTCAACCTCCCAAGACCTTTGAATGGTTTGATCAAGTGAGTCCGAAGAGGTAACAAATGAATGCGAGTGGTAACACAGGCTGCTGGGTAATGCTCCCAGTATAGTCCATCCAAGCATTGTTTGGAGTGAGGCGGGTTGTCCATGGATGACCGTGCTCGTTCCATTGATCAGAATCTGGGTAAATACGTCAGCTCCTAGTATGAGGTCGATGTTTGCGGGTTGGTCAAAGTGCGGATCAGCGAGTGGCAGGTATATGTAACGAGCGCGTATGTTAGGTGATAATGCGGTTGACGGCAGAGGCGTAGTGATGTGCGGAAGCACCGCTGCATCCACGGTCATACGAAAATGCGTGTCATGTCTGGAGGATAATTGCAGTGATACGTTTTCTGAGATGCGGGTGGTCTTTGAAGGACACCAATCAAAGCTAAGTTTGATTTCCGAGTAGTTAAGCTCAACAATGAAGCGGCGGTTTTCGTTATGGCAGATATTTGGCTGCCAGGGTCAGTAATTGCCCGAAAAGTGTGCGGATTTCCAAAGTGGTCAGTGACAATTACCTGGGCAGTGCCCAGTAATGCACAAGAAGAACTGAGTTTACAAGATACGGCGAGCGGTTCTCCAGCGGTTGTAGTGGTGCGGTTTTCCGTTGAGCTTAGGTGTCGCAGCGAGGCATTGTCATCGTGTAACAGAGAATGGTGAGGCTTGTGGCAATGTTGCAAGTTTTGTCCGATTTGCAGGCGTGCTGATAGTGCGTGCCAAAACAATTAATACAGCGTCGTGTGCGGTGTATGTGCTGATGCCGTTCCGTAGCGTCAATTCTAAAAAACCTGGGCAGCGGAATATGCTATATATGGCAGAGCAATAAAAACAACCAGCCGCAGTTGGATCATTACGCGGTGGATTACTAGGTCGCGTTAGCATTCTCAACCGAGAGTTAATTTGACCTAGAGTCTGTGGTGGTGCCAGAGGCCTACTAGTAGGTTTTAAAATTGGTCGAATTGCATGTACCGTAGAAGTGCGCAGTTGCATCCGTGGTGGGTATTGTGCAACGTTACTAAGCGGTTCCTTATCCCATTGCTCGGATTCAGTTACATAGTTATCTGACTCATGGCTAGCGGCGGCGGCGGCCGAGGTAGTGGTCATTACTTTAACATGTCGTTTAGTCTTAAGTTGTGGGCTTGTTGGTAATCTCTGTACTACCTCCATGGCTCTCACGTGCTCAGTAAGGAATTTGTTTAACGCTGCATAACTTGGTATGTCAAATGTGTTTTTCAAATTCTAAACACGTTTCATCACTGAGGTTGCTCACGGCTAATTGAAATAAGAAGTCTGCTAAATCTGGTAATTGCACGGCGTTAAGCGCGTTGACTGCATTTGAATGTATTGATAAGAATTGGCTAAGTTCCTGATAATTCGAATTCCTCAATTTTTCAAAATCGTGAATCTGTTTAAAATAGAAATCAGCTAATAGCCTTGGGTTGGCGTATCGCTGCTGTAACGTATCGTAGGCAATTTTATAGTTTTGATCGGATATTAATAACCCTGAAATAATTGATAAGGCGTCGCCCTGTAATGAGCCTTTGAGATATTGAAGCTTATGCACAGGTTCAATAGTTTGGTTACGGTGTACCAGCGAATCAAACATGTTAATAAAATTTGTCCACTCCTCTATTTCACCCGAGAATATTGATATCCTAAGATTGGGCAAGTTGACTGATTGTATTTGCACGGGCGGTTGTTCCATATCGCTCTTTTCTGGTTTGATTAACAATGAGTACTTATTTACTAACCTCAAGTAGATTTGAATAAATTTATTTTTGGCCTCAAATATCTTATCTAATTCTTCTGTAGTACTGGTAGAATCATCGCCTTCAACTTTATTGAAATTTCGCATAAAACTTTCATGGGCTTTGCGTATTTGCATTAACATACCCTCCGATGGGGTGTTCTCGCCTATTACCTCTACTGCTAACTTAATTTCTCCTAAAATATCCTCCAACTTCCTCATCTGATACTCTACATTAACTTCCATAATTTAACACTTTAAACAAACAATGTCAATTGAAATACTGCACTACTTAACTTTAAACAGCAGACTGTACTACAAGTTCAATCCGGCCCGTTTGGACCAATGTTGATTTTGTAACCAAATTAAAATGCTATTTTAACTGAATAACATAAAATAATAAAGAGTACTCTAAACCGGAGGACCATCCACAAATATACGGAAATCTAATGCCTTAAACAGAGTATATTAAACTATGATGCAACAACTATTTGATTTAAAGAGAATAAGTCTTAAGCGCTACAGCTTACCTAAGAACGGAGGCGTGGCTATCTTTCACTTAAATGTGGTAACTGAAATGTACTTGTAACACTTCAACTTTAATTACAACAGAAGTCGAAACACAGAGTCATTACAAGGAGTGCACTCAATTAGAAATAAAAGTCACTTTTAAACACTAAGTATGTCCTAGGTTAACCATTCACAGTTCACTTAATAAACGTGTACAACGTAATTGAAGACAAATTCTTGGTATAATTGTTCTGGCTACGCCCCGTAACGCAATAACGCGAGCGATTGCACCACATTACATTGACTAACGTAACACAAAGGTGAACTTTTCTTATACACTTGTTTAAAGACAAATCGCGGTTAAACTTTATTGCGAACACTAGTTACTTGTTTCATGATTAATTACAATGGTTTATAGTACATATTTGAGTATTAAAACGGTTAAATGCGGTTAATTTAAGGGTCACATACATAAGGAAACAAGAGCAAGCGGTACCCAACGCATTCTGAATACTGCTACTGCCGTTAGAGGAACAAGGAAAAAAGAGGCAAAAATTAATCTAGGTCAAGCGCTTATCCTAATGCAGGAGATTCAAATCCAGCTGTTCCTTAATCTTATCGCTGTTCTCAACAGATGTACTAGGGATGACTAAAAAATAACTGGACAGAATCATCCAAACTTATTACTCTCGTAATGCTTATCCTTCTAGAAGAATGTTCAGTAACTCCTTGTGGGTAAGTATGACAAATTATATTGTGTAGGTACTGTGTAGTGAGTGGATATTTATCATTGAATTTTTGAAATTGCTGATGATTAACAAACATAAACAGCACTGAAATTTTGTTGAAGTGCATCAAAAGTTGTTAGTATGGTGCTTACAGCTTTTAAAGAACACCTTGGATAGAACCTAAATGTACAAGTAGGATTTAAGATTCACTTGAGGCAACAAATTACTTAAAGCCAGCCTTCTATAGTCAAAAACTGGTGAAAACATGGAATAACTTCAACAGCATGTGTATGAAAACAAAAGACCTACTATTGATGAACTTACAGAGCTATCTGGGGTTTTATGGAGCTCAATGTAAGTGGTCAAGTTCTGACAAGCTTTATTTTAAAAAATTATTATTGATGATGTATCATTGTTTTAAATGTATGACCCCAAAGATAAAGCACCAGTTATCAGAAAGGCACAAAATACACTTTTCCAAAAATTGGACCATCAAGTGAAATCTGTCGTGAAGAAAATGTTGGTTTGTTTTCTCGAAGTTCATGGCATTAATCACTCAGCATATGTCCCTTGCATCAAACAACGAACCAAATCTTCTTCTGCCTTAAAGTTTTTAAACAGTTGTTTGTTTGAAACAGAGTGGTTTATGGGGACTGATCACAACTATGCTCTGGCTCATATAGCAATTTCTGTAAATAATTTTTTTATGAAAACCCCCATTACACTGCTTCATCACCAGATCTCGCACCTTTTCATTACTTTTTGTTCCTACAAAAAGTATTAACACATTTTAAAAAATTGAAGATATTGCAAGACATAAATCAAAAATAGAAGGCAGCACTGAAAGACATTGGAATAGAAGAATACAAATATTTTGCACAAAGGAAAAACTGTTTGACCCAATGTATCACTGTTAATAGAGAGTGATCAAGGGTTACTAAGGCTTGTAACTCAAAAAAAAAATAGATTCTAAATTGTTTAAAAAAATGGTGGCTGGTTATTTTTGGGTATCCTAGTAGAAACGGGTTTTAAAATAGGCTTGATTACTTCAGTTTCGAAGTGTAGTTGGTAACTTTTAATTTTTCAAGTGTTGATTTTTAAAAAAATTGAAAATATTAATGAATTTATAATGTTAAACAAAATTACTACCCATTGATTATTTTATCCAACAAAATTGAAAATAATTCAACTACAAACTTGAATTAAAATACAACATACTTTTGCAGAATCATTTATCTGTGGTGGAATGAACTTTGACTGTTTCATTAGTTTCACTTGTAAAAACAATCTCCCTTGGACAATTCTTCCATAACTGTACCTGAAATTATAACAAAAACTACAGGTAATTTGGAACATTTCTCTAAACAATTTTAAAATCTACCTGGCTTTTTTTTATTTGGATACATTTTTTTAGAATAAGTAAATACTCTCTAACGTTGTGTAAAGAAATGAAAATATTTAACACCTGCAACAGAGTGTCAAATAGCTTTATTTTTTATATTTATTCATCAGGAATCATAAAATAAAGTATCTGTAGAAGATGATCATCCCAGTTTGTATTCTAGGTTACCAGTCATTGGCTGTTGTTGAATTATAATTATTTGTTCTGAATTTATCACTACATCTCTGTGCAACATGCTATGCTCAAAATATTGTACTTTTCAAATATAAAATGTTAAAATAGGAAAGATGTAATTAACTGATTAAATGTTACAACTTTGGAAAACTATTTATAAATAGATTTAAGTAAAGATTATTTCACAGCACATTATCTTCTTTGACTAACAGAAATGTAATTATACAAGATCCTTCTTCTTTATATCAAGGGTGATATTCTGTTCTTCTTTGATTTTAAGATATGAACACAACAACAACAAAATTTGGTTCTGGCACTTGGGGGAGTCCCAAAAGAAGTGATAACAAAATAGAGGTAATAGTTATTCAAAACTTTCAATGAAAATCGCCAAAAATATGAATTTATAAAACTTTTATTCAGTTTTTACATCTTTATTTCAGAAATGAATTTAATAAAGACTTATATTTATTGTAGTTATTAATAATGTGGGTATTTATAAACATTTATTAGATAATAATAAAAAGATACTAAACTAAGTAAATACATAATGGCTTACTTGCTGACGCGTTTCAAAACATTCGTTCCTTTTACGAAGCTAACCCTCTACTGGTGGCATCGTGTTAGGTACAAAGGCTATAACGAAATGGATTTATGACTGTGGAAGGGGTGGGTTATTTTAGTTGTGTGTCATGTAATGGAAAAGGCTGTTGGCTTCAAAATGTGTGTGATCATTTAATATGTTTTCTTTATCTGTTGCATAGTGTTTGTATATCTCATATTTTTCTAAAGTTGTTAGTTTTTTAACATGTTTTAACGTGAAGAACGTTTAAATTAGTATGTATGTCTGTGTGTTTGTGTTGCGTGTTTCTTAGGTGTTTTGCGTAGCTGGATTTTGGGTTTGTTTGGTTTCTTTGGGTAATGTGTTCTTTGAAGCCCTTATAGAATGACCTACCGGTTTGGCCGATGTAATAGTTGTGACAATCGTTACATGTTAATTTGTAAATACCAGATAGTTTTTATTAGTCTGTTTGTTTTTGAAACAGTTTTATGTGTTGTCTTAAAATGTTTATTGTTTTGCAAAATCCTGTCAAACATAATACATCTGATCACCCCAGACAACACAAACACGCTTCATTTAATCATATGTTATACTGCCTAATCAATATACCTATGCTACAGAAAGACTACGACGAAGAACTCAATACAATAAAATACAATGCTCAACAAAACGGCTACCAACATACACTCATAGACAACATACTCAGAAATAATATTTTAAATAACAAACCCAATACTATTCAATTATATCTATATATATTACATTGTTTTATATATATAGTAACATTTTGGAATAGCAAGTAAGAAAGGCACTATGTATAATATATTATAAATATTGTAAGTAAATTCAAACCGTAAAAAAACCAATTATGAAAAAAGAGAAAAATGTAAACATAACCTAAATTGGCAAAATCGTAATATTTAATCACAAGTTTAGAACAATAACCACTGTAAAACAAGCAATATAATAGAAACAATTTAATGTGTAACAGTTTAAAAAAAACACTAAAACAATGTAAATAAAAGTAAAAGCCTTTAAGTGTTAAGAAAAGTGAAACCATTTTAAGATTGCACACAAGTTGACCAAAACGGGTTGGCGTACTAAGTACGCGCGCATTGTGAACAGAACGGCTGATAATTTAAACTTCGTCGGGAGATATAATATTTAAATGCAGTTACCTGCAAAGAAAGTAAAATCTAGTTATTAAGAACATGAAATGTACAAAAGGCAGTGAATACAGCATCCGTAAAGCCGGTAACAATAATTAAAAAAGGGAAATAGTTTGTTTTAGCCATTTTGAAATGCTTAGCTAGCGTGGCTTCAGTTCTTCACACCTACTCAAGCAAGACAGACGTGTTTCAGAATTGGCCAACAAAATTTGAAGAATTCAAACTTAGTGCGGGAGTGTTAGTCTCGAATTCAATTAACACTACAAAATACTTTCAAGAAAATTAATTAAAACTATTTATTTAAAAAAGATCTTATTAAATATTTTGATAAAGGCTGAAAAGTGGAATCTGCAATCTAAAACACTTAAGTATCCAGGCTAGATCCATTACTACATTTTGAAATTTTGCAATCAGACATTTATAAAAGAAAAGAAACCAGAGAATTTATTATAAAATTAAACTATAAAAGAAAACATTTAGAGAGAATATTAAGGAACAATTTTACTTAGAAATAAATTAATTTGTAACATAGATTATAACATTTATAGATTAGATTTTTTTTGTTCTTGTATTTTAGAGTGCCAAAAGAGATTTCATTATTCAAAATTTAAAACCCACCAGATAACCCGAGATTAAGAGAGCTTGTGCTAAACCAAAATTAAAATCAATTTAGGCTAAATTAAATAAAAAATGTTGCTGCCCAAAAGAGAAATACAATTTAAAATAATAAGACTTATAATAATAGAGGAAACTAATAGTAAATTTGTAAAACTTTAAAAAAGAAAAAAATTGTAATTTATTAATAGAACTTACAATTGTTAAAAAAGTGTTTTAAATGATACATTAAACTTGTTATAAAAAAAGAAAGCTCTAGAAAATTTATCTTAAAATAAATTAGAAAAGTTACTAACCTACCTTGATTGAAATTATTATTAAAGAAAACATTTTAATGAATTCATTCATAATATAAATATAAAAAAAGAATCTATTACAATATATATATATATATATATATATATATATATATATATATATATCGATATTTTATGTTGTCCATTATTTTTCCATTGCACTGACTTTATGAAGTTGATATATTACTATTGTAAATACTTTTATCCACCACTAAGTGCAATAATTTTACCTTGTTGTGATGAGGCACCTTTCGGTCACTTGACCATTGTCGTATCACTGATATTTTTCTATCAGTAATTATAGAAAAATATCAGTGATACGACAATGGTCAAGTAACCGAAAGGTGCCTCATCATAACAAGGTAAAATTATTGCACTTAGTGGTGGATAAAAGTATTTACAATAGTAATATATCAACTTCATATATATATATATATATATATATATATATACTCAGGAATATTAAATATAAACATAATCAATATATCCATGCTACAGAAAGACTATGATGAAGAACTCAATAGAATAAAATACATCGCTCAACAAAACGGCTACCAACATACACTCATAGACGACATACTCAGGAGTATTAAACATAAACATCATCAAACGGCCACATAGACAAACCACACAAAAAACAACAAATACATAACTCTCACCTACCACAATAAAAACACATACAAAATAGCCTCGACATTCAAAAAACTTCATTACCAAATATCTTAAAAAACAACAAACGCTTTAAGACAACACATACAACCTTTTTAAAAACAAACAGACAAATACAAACTATTCAGTGTTTACAAATTAACTTGTAACGATTGTCCCAGCTATTACATCAGCCAAACCGGTAGATCATTCTATAATGGCTTCAAAGAACACATTACCCAAAGAAACCAAACAAACTCAAAATCCAGCTACGCAAAACACCTGAAAAACACGCAACATACACAAACACACGGACATACATACTAATTTAAAATTTCTCCACATATTAAAACTAAGTAAAAAACAACTTTAGAAAAATACGAGATACACAAGCACTACGCAACAGATAAAGAAAACATATTGCATGATCACACACATTTTGAAGCCAACAGCCTTTTCCATTACATGACACACAACCAAAATAACCCAACCCTTCCACAGTCATAAATTCATCCCATTACAGCCTTTGTACCTAACACGATGGCACCAGTAGAGGGTTAGCTTTGTAAAAGGAAACAAATGTTTTGAAATGCTTTAGCAAGTTAACAATTACGTGTTCACTTAGTGAAGTACCTTTTAATTATAGTTTAATCAGTGAATTCAAGATGATTACATCAAGCAACTTTAATTTATTAGATGTTTACCAAATACAAATTTTTTAACAAATTCAATTCAAATCACTTCTTTAAAAATTATAAGATGGCCTAACAAAAATTTGATTAAAAATACATAACTATTATTATTGTAATATGAAATTATTTGTATTGAGATTTATTAAAATTTAAATAAATTAATATATTTAATAACTTATTAAAACTATTTAATAATAACCTAGGTGTAAAACATTTGTCCTACAACATAACCTTTAACACAAAATCAGCTGTTACATGAAATCATAAGTTTCATAACCTGACAGTAATATACACTGTAAGGTATGCATTTCAGAAATAGCGTGACACAAAAGCACTGGTTTAATCTCAAGTTTTGTTCACTTCATGTAAAGAAGTTATCTCTTCAAAAATAACAATAAATATAATGAAAAAAGGAAATAATAAATATTTATCTGAGTTCAAAAACATTCCATTATTTTACAAATTATATTTAATAATAAGAAGCTGAAAATTTGTGTAGTGTCAGTAAATTTAAAGTGACTAAATTAAAACTTTAAATTCACTGAAGGTTTTAAATATTGTGTTACTATTCTGAAAATTTACAAAAATCTAGAACTCTTTGTTTCTAGAGTGACTAATCCATGCTGAAATAAAAAAGGAACAAAAATAATTACATCAGTATACATATTTTGTGACACTAGTTCGGAGCATGTATAAAAAAACATTATTAAATTTATTGTAAAAAGTAACAGCTCTAACAATAAAAAGTTATTATTAAATGCTAGATGTAGATGTCTGTGTAGAGGTATTATGCTTGCCATATTTAACCGTACTCTTCTATTTTTACTGCAAAATTACAGCTAATGTTGGAAATTAGAGTATCTGCCATACCAATTATAGCATACAAATATTTCATTCTTTAATGAATTTATTTAGGTTTACTACTTGATAGTAAACTGGACTACTTTGTTAATTCTGGAAACAAAACAACCATCTTTACTCTTATACTTATCTAGAACTATTTTGTCGGGACAATATGTCATTAATTTTAATTTAAAAAAATGGTGTTTAAACTTACTTGGCACAAATTCCCCATGAAATCACTTTTGTGTCAGCTGAGATTCTGGAAGGAGGAACAATTATTATCTCAAATTTTGGAGCAACATATTCTAGTACATTGAAGATTTTTGCTTCTGATATATAATTATTTTGCTCAACGTAAATTTTCCAAGCACCCTGAAAGAAATAATTCTATTATTTACACAATTTATAATTTTTTTTTCAAAAAACATATCTATTAACATGGAATGCCATTTTTTTCTAAATAAATTTAACTCTGTACATAGTGTATCATTACACTGACATTAACTTTAGTTTATTTAATAAAGACCATAAATATAGTCTGTTACATACTGCTGGATATCTGATGGATAACCTCACATACAGGTAATGAGGATTAGTCATAGATCGCAATAACAGAATAACATTCCAATAATCTGAATAAATTTCTCAATAAATAGAACTCTCCTAAATTTTATGAGGTTATAAAAGCCAGAATGAAACTTTGACGTACAATGCCAAAGCTAGAAATGCCAGATAAAGATGACTTAGAATAATAGTAATAAATAGCATCATGATCTATAAAATCCCAAGATTATAAGAGTTCTTCCAGACCAAACTCTTAAAGCCATCTGGATTCAGTTTAAGGACAGAGTAGGGCAGCAAAACCCGACTTTCTAAATTGGGCTGGTATTACCATGTAAAAGCAGGGAGTGGTAGGGCATTGAGTTTCATATTCTATGCAGGTATTCTACCCCGGCCTATGTGTACTGCACCGTTGCAGATATGGCGATACGGTGCATCACCCCGCCAACCTTCAACCTGTCGAAAGTTGTCTACCACCTAGTTACATGAGCAAGTATTAAAATCCCATCTAATAAGTATACCCTGGGAACGTTGTCTATAAAGTGTATTTAAAGTCATGGTAAGGTCAGTGATCTGTCATATGGTCTAATTTATGTCAGCTGAAACACATAAAATTTATCACATCATAAATTTGCCTTACCATGCCTTGAAGACATCTCTCCACCATGCTCCTGCTTTAGTGAAGTCCGTGCAAGATAGAGTCTTACCATATCCTCCTAAAAGAGGTCCTGTGTTTCATATGGTAAAACCTGCCAGTGAGTATCAACTTCTGGGCTTTAAAGCAAAACCAACTAGTCCTTAAGCTAGCTCCTAATTTATAATTTTATTTAATTAATTTCTCTGGATGGGTTGCTCGATTATCTTTAGGTTGCACATTGGTTTCTAGCTATTTATTATTAAATAAATATGACTGACTCTAATAGGCTGGATTTTACTAATTGTATTGATTTTATTAATTTACTATTATAATTTACTAGTTGGGAAATAATTAAATTTATTATTTTTGTACACAGGATTAATTCAATAAAAATTACTTTTTTGGCTGTTGTTGGAAACTGAATTTAATAATAAAGAAATTTGTAACTGAAATAAATTGAATATATACTTTCAATTGGTATTATCTTAAAGTCCTTAGCTATCAAAACATAAATTAAATTTTCCTTAAATAAACTAAAATTACTATGATATTTATTGCAGGGAGGTTGGCTAAGTTTATTTCAATTATTATAAATTTCAAATTTAATTTATGATCTTATTTTGTGCTAGCAGTTAAATGACATTCAATAAATTTACATATTGTATTATTTAAACGAAATTTGTTACTAATTCTACTGCCACAGAAATCATTGATTTACAAGCTTATGAATTTATATATATATATTATAACATAAAGTACGAGGCTTTAGATTGAATTAAGTTAGTAGCTAAAATAAATCATCAGTAGGATTTAGCAAAGAAAGACACAAATAGTTTTCTAGGCAGAGAAAGCAGGTACCATGTCGTTATCCTTTCCAAGAATGCTATACGTGGAGTCCAGCAAATAGACAATAGACCAGGGTCCATAGTTGTTAAGACGGGAAATCCAGCGGCCGATATAGCCTGGGGAATTAACCATGTACTGTTGGGTTTAGCTAAATTAAGAACTGTGGGAAACTGGAAAGAACGTATTGGTGGTAGTGGGAGAGATTAGATTTCATAAAAACTAAATGATCGGGAGTTTAAAGGAAGTTAAAAGAGAGTCTCGGAGAAAGGCAGGCAGGTTGGTGGGGACAAGGATGAAAGTGTTGTAAAGGAAGAATTTTGTTAATTTAAGTAGAATTTTTTTTTTATAAGTAAATTTTAGTGAAGTGCGACGTAAAAGTTTTTGAAATATAAAGTAAGTTTTTTTATCAAGTGTTAGCGCGGAAGTGAACAAGCCAGGATTCCAGGGACTCTTCTGAACTATAAGTATATATAAAATATAAGTGTAGCCAACAGACATCTATCTTTAGTCTAAAACAAATTTTAACTTCATCAAAATGTATAAATATAATTCTAGCACCATTTCTAATTTAAAGCAAAGTTCCCATAATAGAGCACGAGAGCAAGAATATAATTTTAATACTGTTTTTTGTTATTCTAATTGAATCTAAAACCTCAGAAGTCAACCTTTATTATTGTAGTTTAGTTAAAGACATCAAGCCTGTCACTGCACAATATTAATATAAATTAGGAATAATGTGTAGAAATAAGTGTAGAGAATAAATGCAAGTGATGGTAAAAAAATTGATAAGATTGTTAATTCTTTTATAAACCTGAAGGTGTGACTTCAATAGGTAAGGTAATTAAATAACATTAAAAAATAATTAAATTATAACAAAAGTTATATTATAATTTGGCGCCCAACGTGGGGCAAAGTTAAATAGAAATGGTGAATATAAATAAATAAAGTAAATCATAAATTATTAACAAATTTATGAATCTGTTGGCTTAAGTATGTGTGTTAATTAAGGAAATTTAATAAAAAACTGTGAACATTATTAAGACTATAGTGAACATTATTAGGGAAGAGACTTTAAATCATGAATAAAGTAGATGAAAAAAATTTGGGTGTGGAGACAGAGACCAATGTAGGGACTAGTGTAAACACCGGAATAGATATGGTACAGCTGATGCAATTCTTAAGTACAAAGTTCGAAGAGCAGAAGAATAAATTAGACAAAACTACACAAGATTTTAAAAAAACTTATAGTAAATTAGATGAAAAAATGGATCAAACTACACAAGATTTAAAGGAAACTTTAAATAGTAAATTAGATGAATTTAATGACAAATTAGAAAAAATAATTAATAAAGATAACAAAATCAATGAAGAAGTTAAAGAAGAAATTAATGATAATTTAGTTAAGAACAATGAAGACTTTAAAGAAGAATTTAATGATGTGTTAGTTAAGGACAAGGATCAATTGAATTATGAAAGCTTAGAATTAAACAATAAAATTGATACAACACAAACTAAATTAGCGGACGTGGAAATAATGTGCGAAGATCATCAACAAAAACAAGCGGAAGA
Source organism: Prosapia bicincta (assembly GCA_036971475.1). Taxonomy (NCBI): domain Eukaryota; kingdom Metazoa; phylum Arthropoda; class Insecta; order Hemiptera; family Cercopidae; genus Prosapia; species Prosapia bicincta. The sequence goes on along the minus strand of JBAIZL010000003.1, from coordinate 104,276,275 downwards.
TTTAAAAATATTTAAAATTAACACGGGACAATGTATTACTGACAACCTTGAGTTAAAAAAATTAGACTACCACCTTAAACAAAACAAAAATCATTTGACATCTGTAGAAATTCGAAAGGGACCTATCAACATGATAGAGAACGCCGAACAAAATTTATTGTATGTTCAAGGGATATCAGAGGAAGTAATAATTAAGAAATTCGCACGACCTTTTGACCCAAATGTTACAGCAACTGTAATCACTAGAGGAATAAAAACTAAAAGTGCATTCTTCAACCTAGTTACAGAATTTCACTTTCAACAAAAGGAACACTTTCTGTTAACATCACACCATAGTCCAGGCCAATTAAGTCAAAGACACGGGATTAGACAACGGTACGAAATTAATCGTTTTGTGAAGGAATCAAACCAGTCAAGTGTAATTAATGAAAAACCATCAGAGCCAGGTCAAATTTGCTGTAGAAACAAAAATACCCCATTTGAGCGAGGAAAACGCCTGCAGGACTCAAGGACAATGATCTCGGAAGGACAGTGCGACCCTTTGTTGAACGTTTGTTGTAAATAACCAAACTCATATAATACTTCTTGAAATAAATAATAATAATAATATTTGTGCTACGAAAAAATAATAAACAACGAATAACGAACTTAAATTTAATAAACTGCCCAAAGGGGAAATTTAATTAGGCAGTGATAAAATTATTATTTAGCTAAACAAGTAAAATGAATTGTAAAATTTTCACAATTAAATTTAAAGAAATATTGTTAATTTGTATGTTGTGATTTTGTAATTATGGACTATTTGATAAGAGAAATGATCTACACACATTTTCTAATATAAATGGGAGAATAATTATATTTGTTTATTGTAACTAATTAAAATCGAGGTTAATTGAGAAGTTATAACAGTATTACAATTATAAACCATTTAGGAACGTATGCATATTAATTTTAACTTCTTAATAAACTTGTAAGGCTTTCAATTAAGTTACTTCATCTGTCAGCTATTTTGTAATAGTTTTAAGTAAGACACTGTCAACTAAAACATCTAATCACTAAAACAATTTCACAAAACTGAGTAAATTTAATCTATAATTATAACATTATATTTGCGACACTTTGTTTTGGTTAGTATTAATAATATTTAACAATTGAAATATTTTATTCAGTTTAATAATTAATTATGCAGCATATTGAATGACATGTTTTAAAATTTTAAAAAATGATAATTAACTGTTAGTGATTTTAATATGTATTTTAGCTAAACGCAATTGCTCAGAAGTCAACCTTATTATTGTAGTTTAGTTAAAGACATCAAGCCTGTCACTGCACAATATTAATATAAATTAGGAATAATGTGTAGAGAATAAATGCAAGTGATGGTAAAAAAATTGATAAGATTGTTAATTCTTTTATAAACCTGAAGGTGTGACTTCAATAGGTAAGGTAATTAAATAACATTAAAAAAATAATAAATTATAACAAAAGTTATATTATAATATATATATATATATATATATATATATATATATATATATATATATATATATATTGAAATATTTTAATTACAACTAAATTTCAAATTTTATGACTCATTCAGAAATACTAAATAATTTGTGATTGATCTTGTTTAACAATTTCTGGTTGAGAAATTATTTATATTTTTCTACAAATTAAATATTGATAAATATTTTTTCCCAGTTTATTTAACTACTGTTGTAACAAACTTTACTGCATTTCTTTAGATATTATGAATGAATTTATTTTATAAATATGCCTAATCTTCTTTCTATCTTTTTCCATATACTTTACTATCTCTCTATTTGCAAACATTTGAACATTTTTGCATAACCATTTTTATAACTAAATAATTTTGTAATTACCAATTTTTTATTTAATTTTCAAGGAAATAAAGCCATTATTTATAATATTACACATTTAAAGCATTTATTTCAATCTTTGAATCTTTGGAACGTATTTCAAAATCAAATTTTATTTTATTACTAAATTTGTATAGAAATCATGACTTGCCCAATTCTCGCACTTTCGATGATATATCCCAAGGTCCAAGGAGATGACTTTATGCTTCCAGACTGGTAGTTCTTCTCGTCTGGAATTTGGTTCATCCAGGAAGCAGGAACGGACAAATTCGGCGAAGCCAGTTTCTTGACAAATGAAAATTTAACCGTGATTTTTCATATTTCGATGTCTAGTTTTCACTAGACATAAATTAAGACATACTACATTATTCCCTGGTCAGTGGCCTAATTACGAGAGAGCGCATAAACGCTCAGTGACAGTTATCGTCTCTATTCCCCCACCCTCGATTTGCTTGTCTGACTTGGATTTTGCCGTTTTTTTCATGTCTTAACTGTTTATTTAAAATTTTGTAGAAACCTGATTTTTACGTAGCACACAAAACACTCCCGAAGTCATGATTTTTGTACAATTACAATTTATTTTAGAATTATAGACTTAATGATCAATCTTCATGGCTTGAAAATTTTTATTTAAATTATCTTTTATAAATTGAGATTATTTCAATTTTTTTATTTTCGCATTATTATTTATTTGGTATTTTATATTTTTATGTATTGTATTTTTGGAGTTTTCTCCAGCTTTTAACCATACATTTTTGTCAATTATTTGTGTGTTATTTTTCTTTTGTTTTAGTTTAAATTTTGTCTTTTTCCATTCTGTCTTCGACAGAGTAAGTTGCATATCCAGGTCTTTTTGCTCCGGATATACAACTGCTAACGGCCCCTTTCTCTCGCCGCTTGCAATCAACCCCTCCATTTTTGGCATTTGAGTTGTTGTGTTGCCTAATTCAACTGGGTTGTTTTTTTCTTTTGTTTTAAATTTGTAGTTTTGTTGTTGGTTTGTAAACCTATATTTTTTAAATTTATTTGATTTGGTTTATTATTTTTGTTTATTTTGTTTTTGGCTTCTAGCTCTAATTCTTTGTGTTAATCAGGTAAACTTTCATTTACAGTATTACCCGTTTTTATAAAATCTTGCCAGAGCATTTGCCCGTTCATGTCATATGACATAAACGATTTATCCAAATTTATGCGAGTTTTTAGTTCACACAAAGTACTCATACCCAATATGAGGTCAACTCGTAAGTTTTCCACAATTAGGAATACAAATTCCTTTGTGTACCCTTGGAGTGTCAGAGGCAACAGGGTTTGCAATCTGACCCTTTTGCAAGTAGAGCCTATTGCTGTTACAATTCCCAGGTTAGCTACGGGTAATTCATAAAACATATTGCCTTGCTGTTTTAGGGCAATATATTTATTGGCATTTATTACGGAAACCTGCGCTCCAGTGTCCACTTCCGCCATTATCCCTTCTTCGTTTATACTACAGCTAATTAAAGGGCATTCCACTACTTGTTCTATCTTGTTTATGTTACTATCGTGTTCCTCTAACAACTCATCTCACATAAATAGGGATAAGCCGTTTAGGCTCACTATTTCGTCATGATGGTAAATTTGACGACCTTTATAAATAGGGCTACTGCGTTTTGGCGATCTTTGTTTACGGATCCTTAGCCCTGATAACGGACAATGCTCCTCCTTGCTAGAGATCCCTCTCGCTAGTTTTTTGGCTGAGTGTCACTAGGTCCGGGGATAGAACGTGTAGGATTTGGTTTTTTAGGGTACTTTGGTATTGGTAGTTTTTGGTTTTCACCATAGTATTTCGGGTTTTGGTCAGGTTTTTGTTGGTGAGAAGTGACGAAGCGCGGCAGTGCCCGGTTTGCATTGCCGTTACCGCGGTCGTTCTCTGTAACCTTGTCCAGCTGTACAAGAAACGCAATAGCCTGTTTGATATTTTGTGTGGGGTTACCCACACTAGCTAACTGTACATTGGTCCCGAAATGCTTCATAATCATAAAAATTAACTGGTTTTCGGGAATTACTGGGTCTAGATTTTTTGCTTTATTTACCATCATGACGAAATATTCCGCCATGTTGGAAGGCCCGCTACTATTATACCTGCCCTGACTAATTTGTTTCCGAATTCTTTCATGTTGGTGAAAGCTCCAGAAGTGCCGAGTAAACTCCTGCCGGAATTCCTGATACGTCTCGGTACCCCTCTTAACCGCTCTCCACCAACTGTCGGCTGAACCTTGCAAATATCTTTCTATGATTTTTAGTTTCGTATTTTCCTCCGTAGTGTTATCTATTTCAGAAAATAACGATTCCATTTCGCATAGAAATTCTATCGGGTCTTCCCGAGATGTTCCCCAGAATTATAGACTTAATGATCAATCTTCATGGCTTGAAAATTTTATTTAAATTATCTTTTATAAATTGAGATTATTTCAATTTTTTTATTGAATTGAAACGGGACATTCTAACCCGTTTCAGTACACCTTTTAAATAATAAGATTGAGTTGAGCAGCAAATGTTCAGTGATATGATATCAGAATTTATAAATTCAGTAACAATTGTGTGGGTAAAATACAACAATAATTATCAATACTATCAGTTCCCCACTTGTACTTATTATATTGCTATATTACTTTTAGGTTCTCCTGCCTTTAACTCACATAATTGGTCAAATTTCTAGGAAATTCTATAGATAGCATCAAAACTTCCATCTTTCATTTTCATTTAGAGATATCAGTGCCGGTACTTGATCCATAATGGAGAACTTTGATGTGAAAGGCTGTTCTTGTACAACATATTCTGGATTATGTTTCTGTTCATATTAAGGATTACAGGCGTAATTTTTCTCCTGAAGAAGTTGGAAACCCTAATTCACAACATTTTAGAAGTTGTAAATACACAAATTGAAGTGACATAAGAAAGTATGTACAAAATTAATCATTTAATCAATAAAAATTGTCTAAATAATTTTTAGAGATTTTTTTTCATTTGTTGCTAATAAAGGGGAGGGAAAGAGAGAGAGAGGGGGGAGGGAAAGAGAGAGAGAGAGAGTGAGTGAGAGAGAGAGCGAGAGAGAGAGAGTGAGAGTTATTATATATTTTTTGTAAACAATTATTTCACCATTCAGTGCAATTAATTTTCACCGTGTGATGAGACACCTTTCGGTCACTTGGCCATTGTGAAATCACTGAATTATTTTTCTCTATGTTTCTGATGTCGTTTTCCGGTTCATGATGTTGGTACTTGTTGACGTCATATGCGTTTCATCGTGTGTTCTGTGGATGATGTTTTTGAAAAGTGTGTCATCTGTATATGTTGACACATATATAAACATTGTAATACCGGATATTTAAAAATTAACATGTAACGAGTGTCCCAGCTATTACATCTGTCAACGATCACACACATTTTGAAACCAGCACCTTGTTTCAATACATAGCACACAACCAACTTAATCAAACCAACCCTCTACACTCATAAATCTCATACCGACAACCTTTGTTCTTAGCGGGACGGTGGCAGTAGAGGCTTTGCTTCGTAAAAGGAATGATTGTTTTAAAACGCGTCAGCAAGTAAGCCCTTATGTATTTACTTAGTTACATATTATTTAATTATGGTCTAATCAGTGAATTCAAGATGATTACAACGAGCAACTATTTTATTCTCCTTTGATTGCATTCTTTCAAAACATCCTCAAGTTTTTTCCTACTACAGCACATTAATGGCATCTGTAATTAATTTGAGATCATCAGTATTGGATGAATGACGATTTATTTTCATCCAATTTGTTTTTATAACTTTACTAGTGATGTAATTCCAAAGAAAAATTAAATAACAATAAAATAGTCACCTTCTGAAAACAAAGTACAAGAATATTCCTCTTTCAACTTTATGCATAGCTCAATGCAAGGGTACCTCTACTATCATTACTCATGTTGCCATTACCACTCAACAAATGGCACACAGAATCATTTTAAATATTATCTGTATTGGACTCTTGCCAGCTGCTCTTGCATCCAATTTTGTTTAAAATATTGTATAAAATATCTTTTTTAAAGCAACTTTAGTTGTTTTAAAATTTACAAAAATTTATTTAATTAGTTTCTTATAATTTGTTTGTTTTAATAATTTGCCAAATTAATGTTTGGTCTAAATCTATTTAATTCTCTCTACACCAAATAGAACATTGAATCAAATTTTATAAAATGTCAAGCAATAGAAAAATTCCTTCCAAAACTTCTATTGTCCCTCCTATGTGTTTTATAATAAAAAATTCTTTCTTTGTTCCAACAATATATATATATATATATATATATATATATATATATATATATATATATATATATATATATATATATATATATATATGAGTATAAAACTTTTTATTTTATACAAAAATTAAGGTCTGTTTTGTTATGAGATTTATGTTTATTGTCTCTACAGTAAACCCAATTGTTTTAAGTACATGAAATGGTTTTATATGTAATATATTTTCTATTAGATGAAAGCAAATTGGCATATATTGTGATACAAAAACTAAATTGCAAATTAAAAACTAACCTGGAGAGAGTGTTCATCCAAAGAAAATGTTAGTTCGACCAGACCATGTTGAGTTGTCAAATCATTCCACTCTAAGATTCTTGTAGAAGATGGATCTTCCACCCACACTTTCCAAACCTATGGTGACAGTTTAAATAAATTAAACAATTTTATTACAGGTTTTGTGTGTATGTATATGTTTTATAAAATATAGAAAATGTAAGCTACCATCACATGATCTGTGAGAGAAAAGGGGTGATAACATGAATCTGTCGACTGTCATACGTTTCTACCATTTCTAGATTTATCATATTTGAGGAATAAGAAAATCCGTGACAGTGCCAGACAACCATTTATGAAATTTATAATAAATTAATCTACAGAATTTGGCAAAACCTAGCAAAAATGAGGAATATTATATATAGCAATTTTGAGTAATAGCGTCGCACTTCTTGCATTTCATGAGATATTACAAATTATATACAGTAATTTCATACAAATATCTTACAGTAAGACCTTAATAAGAATTTCTCATAATAATAATAATAAGAATTATTACATTATCCTATGTAATACATTAAGATCTGTCCAACCTAATGCATTTATAAAATACTCTGATTACTGCACACAAAATCCTGAATAAAATTAGAATACCCGATAGCCACGGTGGTGATGTGTCTGTTGTACCACTAGTTTACATGTTTGTGTTGTTTTAACGTCCTAGACGCAGAAAGTTTGTTACCCATTGGCAATGTTTTCTGCGCAGAATCACTAGGCTCTCACTTAAAGATTTATTTTGTGCTCCAATCCTCCCAGAGGAAGGGGTTGGTACAAGAGGTAAATCACGATGGGTTGTTGCAGGTCGTATCATATTCAAGATAGGACCATTTGTGACTAAGGACAACCGGCGAGAAACTTGTTCTGTTAGAACTTCAATTTTCTTTGACAGCTCAGCCCAGTTGATACAAGATGATTTGGAAGTGGCCAGAGTAGCGGCATAAGTTCTACCGCTTCTTTTGGCCTCTGATAACAATATCTTTTCTTTAACCATGATGCCTAAGATAGCTTTCTCTTCTTTAAAGTAAGGGCAGTTGCAAGATCATGCTGGGTGATCATCAACACAGTTGGCGCACTATGGATCATTAACGCTATCAATCATGGCCTACAATGCTACATTTACCGCATATGCTCTGCTTTGAACAGTTAGAGCTGATATGCTGATAAGCCGAAACGCATCAGCTTGAAGTGTCAACTTGAAGCAGCTCCTAGAGTTAGCCACATATGGTCTGACTGAGAGCCTTTGAAAACCTGCAAGTAAGTATTCGGGTATCTTTGGTTTTCCAAAGGTGTCAATAAAAGACGCTGTTGCTATTTTCTCGCTTTTGTCCATTTTCATGATAGGCACATCTGAAACTGACTGAGATGACAGTTCAGACTTAATTACATCAATTAGGATGTGCATTAAATCCCTACATGTGATCACCCCCTTTGAGTAATTCAAGAATCTGTGGGAAATCACAGATACCCTGACTATATCAAAAAAGGAGATCATTTTTAAAAGCAAAAACGTTTTCTCTCATTAGTCATTTGAACAAGCACTATCCCATTTCTCAATATTTTAACAGACGAAACTGGACCTCCCGCACAGGTATTGTTCACCTTGTTAATAAGAAAATGAGAAACTTTTTAAAGCTCATTCCCTTCTTCAGCACTAGAAAATGTTAAATACTTTAGCAATGGCAATGCCGGTGTAGTTTCCATCATCAACTTCTTACTCACATATACATTATTAGGCTCGACAGGTGAATCCTGACGTGACCTCTTTAGACTCGAATTATTGGACGGTATTGTGGAATCCATAAATTGTATAAAGCCAGGAATTACGGGCGAGACTATAGTAAAGAGTACACCCTTGGATTACATAAAGATCATTTCCAAACCTATAACTTTTCTTCTTAGCTCGACTGGATGGGCATCAGTCGAGCACTCATAATACTGTGCACAGGCTTCGACACCTGTGCACTGCGGACACTCTCTGACCAAGGGCCGAAGCAGCTGGCAGACCAGTAACCTTGCTTAGGTCTCAGCAGAGCAAGCTCACATCAGCATCCCGGACCAGAATTAGTCAAGCTCTGGACTTTTCAGCACTCCCAACTCGCAAGGGTTCCCTAGAAGAATATATGAGTATTCATATGTAATGATTGTGTTGTGAATGTGGTGTTTGTAGAAAGAGTAATAAAGAGTACAACAATGAAGTGAGTGTTGTTGTAGTGTATATATTATGCTGGGGTACCGCGAGGGATGCCAAAACCCTCTTAATAGGGTGCAGCTAGTCTGCACCCCCCTGCGGGTTGACTGATTAAGTTTCACCAAACGTAGTGGACTACAAAATTCAAGATCATATAAAAAAACTAAACACTATAGGAAAATTTGAAAAATTTCAACATTACACAACACAAAAACAACATGTCCTAAATGACCCCACACACTTCGAATCTAACATGCTATTCCATTATATAGTTAAAAAAACCCTTAACGCAAACTCCCTTCTCACTCATAAATCTTGTTTGAGCGATCGCTGGCAGTAGCGGGTCGGCTTTGTCAATGAAATGATTGTTTCGAAACATGTTAGCAAGTAAGTTCGAAAGTTTTCACTCAATTACGTAATAATTACTTATAATTTATTCAGTGAATTCAGTGAACAAGATTATTACAACAAGCAACTCTTGTCAACTTCTTTTGAAGAGAAACCATCAGACAGAACTTACTATGTACTGCTAAAAGTATTATATCAGTCAGTACATCAATCAGTCTGACTGATGGAGGTTCTCCTAAATATGTTAACTAAGGTTAATAGAACAATGGTATAAAACCATGCTACTCAACATATTACTGAACAATCTATCAGTAACTTAGTATATTATAACAATAAAATTCTGTGACACAAATATCAATAAACTGGAGTTGATTGTTCCATAACCTTTGTTCATTAATTTTTATAAATAATATAAAATAAAAAGCTACAAATCAACTTACTCTATTCTCAGGCTTCAAAGAATGGGACAAACTAAGAATGCGGAATTTAACTTCTTGACCAGGCCTGTACATTGACTTATCTGTCACTATGAGAGTTATTAATTGCTTCTTCTGCACTGTTACCATGCTTTCAATATTTCCACTTATTTCTGAATAAGTTGATATCACTTGAACCACAAAACGTGCTGTTTCCAACCCAAGTGGAGGTAAATACACTTGAATGCAGCTAACACTACCTGAAACACAAGTAAAAATTGCTTTGAGCATTTAATTCTGAGAGAGTAAATCTATAAACATCAATTTTAAAAAGATTAAATGAACTGGTTCTAAGATCCAATCAGGACCTTGATTTCTGAGTCTAGGTAGCTACCTTCATTTAGTGCTACAATATGTAAATAACCATATAAAAATAATTATTCAATTTGAAGTTCTTTACTATTGAGAATTAAACATATCATTCATCAGGTTTGACCTGTTTTAATATAAAAACATCATTATTCAAAACATGATTTGTTTACAACGATAAAAAACAAAATAGTTAACTCAAAATCTCACCAAAAATTAGTTTTTAATACAACAAACATACTAGTTCATAACAGACTAGTTTTGACACCTTCCTCAGTGCTTGGCTAATACTAACATATTTTGTCAAGTTATTGTACAACAATAAAACAAACAAAATAAAACATAAAAAATCAAGCAATAAAAATATTCTAACTACGGAGCACAAAACTCCTTACTCGGGAGAGTTATTTATTTTACATAATTGTAATATTATTATTATTTTGTTCTTTTTCTTTTTTTCCTTATCTCGCATCGTCATCAACATACAAACCCTAAACAAAGCTAAAACCGTTTAAATATAACAATGATACATTATATAAATACACATTATAAATAATTCACTTATAAAATAGGTTTATATAAAATTACAACTAAAAACAGAAAAAAACAAACATCAAAACTTACACATCACTTAAAACATTTTAACAAGGTCAATCCCGAATCCGTTAAATTCAGCTATTCTATATATCATGTTTAGTTCTTTCAAATAGTTTTCTCTTAATAATGGTAAATTAACTAAACAGTGTGCCATACTACAAAATGCTGCTAATTTGTGCTCTTTCGGGTGGCATTATCATATGGGATGCACCTGAAACTTTGCTTAGGCTTCCTATGAACGTCAAAATAAAGCCTACCGTTTGCTCTCATCACCATTACATCAAGAAAGGTAATGCTATTCTTCACCTCTACCTCAGCAGTGAACTTTATCGAAAGAAAAAATGTATTAAGTTCCGGACAAAATTCATCAAGGTTTTTTTTCTATAAAAAATAACATCCATATATCGGATCCAGACTCGTGGAAAAATTTCATCATTGCCTTAGCCTTAGTCTCAAACCTTCAAATTTTGAGGTTAAGCTCTAATTAACTAAATATCATTTGATTACTTTAGAAATGAGGAATAAAAAGCAGAAATGGACTGCATGTTTCTAAAATTTTATAGAATATGTACTTCAAGTATTATTTACCAGAATACATTATAACATAGTAATAAAGGCTATTTTTTCTTGATATTTCATGACTTTTATCACCCTAATGTGAAACTTTAATAAGATTGTAGCTGTTGGATGTTCATACCTGTCAAAGTAGGTGTTTGGTACAGAATCTAACAGACTGGTACAGTTAGTAATAGTCAACAGTTTAGTTTAAGGTTACCTGTTAAATTATTGGGCACGAGCTTCTGCGCACTTCATAGTTCTATCTTTACTTTATGTTCTACAATATTTTGGTCAGTAGTGATTAAATCTAACAGGCATATGACTTTTACGTCATCATCCAGAATTCTTGCAAACTCTTACAGTGTCAGTGTTCAATAAGTCTCTGTAACTGTTCACTCCTTTCTGTTCTTTCTTCATCTCTCGCCATTGTGGCTTGCTCGTGTCTTGCTACTTCATCCTTCTATATCAGTTAAATCTTTTTCAAATTATTGTCAAGATCAGTCTTAATTTAAAGGATTATTCATTTTCTTAATTTCAACTACTTTTTTTAATTTACAATTTGGTTCTCACTCAAATGTTAGTTATCCTCAACACTCTATACAGTCTAATGGTTCATGAACCTTAAACGTCATATTATAACTTCAAGTAAAACTACTTTTATTTATTTTAGTTGTATTACTGAACATTTTACCCTGTAAGTGCATCGTTACATCAACTATGTGCAAAAGTGATGAGCAGATACCAACAATTCAACTACATCTCTGAAGTGAAGTACTATCTCATCAGATATAAATTAAAGTGTAATTAAATGAGAGACTTTGGTTTTAACTAATGCCTTTAGCAATTTGTCCACTATATTCAAGATCTTGTTCATAACCTCTGTGGCAAATCTCATAACGGAATTTAAAGATTTGCCTTTTAAAATTTATCTCTGTTCTCTTTCAGGAAAATTTTAAATTAACTTCTTTCTTTCAAATTCAAAGGCTGAACGCTATAGCAGATAATGTGACATTGATCAAAAAACAGGTACTGTATACAATATTACAAAAATCTATGGAGGAAAGTAACAACAGTTTATGCAATATTTTAACTTTGTAAAAGTACAGGGTGACACACGGGAGACGGACAGTTTTGAACTGCGTAGTACTGAGGGCGCGGTGGTAGGGATAGTTCCACACAAGACGCCATTTCACTTACTCAGTCACTATGGAGTAGTGGGACTTGCAACGTCGAATGTTTGTCTATGACAGTTTCGTGAAAGTGGTGATTCTATTATTGCTACGCAGCGATTGTTTCGTGGGCGGTTTAATGTCGGTCGACATGGAGCTATTCCGAGCCATAACACAATCCTCAGATGGGTGAAAAACTTCAGATCAACTGGAAGCATACTGGCTAAGAACATCCTGGCCTGAGACGCAGTAACGACACCAGAAAATGTTGAAAGAGTAAGGAAAGCGGTAGTCAGAAGCTCAGGACGGTCAGCTAGACGCCATGCTAGTGAGTTACGAATCAATCGTGAATCGGTTAGACGAATTTTGCATAAAGAATTAAAATTCCATCCCTACAAGATGCTCATTGTCCAACAACTTAAGGAAACTGATTTTGCTGTACGAGAAGACTTCGCTAGCAGAATGCAAGTGATTTTGGGATCGAATGAAAATGAAATTTTATTGATGAGCGATGAAGCTAATTTTCATTTAAACGGGACCACGAATAAGCAAAACCTACGTTACTGGGCTCCAGAGCATCCATACCTAATCCACCAGCGTCCTCTACACTCAGAAAAAGTAACAGTCTGGTGTGCTCTTGGCTCTGTTGGCATTATTGGCCCTTATTTTTTTGAAGAGAACGGGGCCACAGTTACTGTTAATTCGGTTCGTTACATTCATATGCTTGAAACATTCTTGAAACCAGAACTAAGAAGACGACGAATCTATTTAAAACGCGTTTGGTTCCAGCAGGATGGGGTAACATCTCACACTGCAAACACTTCAATGACAGTTCTTAGACGCATGTTTCCTGGCCGGATTATCTCACGTTTTCGCAATGTTCCTTGCCCTCCCAGGTCTCCCGACTTGTCAGTAGAGCCCTATGTGACATTTTTCTGTGGGGATACCTTAAAAACTGTGTTTATAACCACAAACCACGAAATTTGGATGAAGAATACAATCATTCAAGAAATTGCTGCCGTGTCCCTGCAGAGATTTTAGTCCGTGTGAGGGAGGATTTTGAGAAGAGACTTGAGTCCTGCATTCGAAATGATGGACATCACCTTGATGTCATAATTTTTCACGAATAACTTTGTTAACTAAAATGGCAAATATTGAGCTTTGATTTTGTGTAAACATGCATTAATTTTAAAGTTGGCTGAGTATTATTTCATTAAAAACCCGTCTGTCTCCCGTGTGTCACCCTGTATTTAAGGTTTTACTAGAACAATTATAGATTATCCAAACAGCTAAATCATAATTGTAATTTTGAATGTTTCTTCTGTTTCAAAATATTAGTAATTTTATAATACTTGAAATAATAACATTATAATATTATTAATACCATTATAATACTAGTAATTTTAAATCCTTGATTTATAAAGAAGACATAAATATTGCTTATCACTCAATTTTTTTTTTTATTATTGATTCAAGAAATTTTATGTGACAAGTTTTAATTAAATCAGCAAGTTAAACGGTTTAAATTTATTTCATAATAAGATAAACAATCCGTAGTTAATAAAGTAAATATCTTACATATTTTCAACTAGCAAATTTAATAGTTGCCAAATCCTCACAAAATATTATTTGTATACTTTATCAAAGGGATATAAATATACACTATGCTTATTTTTTAAACCATAAGGACATGCTTCTGAGAACAAATAGATATTGAGCTAGCAGGTAAGCAATTTGGTTTTCAATGTAGTCCAGAGAGGGAGTTCCACTGGCAAATCCTGCTTAATTCAACACAGGAGCCTGGGAAAGCAGCATCAATTGCATAGTTGAACTGGATGATTTTAACATTTGTTGATTCCATCTTCGCGTGAGCTACTAGTAATCACTTACACTTTTTTAAAAATGTTTTAACTTGCCTATAGTAGCACTTAATTTGCTTGTTGAGGACGGCCGTTTCGGGAGATGTGTCCCTTTGTCAACTCAGACCGTAACTCGAGTTACGGTCTGAGTTGACAAAGGGACACATCTCCCGAAACGGCCGCCCTCAACAAGCAAAGTAAGTGCTACTATAGGCAAGTTGAAACATTTTTAAAAAAGTGGATGATTTTGGTATAGTACAAGTCATCAGCAATAGAAAGACGTTGGTAAGGTGTTAAATACTCAATTGTATATACATATGACATATACACAAATGTCCTAAAACAACTTTGTTGACTTGTACTTAACTATATTCAACTGAGAGGAAAGCTATGATCATTGCAGTACACAAATACACACAAACAAACTATCACAATCCTATGGTAACAACTTACTATCTGTGATATTATAGGTATGTGACCATATTTTCTGTTGAAGCTCAACTGAATGAAAACTAATGTCAACTGTGACAGAGGCAGAAGTGTTGTGTAGAGAAATGCACACATTCTCTACAGTTTCCTCCAGGAAAACTGAAGGTGCAGTTATCAAAAACCCTCTGAAAAATAACGAATTGAATAAATTAATTCCATTGTATGTTAAGAATCCACAAGTTTAGGTAAATAAAACCAATCTTGCACAGTAAACAGCTGAAACACTTTCGGCTGTTTTTTTTTTACTAAACACTTGTAAATATTTACAAACTTGTCTATAGTAGCACTTACTTATATTTGTTGAGGATGGCCGTTTCGGGAGATGTGTTCCATTGTCAACTCAAACCATAACTGATCTCAAGGTTTACGTAGGTTAGGGTATTAGGGTGGGGGTGGGATATTATGGTGGTGTGGGTGTATTTTGTGAGTATTAGGAGTTATCATGTCAAAAAGTGTGTGTGAGCTGTAAAGTAATTGTGTTTTGAGTATGTGTGTAGGTTGTAGTTTGAAGTGTCTGTATATTTCGTATTGTTCGGTTGTGTAGCGTTGGTTATTTCTGTGCTGTTTCAACCAATATGTGAAATTAACTAAGTGTTGTATGACACAGAATTATTTTTTTTTAACAATGAATTTTACCAACAAAAAGATGGTACAGCTATGGGGAATGGTTTATCACCTTTTATAGCTGAACTTTTTATGAAAAATTTTGAAAAGGAATTAAGAAATAAACTTTCGTATTTTCCTAGAGTATGGATTAGATATGTTGATGATGTTTTCGCAATTTTTAATATTAAAGAGTGCAACTAAGAAAATTTCTTAGCAATTATTAACAATCAACATAAAAATATAAAATTTACTTATGAAATAGAAAATAATAAATGTTTACAGTTTCTTGATGTTTTATGTATTAGAAATAATAATAAAATTGAATTTGATATATATCAAAAAATACAAGTAATAATAGATATATCCCAGTAGATTCTATTAATTGTAAATCCTATAAATTATCAGCTTTTAATATTATGTTTAATAGATTAATTACAATTCCTTTGACCAAGAATAGACTTGAATGTGAATTAGCTAAAATTAAAGAAATTGCGATATTTAATGGATATGATCCTTAAAAAATAAACAATATATTGAGAAAACAAAATTTAAATAGGTTAGAAACAATTCCACTACCTTAATATCAGAAAAAGAAAATATTAAAAATAAATACTTATGTTTACCATTCAATAGGGATTTAACAAACTGTTTAGAAAAAGTTTTTAAAGATGTAAATTTAAAAGTAGTTTACAAAAGCCTAAATAGCCTAAAAAATTTACTAGGTAATCCAAAAGATAACATAAAGATGTTACATAAATCTGGGATTTATAAAGTAAATTGTAATTCTTGTAATAAAATTTATATAGGCCAAACAAAAAGAAGAATATTAACTAGGTTTAAAGAACATATTAGCCATATAAAATATCAGACCTGAAAAATCAAGTATTGCAGAGCCCATCCTAAACAGTAAACATTCTTTAGAAATAAATAATCTTAAATTAGTGAAACATGTTAAATCAAAAGGTCTATTGAATAGTTTTGAAAGTTTGTATATACATAAATATGACGAAAATAATCTATTAAATGGTGATTTAGGGCCTATCCCGATCTCTCAATTATATTCACTAATTAGAAGATAGTTGTAGTTTTGTAAAATTAAAATATATGTATAATTGTATTTTGTTTAAAATTGAAATATGTGTAACAGCAACTCTTCACCACGAAAGTTGAGAGACCAGACCTAGTTGTAGCGGGGGGAATTTACTGCAACGTGATTGGTTGGAAATGTAAAGGGGCATGGCGAAGTAGTTGCCTGTGTATATATTTGATGGAAAATGTAGCTTCGATGTATTTGTATTGTAAATTACCTCTGAGGATGATTGCTATGCAATCAAAATGTACATAAGGTTTTAAATTTTCAAAAAAAGTCATTTGTGGTATAGAGGTTTCATTTATTTATGTTATATGATTTTAAAAGCATGCTAATTGGTTAGGCAGATATATTTTCTAATTATCATAATGTTGGCTTGAAACCCTAGAATATGTGATCGTATATCTAATGTGGCCCATAAAACATAGGGTGTCACAGTTAATCCTCTATTTTTTAAATAGCTGTAAAATATAAACCGATACAAATTTCAAATATTTCTATTGAGATTATATGAAAATATTCTAACTTTAAAACATTTAAGAAACATAAACATATTGTTTACAGTTTAAAAATAACCTCAGTAAGATGCTGCCCTCAGCAATTACGGAATTCTTACATGTGATTTGCAAACGGTTCATAACATCACAAAGCATACACTGAGGAATTCTTTCAATTTCCAGCATCATTCTTGCCTTGAGTTATCCAACCCTTCAAGGTTTTTCTTCATACACTTTTCCCTTTGGGTTCACATCAAAAAAACCACACGTACGTGAACAGGAAGGCCAAGAAATCCCTCCATTCCAAAAATCACAAAATTTGAAAAACATCATTGAGAACATTCATGCTCACACTTGTTGGATGTGGTTCCATCTTGTTGAAATAAGGTTTCTCTTCACTGCATATTGACAAAGGTAAGGAATATAAAATGATATTAACATTTCCAAATAGCACTCAACTTTTGTAATAACAGATTGCTCTCCTATACCTTAATCATCAGGTGTTATTTTAAACTGTAATCAATATATTTGTTTTTAAATGCTTTTCAATGCAGAATAAAATTGTATCAGTCAAATAATGAAATCGGCACCCGTTGACTTCTTACAGCTATTTTAAAAAAGCAGGATTGACTGCAGCACCCTATATTAAATAAATGATATAACAGAAAGAAATTAAATTAAATCTCCATATACCCCATGAAGGTAAATATTCCACTTAATTTGAATATGATCTGGGCTCAAAACAAAATTCAAATCACCTTCCAAACAAAATTAATTTAATGAGATACTATGCCACAAATACAAAACTAAATTTCTTCAACAATTGTTCTGAATTCATCCCCTCCCACATGAGGTTATTCAAATGACGCCTGTCTATCGCACCCAGAAGGTATCATCAGTCAGTTATTTTCTCTTAATATGTTGTAAATGCTGTGCTTCACAAAATACTTCACAAAATACCTATAAATGAACTTAGCACTATGTCATAGCAGCAAGAAATGGGGTTAAACTCTATACTCTTACTGAAAGGATTTAACAAAGCAATTACCCACATGAATTCCTGCACTACAACATCTACTTTCAGGTTTACTTGCACTAAGCTAGTTAGATGGTTTATTCCAATGTAAAACACAAAATTATTTCAACATAGAATTTTCCATCGCTGCCTAATATTACTAACATTTCTGCTCATACTACTGTTTAAAAGGATGAGTTTAACAGAATTTGAATGATATTTGTATGGCATTAATTTACTCATGACTAATCAAATATCTTGAGATGATATTGGTTTTTTTAAAAACGACAGCTAATCTTTTCTATTAACATCTGTACATTAAAAAAAAAAGTTGTACAAATAACTAGGACAGAGGTAGAGACAGACATATTATGAGAGACCCAGTGTATCTTTGCATTCTTTATATATGAATTTTGATTAATCTAAAAATTTCCGGCAGAATAACTGTTGACCACAATTACTTAGGATTAACTATAATATAGTATGGTCTCCAAATTACAAAGACAACAAAAGTTTAAAAATATTACCATTTAAGGAATTTAAAACTGTGACTAAAGGATATCACAGGTGTATCATTTACAGGTATACTAGTTACTTCACAGCAACTAAATATTCTAATTTGTAAATATCCTGTAAGTTCGATACCTAATTCAAGTTCAGTACAACCGCATTATAATAGACTAATTGAGGCTAAATTTTGTCGGATTTAATGAGATTATAAAGCAAAGTTATTGCAAAATGATTACAATGCAAAATAACAAAGATAAAACTGTAAGGTTAATAAAAATAGAAAAACTTATTAAAAACATTTGTAGTTTTATTTTCAGTCATTAAAAATCAGGGTACTGTAACGTAAAATTCAACAACAGTTCTTTTTAGTTTTAATGAAAAGGTCAAGTTTCGAGCATTTCAGGTTGTTTTAAGGAACAAAATTCATTTTTTACAAAAGTAACCTTTTGGGTAGGGCAGGGTGTATATTTGTTTACAAAATGTGTTAAAATTTGATAAATTAGTGTTATAATTATGTCTACCCTATTTAAAGTTCTCTTGTGTTACTGCGATAGTTTTAACAGACTTACATTTAATGCTAATTATCTTTGCTGTTGTAACAATGAACTATGGGTATTGCAAAACATATATAATCACTTGATAAATTAGAATTATACTTATTAATAATATTTCTACAATAGAAAGACAACTGAAAATCTTAGCAAGACAATTTACTTCCATTTGGTGCCTTTACATGTGTGACCTTGAGCTTTCATCTACCTTCCAATGCTTCTTAATCTATGTATCAGTGGATATTGCATCCTTCAGTTTGTTAGGTTCTCACAGGGGTTTAGTCAATTATAAAGTAATTCCAAACGAACTATTTATAGATATACATACATTTACAAATATTTTAAAAATTCGATAATGTTTATATAAAAAGGATTCAATTTTCCAACTCTGACGTTATTAATATCTACCTTGAAAACTTCAAATCTACCATGGAAATTCATTTAAATAGAGAACAAAAATGGCATTTTTAAATAGGTATTTGAGTTTTTGTTGAACTAATATCCGATTATGAGATGTAAACAATTACAATACGGTACATTATTTCATTTACAGAATTGTTTTTTTTATATAAAAATTCACTCACCTTTGTTCAATGCATTTAACTAAAATAAATAATGTACATAAAAGTAACAGAAATAAGTGAACAATAAACATTATTTATACAAAATGTATTAGTCCCTTTGTAGTGTAAAATGCTTAACTTCTCTAATCTTTTGACCTTTGACCTATTAAGTCATATGATACTAAAAATATTGCAGTACAGAGTACATGGTCTTATTCTCTATATTAATAAATATCAAATAGAGTGAAAGCTTATAATGTTTTGTTATAATGTGCAACAAAATATTACTACATAGTATTACCAATGAAATGTTCTTGAGAATCAGTGTTACTCGGATACAGGTATATTTTTATACCTTTAATTACTAAGTAAAACATAGATTGAATCATTATTTTACTTATAAGGGAAATTTATTTTCAGATAACAAATTACCCAAACATCTAAAATATGTACTCTGCATCACTTCTAATCTACAAATTGGAACACATACACTTTTTTTAAATCCTCTAGGGAATATAAAAATAAGAAATGAATCATGCAGGAAAGATATAGATATAAAATACAGATATTATTGAATTGATCAAAGAGGATTTCAGTAGATGGGTCCTGCAAAAGAAATAAAAATATTAGCTTAAAGAAGTAGAATGAATAAAAATTATTTCATGGAAAATGTTATTAAAATATCAAAGGATAAACCCAAATGGGAAAATTATGAGAACAAGCCATTAAAATAATATCATTTAATTCCACCTTCACTTGAGCTACTAGTTTTATACTAAAACACGAACATATATTGAGATGTTTGCACTTACTTTATAGACTATTAAAGACTTTTGCATTGTCTCTGTTTGGCTTGGGTTCTCAGCCAACTCTGCTGGTCATTTAGTACTACCCAGGGGACAGGTACAGCTTAAAGTATGCTGTGGACGTGCGACCAACTTTGTCCCCCGGGTGAGGGAAAATCAGAAAGCCCGGATAAAATATACCCAGAATTTCTGAAGAATCTCAGAAATAGCACTCGAAAAACCTTGCTAAAACTAGTAAATCTCTCATGGGAAGATCACATCCCCCCCAACAGCGGAAGAAAGGCGAGATTGTTGCTATCCACAAGAAGGAAAAGCCTGCTAACATCCTTACCAGTTTTAGACCAATCTCTCTTACAAATTTGGTATGTAAAACAACTGAGAAAATGGTGGACATGAGACTGCATCAGTACCTGAAAGGTATTGGAGCGATCTCAGATTGCCAGGCTGGCTTCCAGCAACATCGTTCTATCGTCGACCAAATTGTTAAACTAACACAATCTGTAAAAGAAGGGTTTCACCGTAAACAATCCACTCTTGCAGTATTTATCGATCTAAAAGCAGCGTATGATAAAATATAGAGATCTATGCTGCTCCACAAGCTCAGTCGACTGCACGTGACTGGTAATATGTACAATGGATAAAGCACTTTCTACTCAAAAGATATATCTGAACCAGGTACCAAAATAATGTATCAAAGTTCAAGAAAGTCCGTTATGTGCTACCACAGGGGAGAGTGCTTAGTAGCTTGACGATGTACAGCGCACTATTAAAAGCATACCCGGTGTTAACAGCCTTCTTTGTGCTGGTGATATGGCCATATGGGCAACGGGTAGTTACTTAGTTGGTCCAACCAAATACAAATCGCAACTGAAAAAGCTCAAAAGAGAAGTAACCTCCTAAAGAGACTAGCAACTACAAAGTAGGGAGCAAGGAAGGATGTGATGACGACAGCCTATAAAATCTATATATGCCCAGTTATGGAATATGCTTCTGAAGTCATCGCTCTCTCTTCCGATGTTAACTTAAGGAAATTAGAGGATGTCCAGAAAAACGCACTGTGAAAAATAACTGATGGAGCAGTATCGACACAAATAACTGCGATGAAATTGCAAGCGGAGGTGGAGCCACTACGAGGGTGCTGGGAGAAATCAGTACTCAAGTTCTGGGAAAGAGCAAGGAGAATCAATTACAGACACTGGGAGAAATATAAACCTGCGACATATCGACTTAAGACACAAATATCCCCAATCATTTATGCAGAGCAACTTGGAATTAAATACAACCTGAAACTGGGGCAAGCATCAAAATTCCCAATCTGTCATACGGTTTTTCCTTCATTACCACAGAGAAAACTGTCACTTCTAAATCACAAAGACTCCAATGCTATTAGTGATCCCCACATCCTGAAGGCCGCTGCTTTGGAAACGATTGCGGATCTATACAGTAAAGATAACTGGATCCATGTATACACAGATGTCTCTGGTGCACTCTGGTGCTGGATTTTACAGCGACCACTTTAAGGGTTGCAGCCTAGTTGGAATTAATGCCAATAACTTCGATGGTGAGATTGCGGCTACAGTACAAGCTGCCGAAAAACTTTATTCGATCTCCGGAAAGTCGGCAAGAGTTGTGTTCTTTGTGAATTTATAAGCTGATATAATTGCACTAACTCCACCGACTGTGTGCAAACAATGAATGGACGAAATTCATTCCTGGCAGAGATGATTAAAGAAGGGTGGTACATTGGTGCTGCAATGGCTCGCTAGCCAGGTTGGTATTGAAGAAAATGAACGGACAGACCAGCTAGCGAAGAAAGGCAACACCTTGCTACAGCCTAATAATCCTATATCTCTATTGACAGCAAGAAGCCTGATTGAATCTACAATCAATGAAAAACAAGGGAAAGCCAAAATGAAATGAGTGCTGGAAAGATATGGAGGGGCCTGGCGCACACAGTGGTAATACCACATAGCCTACATAGAGTGGAAGCTGTTGCCAGATTCAGAATGCTTACAAGGATTAGCAGCCTCAGATATTTGCTTCTGTGCAAAAGATGGACGCTCCACATCTTTGGAATTGCACAGCATTGCAAGATGTG
The DNA here is from genome assembly GCA_036971475.1 of Prosapia bicincta. NCBI lineage: Eukaryota > Metazoa > Arthropoda > Insecta > Hemiptera > Cercopidae > Prosapia > Prosapia bicincta. The sequence goes on along the minus strand of JBAIZL010000003.1, from coordinate 104,254,052 downwards.
GAAGACCAAAGCCAGCATTGTCTGTACTGGGAGGCTATGAGGTGAATGGCAGCAATGTCAAGATCTGGCATTGGATAAAGTAAGTAATATTGAAGACTGCTGTTTTAGATGTATTCCATTATCAATTCAGACCTATTAGTCTAAAAAGTAAGTTCTACTATAGGTTAAGTGTAACATATCATTATATGTTGGGGTATGCCCCAAACCTTTAGAATAATATTACAAAGGTTAAATTAATTATTAAACGTTATAGTCTCTGATAAGGAAGACCACCTTATTTAACGTATGAGGAACGTAGCGATTAGCACAAGTTCTAGATTGAAAAACACAATGATTAAAGCGTAATAAATGCTGTCTTACCACTTAATGTTAGGCAAGGCAATTGAGCAACAAGCAGTTATAGTCCAAGTTACACTGAAACACTTGCCAATTAGTTATTAAAACACAATTGATAAACTTTGAAATTGATGCTACTCGAAACCACGTGGTTTGAACATAGATTAGATCACTGTTCAATAGGTTATATAAGAATTTGTGGTTTATCACACTTTAACACTTTGCGTTGGGTGGAATGAGTAACATTTCATAATCTAAAACAAGATACTTATTCACTTTAATAATAACATTTAAAACAAACACTTTTAACCTACTTCAATTAATCATTTAACTACAATTAAACATAACTGAAATGCAATTATTGAGTTACTTCTTGCAGGCAAATCCATAAAAACATTACACCTAGATTTGTGGTTATCACTTTGAATAGAAGATACTTTCCTTATGGTTCCTAAATGGCTACCATACTGAGAACAGACTAACTCCAGAAAAAGGCAAAATCCCATTATGTATATGCGCAGAAAGTTGTGCTTTGAACAAAGCATGATAGTGTAGTCAGCAAACAAAATGTTTGACGTTGATAATTAGCTGGTATGACCTAGTGTGAAATTTGCATAGCCTGATACAATAATATATTCAACAATATATGTTCAAGAGTTTTAATACATTATATTATATCAGGAGGTCAATAGTAAATGCTTAGTAAGTGGATGATTGCCAAAAGTGAATGCTTGGACACTGGATAATTGCCCATAGTGAATCCTTAGACACTGGATGATTGTCAATAATGAATCCTTGGGCACTTGATGATTGGCAATAGTGAATGCTTTGACACTGGATGATTGCCAATAGTGAATGCTTGGACACTGGGTTATTGTCAATAGTGAATGCTTGAACACTGGATGATTGCCAATAATAAAGGCTTGGACATTGGATGATAGCCAATGGTGAATGCTTGAACACTGGATGAATTTAAAATAGTGAATGCATGGACACTGGATGATTGCCTATAATGAATGCTTAGACACTGGGTGTTTGAGAATAGTGAATGCTTAAACACTGGATGATTGCTAATAATGCATGCTTGGACACTAGATGCTGGTTAATGGTAAATGCTTGGACAATGGATGATTGCCAATAGAGAATTCTTGGACACTGGATGGTTGCCAATACTGAATGCTGGGACACTGGATGATTGATATTAATGAATGTTTTGACACAATATAATTGCCAATAGTAAATACTTGGACACTGGAGGATTGAAAATATTGCATGCTTGGACACTAGATGATTGCCAATAGCAAATGCTTGGACACTGAATGATTGCCAATAATGAATGATTGGACACTGAATGATTGCCAATAGTGAATGTTTGGACCATGGATGATAGCCAATAATGAATGCTTGGACACTGGAATATTACCAATAGTGAATGCTTGGACACTGGATGATTGCCAATAGTGAATTCTTGGTCACTGGGTGATTGCCAATAGTGCATGCTTGGACAATGGATGATTACCAATAGTGAATGCTTTGACACTGGATGGTTGCCAATAGCGAATGCTGAGACTCTGGATGATTGCTGAATGTGAATGCTTGAACACTATATGATTGCCAATAATGAAAGCTTAGAAACTGTATGATTGCCAATAGTGCATGCTGGAACACTGGACAATTGCCAATAGTAAATGCTTGGACACTATATGATTGCCAGAAGTGAATTCTGGGACAATGGATGGCTGTTAATAGTACTTACTTTTACTTTATCCAATGCCCGCCCTTGGCTGTTGAACCATTTGGCGTCGAGCCTCCCAGTAACGACCGGTTCTGGACAGCTGGTCGTCCAGTTCAGGACAGGTTGAAATGTGGTCCCCATTCATGACACCATTGAGACAGAGCGGACACGTATCGGACTCCGCTAGGCCAAAACGGTAGAGGTGGGCCTGGAGATAGTCGTGTCCTGTCAGAAGTCGAAAGTCAGCCACGGCAGTTGCTCTATCGCTTGTGGGCACCAAAGGACCGCGACTGCTAAGTGATGCCCACTGTTTCCCCCTGCTGGCTTCCTCATGATCTTTTTTAATTGAGCGTTTAAGGGTTGCATCAATAAAGTGTTTGGCAGAGGTGAGGCTGGTTTCTGCATATGGTTGTTGCATCTGCGTTCCATTTTTTGCAAGGTCGTCTGCTCTTTCGTTACCTGTGATGCCAACGTGACTTGGGATCCACTGAAGGCTAATTGACCATTCATTTTGCAAAAGATGTGAGATTGCTTCTCGGCAGTGGAATATGTTCGAACAGTCTGTTGAAGAGTTGTCGGCTATTGCAATTATGGCGGCTTGGGAGTCTATAAAGAAAACAGCTCGTTGGTGGTTCGTTGCTGGGTGATGCGCAGCAAGAGCCTCTGCGGCCAGTCGCACTGCCGTTACTTCCCCATCAAAATTACTTGTGTTTGCCCCAACGCCCTGGCTGATTTCAAATAGCTTGGAGAAAGCTCCAGCCCCAGCTCCAGTAGGATTGAGTTTAGATCCATCAGTGTAGATGTACAGCCAGTCTGGTTCAGGATATAAAGTGTGGATTGTCTCAAGGGCAGAAATCTTTAGTTCTTCTGGGAGTGCAAGATGCTTGGGGGTTTTAAAGTTTAGTAATGACAAACTTTTGAGAGGCATGGCAATAGTCGGCTTGTTGAAAGTTTTGAGCGGGGTTGGGTTTGATTCACCGATGCTATACCTTCTTCTAAGTTCTTCAGCGTGTTGTAGTGGGCTTAGCTGGGTTTTTAGTCTCTGTGCAGCCTTTCTATAGTTAGTCCAGTATCGGTGATTTACTCTTCTTGAGCGTTCCCAAAATTTAAGCGTTAGTTTTTCGCGCCTTTTTTGCAATGGTTCTATGCAGGTTTGCATTTCCATCGCACAAATGGGCGTTGAGAAAGCTGCGCCGGTGATGATTCTGAGGGCACTGTTCTGTATTTTATCTAACTTTCGCAGATTCTGTTGACTGGCCAGTGACGTAACTTCTGAAGCGTATTCCATGGAGGGTCTGACATAGGTCTTATAAGCAGTGGCAAGAACGTCCTGCGTGCAACCCCACTTTGTACCAGTTAGTCTTTTTAACAAATTTGTTCGCTTGCTAGCGCGCTCAGCAACCTCTTGTATGTAATTTTTCCATGAGAGTCTAGTGTCCAGATTAACACCTAAGTATTTGGACAATTTAGACTCTGGTAGGCAACTCTTTTTATATTTGAGCTCAATGGTTGGGGGCTTGGTGGAGAGAGTGAAAAACTGAAAAATTGTTTTCTCAGGATTAACTGTCATTTTATTGCAGTCGGCCCATAGCCCAATGTTTTCCAATACTAGGTTCATAGTTCCTTCAAGGTGGTCAGTCTTGTTAGTAGTATTCCACACAATGACGTCATCAGCATACAGCAGGTATGATGTGCCAGGTGTCTTTTCGATGGCGGCGGTGAGGTCATTAATCATTGTGTTGAAAAGAAGACAACTGAGCACGGCTCCCTGAGGTAAACCTTGTTTTTGGACTTTAAAATTGGAGACAGCACTCATGAACCTCGTCCTTATCAGGCGCTGGGTTAGGAAATTTTTTATCCACTTCATCATATTGTTTACCACCCCCAGTTTCGCTAGTTTTGATAGTAGCAATTGCTTCCACACTTTATCATATGCAGCTTTAAAATCAATTAGTATGGCCAGGGTGGACTGCCTTCTGTGGAAACCATCCTTCACAGCTTGAGTGAACTTCACCAGTTGGTCAACAGTAGAGCGGTTTTGGCGAAAACCTGCTTGGGCTTCGCTTATTGCTCCTTTCATTTCTAAGAAGTTTCTCAGTCTTAGCTCAATCATCTTTTCAGCCACCTTTGAGCAGACACTGGTCAGCGATATCGGCCGGAAGCTCTCGAGGTTGTTACGGAGTTTGCCTTTCTTACGGATGGAGATAATTTCAGCTCTTTTCCATTGGTGGGGGACCCATTTCATCCATGTCAAGTTTATGAGCTTGAGGAGGCACTGCTTTGCTGTTACACCAAGGTGTTTTATAAATTCGGGAAATATTCGGTCCGGTCCAGCTGCTTTTCCATTTTTTAGTGTGCGAATGGCTGCTTCCAGTTCATGTGTTAGGAAAGGGTTGACCATTTCAGGTATCGGCTCGGCTTTGAGAGGGCCCACTGATTGCTGTTTGATGTATTTACGGTCATTGGCTCATTGGCTCTTAGGTCAAGGGTGCTGACAGCAGCACAGTGCTTGGGACAATGGATGGCTGTTAATAGTGAATGTCACTAGATGATTGCTGATAGTGAATGCTTGGACACTATATGATTGGCAATAGTGAATGCTTGGACACTGGATGATTCCCAATAGTGAATGCTAGGACACTATATAATTGCCAGTAGTGAATTCTGAGACAACGGATGGCTGTTAATAGTGAATGTCACTGGATGATTGCTGATAGTGAATGCTTGGACACTATATGATTGGCAATAGTGAATGCTTGGACACTGGATGATTCCCAATAGTGAATGCTAGGACACTATATAATTGCCAGTAGTGAATTCTGAGACAACGGATGGCTGTTAATAGTGAATGTCACTGGATGATTGCTGATAGTGAATGCTTGGACACTATATGATTGCCAATAGTGAATGCTAGGACACTGGATGATTGCTAATAGTGAATTCTTGGATACTGGATAGTTGCCAATAGTGAATGCCTAGACACTGTGTGATTGCCAATAGTAAATGCTTGTACACTGGATGATTGCCAATAGTGAATGCTTGGACAATGATTGATTGCCAATAGTGAATGTTTGAACACTGTATGATTGCCAATAGTGAATGCTTGGACAATGGATGATTGAAAATAATGAATGCTTGGACACTGGATGATTGAAAATAATGAATGCTTGGACACTGGATGATTGCCAATAGGGAATGCTTAGACACTGTATGATTGCCAATAGTGACTGCTTGGACACTATATGATTGCCAATAGTGAATGCTTGAACATTGGATGATTGCCAAGAGTGAAAATGCTTGGACACTATATGATTGCTAACACTGAATGCTTGAACACTGTATGATTGCCGATAGTGAATGCTTGGACACTGGATGATTCCCAATAGTGAATACTTGGACACTGGATGACTGGCAATAGTGAATGCTTGGACACTGGATGATTCCCAATAGTGAATGCTAGGACACTATATGATTGCCAGTAGTGAATTCTGGGACAATGGATGGCTGTTAATAGTGAATGTCAGTGGATGATTGCTGATAGTGAATGCTTGGACACTATATGATTGCCAATAGTGAATGCTAGGACACTGGATGATTGCTAATAGTGAATTGTTGGATACTGGATAGTTGCCAATAGTGAATGCCTAGACACTGTGTGAATGCCAATAGTAAATGCTTGTACACTGGATGATTGCCAATAGTGAATGCTTGGACAATGATTGATTGCCAATAGTGAATGCTTGAACACTGTATGATTGCCAATAGTGAATGCTTGGACAATGGATGATTGAAAATAATGAATGCTTGGACACTGGATGATTGCCAATAGGGAATGCTTAGACACTGTATGATTGCCAATAGTGAATGCTTGGACACTATATGATTGCCAATAGTTAATGCTGGGACACTGGATGATTGCAATAGTGAATGCTTGGACACTGTATGATTGCCAATAGTGAATGCTTGGACACTATATGATTGCCAATAGTGAATGCTTGAACACTGTATGATTGCCAATAGTGAATGCTTGAACACTGTATGATTGCCAATAGTGAATGCTTGAACACTGTATGATTGCCAATAGTGAATGCTTGCACAATGGATGATTGAAAATAATGAATGCTTGGACACTGGATGATTGCCAATAGGGAATGCTTAGACACTGTATGATTGCCAATAGTGATTGCTTGAACACTATATGATTGCTAACACTGAATGCTTGGACACTGTATGATTGCCGATAGTGAATGCTTGGACACTATATGATTGCTAACACTGAATGCTTGGACACTGTATGATTGCCGATAGTGAATGCTTGGACACTGTATGATTGGCAATAGTGAATGCTTAGACACTGTATGATTACCAATAGTAAATGCTTGGACACTGGATGATTGCCAATAGTAATTGCTTGGACAATCATTGATTGCCAATAGTGAATGCTTGGACACTCGATTGTCAATAGTGAATGCTTGGACAATGGATGATTGAAAATAATGAATGCTTGGACACATCTTTTCATACATTTTGGGGCGTGCGCACTTGGCAACTCTGTCGGTGTCCAGCAGTGACACCGGGAACATTTCTGCGTTGCCCGTTTTTTCGCAACTTCAACTGGAGATGTGTGCTGCGATTGAAAATCCCACCAGTTGTGAGGTGCAGTGAGTGATACGGTTTTTGTTGGCAAAAAACTTAAAACCGATAGACATTTATCGCCAAGTGTGTGAAGTTTACGGAAACAACGTAATGAATGAAAGATCTGTGAGAAAATGGTACATTCAGTTTAAAAATGGCCGAACTGACGTACATGACGAAGCGAAGAGCGGACGCCCAAGCATTGTGACTGATGAACTGGTCACTAAAGTTGATGAAAAGGTTCGCAAAAACCGCCGTTCACGATATCGGAGCTTTCGCTTTGTTTTCCACAAGTTTCATGAACATTGTTGTTTGAAATTGTCACACATAGGTTAGGCTACCACAAATTTTATACAAGATGGGTGCCGATAATGCTCTCTGACCACCACTGTAACACTCTTAAAAATAAGGTGTTACTTATAAATTCATTTATATATTTAATTTTTATTTAATAATTATATCGTCCAAATATAAAAGAAAATTTTTGTTTTATCGGTGCACATTGTGAAGCTGGCGTAGGTAGTAAGCGCTCCTAGCGGACGAAATCGAAAAATATCGTACGAGTTAGTAACTTAAGGTAATTACCACATCGTGCCATGTGACGTAAGCATAACGCGATACTTGTGAACCAATCAGAATATTCATATATATAAATAAGGGTGGGAGTTTGTTTGAAAATTTCAGTTAGTGCGTCCTTGCAACGACCCCACTTCTCCAAAAGTCTTTGAACGAGACAGACGTGATGGCATTTTCGGACATAACCTAGAAATTAGTAAGCTTCCGGTATTCAAAATTTAAGATGTCAAGGCCGGTACCAAATTTTATAAACGCAACAAAAGAAGAAGCCAGAAGCGATTATTTATGTGTTTCAAATAAGTAAAAGTTTACATCATTTTTGTTTAAGAGCGCTGATTGTAAGAGCGATATGTTAAGTGTAAAGTGTACAAAAGCCATGTGCAATGTTTAATGGTATATGTGTTATAGTGTTTTACAAGTTAAGTGCACAACCAGGTACGTTTTAGAAAATAATAAAGAAAATGTATTTTAATGTTAACTAACTTGAGAATTTTAATTGATAAACGGTTAACACATGAACGGTAGAAATTGTCCTTTGAATATTCATTTCTAAAATTAAATTGGGAAACTTAAGTTACTACCTTCTCGATATATATAAATTTTAAAGGTTAATAAGTGATTAAAATGTATGGAATAGTTAGCAGTAATTAAAGGTTAATTACTCGACACATTGTTGTCATTTGTTCTTTTGTAATTTGTCATTGATGAATAAATTGTTTAACTTTGTATTTTAAAACTTCCAATTCTTATTTCGCAAGTAACCTACTTCTAGCTTCAAGATATGAGCAACGTCCCAGGCAGACAGTAGTTGCCTGAGCTGCGGCGTAGAACTAGAGCCCTGGTAAGTAATTAATTATATTGGTAATTAACAATTAATAATAACACACTTCAAATAAAGTAAAACTTACCCCAGGAAAAAGGGCTAGACCGTTACACCACAAAGTCAGCGAATGGAGGCAAGTTTGACATTTCTGGATGCCTACGACAGACATGGTGATTCATTACTGGATCGCATCATAACTGGTGATGAGACATGGGTAAAACACGTTAATTGTGAAACGAAATTACAGTCCATGGAGTAGGGACACACTAACTCCTCCAAAAAACCAAGAAAATGTTTGCAAACATTTTCAGCAAGGAAGATTATGGCGACGGTATTTTGGGACAGGCAAGGTGTGCTTATTGACGGTCTTGAACGAGGTGTAACAATAAACTCTGAACGGTACTATGAAACTTTGCACAACCTTAGGAGAGCAGTTCAAAACAACTGCCGAGGGAAATTGACGTTAAAAATTTTGTTTGTGCATGACAATGTCCGACCTCATATAGCAAACCGTACCAAAGAACTCCTTGAGTCATTCAAATGGAGGTTTTTCCTCATCCGCCCTATAGTTCTGACCTTGCACCAAGCAATTTTCACTTGTTTCCAAGAATGAAGACCTGGCTAGCAACACAGCGCTTTGACGATGACCCCCAGCTCAAGCTGCGAGTCACTGAGTGGCTGAGATTGCATATTTCTATGATGAAGGAATTTCAAAGCTTGTCCACTGCTACGATAAATGTCTCAATTTGTTTGGCGGCTACGTAGAAAAGTAGTATTTTAGTTGCTCTTTCAGATGTATATAATAAAAAATTTTTATTGTACTTATTGTTTTTTTTCTTTACTTTCTGAATAGCCCTCGTAATTCCTACATTCGTCATACCACACCAAGGACACAGTAAAAATGTATTGATTAAAACCAACACTTTATTTTAAAAAATAACTTTAATGTGATGGTAAAACATACTAGTTATAATATACAAACAATAAAAATAAAGTAGTATATGTAAAGCTATTAATATAAGTTCATAATTCAGTATCAAACAGTTTTGTTCATATTCACTAACAAATAAATTACAATAAAAAATGTTGTATAACTATGAAACTTGTTTAGTACCACAATTAATAAGGGATTAAAAGATGCTTAACCAATGGGCTGAAATCAGCTTATTTTGTTTTTCAATACTGGTACAAATATGAAGACATTCAATCAGTCCAATGTTCCTTAGGAAAACAGCAAACTTTCTGCTTTTTTGTTTTTGAAAGTGGACAATTTTGACAAATCTTTTCATAAAATAAACATCAAATAGAATAATGTGTATGGAGAAAGGATACTTTTAAATGTGTGTAGATAAATATCGTGTGTGTAAGTCTAAAATATCTTGAAGATCTTTTTGAAAAACTTTAAAATATTTTAAAGATAACTGAACAAAAAAATAAATAAGTGCTATATAATTGAGAAAAATGTCAGAAGACCACGGTTTGAAGACCATAAAACATTATGCGTAGTGACTTCCTATATCTGAGTAGCTGCTAACAAATATGTTTATATAAGATTCATCCAATAGCTGCATAGAAAATCCAAGACATGGCACTAATGGAATCCAAATAAAATTTATTTTTATCACATGATTCATTTCTAAATAAAGCCAATAGAAGGAATTAATTTTCTTTTCATTCAAAAATATATTGCAAAAGTGAGTATTGAATTGCGATTAGGCACATTTATTCTAAATACCAAAACAGATCAAAGTTATGTTGTTAGAATAGGTTCAGTAAATCTTTTATTTACTATGTTTACCGATTGTTTTGTTTACAATTGAGTAAATGAGATTGATTGTGGTCTTACATCCACAGAGAATGATGTTTTCCGGGTCATCAATGGATGTGAATATCTCCAGATCTGGCTTATTTTACTTCTATACTTGAAATAATGCCTTAGTGGACATACCCTTAATAAATGCCTACTTCGAATATCTTCGAAAATCTATTTTTTTATGGCTTAGAAAATTGCTTAAATTTTGTTTGCTTTGAATTTCTAGTACAGTAGATAATTGCTATTCGCAGGTTCGGTATTCGCCGTTGGGAAAATTACAGCATATCTTGCTGGTATGTATCATATTTTTAAAAATTAAGATGAGAGAGACAGTATAGTTACTGTGCAGATTGAGGACAATGTGTTCTCGTCTTATTTATTTTGTACAGTATTGTAGTTACTTATCACAAAGAAATCTAATTTTTCTCCAAACATTCTTTATGCTTTACACTACTAGGCCTAATACTCAAATGTAGGCACTCCTTATTTACAACAAGTGGTGTTATCATCACTGACAAACAACGATGAGTCAATCCAATGCCCGCATCCAACTTCATACATAAGTTTACCATCATTTCTGTTTACATATTGATAATTTAGAAGTTTTCAAAATCAAAACATTGATAATAGTATCCAGTGACAGTAACTAACTCAGATTTTGTTTTTCCCGTCAGTTACCAATCAGGTGTTGCATCTGCTCACCGTGTCTGCTAGTTTTGGAATCTACACCTACGCTTGTAGAATTGTTTACCAAATTTGTTTTGCTTAGTTTTATGCTTTCCCTTTAGTTGTTAATGAAAGCCGTAGAGTGATCAAAATCTGATAGGGAAGAGAAAAGGCAAAAATTCATTATGCTGTTGATTAATAAAATTGAGCTTTTAGAAGAATTAAAATGTCGTGAAAGCATATCATGTGCCACGAACTATCTGTTAACGAGTGAACAGTCTGATACATAAAGCAAAATGAAAATATAAGGAAGAGTGTCATAGAAGAGACTTGTCAATCGGCAAAAATTACCTCATTGTGTCAGGATATAAACATAGAAGATCAATCAAAAAAACAGGTGCCAATGAGTTTTTACTTTTGTTTGTGAAAAATCTAGCCGTTTGTATGAACATTTTGTTCAAAACTGTGGTGAACATACCGGCAGCCAATTATTTTCAGAAAGTAACTAGTTTGACAAGTTCAAGAGATGGATATCTCTTCACAACGTTAAAGTTGCAGGTGATTAAGCATCAGCGTATCATGAAGCCACCAACACATTTTAAATCTTATCTCGGAGAAAGGCTAAACATTTCTAAAATAAAACAACCAGTGGAAGAACTAAAACTATCATCGGAGTGTAAATGTCTGTTGAAAGAAACTGTGGGAAGACTGTGTTAACCAGGACGATGACACAACAGATGCTCATAACATTGTTACTGATATTCTCAATAGCACATGGAATTAACGTTTGAGGATTTGACAGAAAAAGAGCTGGAAGAACTAATTACTGAAACTGTGCCTATCTCCGATAATAAAGACAAAGAAATCATTTAAAATGTATCACTAAAGTTAACATTAAAATCTGTCGGTGAAATTCAGGGAAACAGTTAGCTGCAGCCGTTACTGAAATTGATCACTCTCCTAGAATGGGTATTAAAATTTAATCAAAAGCTGGAAGAAGCAGTATTGCTACATAAAAAATTGTGTTAAGAACTAAAAAAAAAAATCACACACAAAGTAAAATAACAGTTTTTTATCAAATATACAGTGAATTTTATAGTCCATTATGTTTGGTGAATCTTATTAATCACTTAAACAATAGTTTATGACTATCCGAACTTTGAACTTTCAAAGTTTGGATAGTCATAAACTATTGTCTAAGTGATTAAAATAAACAGTGTTTAAAAAATTATTTGTCTAAAACTTATTATGTGTTTAAAAATTTAGTGGATAGTGTTTAACAATGTAGAATAATTGTGTCTGTGTGTGTGAGTATGCACATTTGATAGAATTTTTGTGTTTTCAAATTGAAGGAAAACATAAGTAAACAATAAAAAAAGTATGTAATTATGTAGTACGTAAATATACCATACTGTATTTTAAGTGTACAGTATAGCTGTAATTAATATTAACATTATTTATGTGGAATGTAACCCTCCCCTTTCCATATATACAGTTGGTTTCAGTATTCACAGTTTTGCTATTCCCGATAAGTTCAGGGAATGTAAGCCCCGATAAGGGATAACTGTAACGGAAAATTCATAGTTTGTTGCAGTTTTTAGTAAAGTGATAACTAATTGTCTTGTGGTAAAAGAAAAATGCTTTCTTTTCCATTATTTTATTATTACTAATACCGTTATGATTACAAATATGCAAATCCTGAAACCTGGGGGGAAAATGGCAGTAAAGTTATGGTACTAAACAACATAAATTGTTGTGCACAGGAGTTTCTTTTCCATTATTTTATTATTACTAACACCGTTATGATTACAAATATGCAAATCCTGAAACCTGGGGGGAAAATGGCCGTAGAATTATGGTACTAAACAACATAAATTGTTGTGCACAGGAGTTTCTTTTCCATTATTTTATTATTACTAATACCGTTATGGTTACAAATATGCAAATCCTGAAAAACCTGGGGGGAAAATGGCAGTAAAGTTATGGTACTAAACAACATAAATTGTTGTGCACAGGAGTTTCTTTTCCATTATTTTATTATTACTAATACCGTTATGGTTACAAATATGCAAATCCTGAAAAACCTGGGAGGAAAATGGCAGTAAAGTTATGGTACTAAACAACATAAATTGTTGTGCACAGGAGTTTCTTTTCCATTATTTTATTATTACTAATACCGTTATGATTACAGATCTGCAAATCCTGAAACCTTGGGGGAAAATGGCAGTAGAGTTATGGTACTAAACAACATAAATTGTTGTGCACAGGAGTTTCTTTTCCATTATTTTATTATTACTAATACCGTTATGATTACAAATATGCAAATCCTGAAACCTGGGGGGAAAATGGCCATAGAGTTATGGTACTAAACAACATAAATTGTTGTGCACAGGAGTTTCTTTTCCATTATTTTATTATTACTAATACCGTTATGATTACAAATATGCAAATCCTGAAACCTGGGGGGAAAATGGCCATAGAGTTATGGTACTAAACAACATAAATTGTTGTGCACAGGAGTTTCTTTTCCATTATTTTATTATTACTAATACCGTTATGATTACAAATATGCAAATCCTGAAACCTGGGGGGAAAATGGCCGTAGAATTATGGTACTAAACAACATAAATTGTTGTGCACAGGAGTTTCTTTTCCATTATTTTATTATTACTAATACCGTTATGGTTACAAATATGCAAATCCTGAAAAACCTGGGGGGAAAATGGCAGTAAAGTTATGGTACTAAACAACATAAATTGTTGTGCACAGGAGTTTCTTTTCCATTATTTTATTATTACTAATACCGTTATGATTACAGATCTGCAAATCCTGAAACCTTGGGGGAAAATGGCAGTAGAGTTATGGTACTAAACAACATAAATTGTTGTGCACAGGAGTTTCTTTTCCATTATTTTATTATTACTAATACCGTTATGATTACAAATATGCAAATCCTGAAACCTGGGGGGAAAATGGCCATAGAGTTATGGTACTAAACAACATAAATTGTTGTGCACAGGAGTTTCTTTTCCATTATTTTATTATTACTAATACCGTTATGATTACAAATATGCAAATCCTGAAACCTGGGGGGAAAATGGCCATAGAGTTATGGTACTAAACAACATAAATTGTTGTGCACAGGAGTTTCTTTTCCATTATTTTATTATTACTAATACCGTTATGATTACAAATATGCAAATCCTGAAACCTGGGGGGAAAATGGCCATAGAGTTATGGTACTAAACAACATAAATTGTTGTGCACAGGAGTTTCTTTTCAATATGAAATATTTACTTTTATCTCTCTAAGCTAATAATAAGTAGCATCAACAAATCAGGCTGGAAACCTTAATTCATATTTTATAATCATAGACTATCACTTTTTTTGTTAAAATTACAACATAATTTACAGTGTAAATATAAACATTTGTAAATACATTTATAACACTTATCTGCACATTATTAAACTATTTCTTGCATTTAACACTTTCACTGCTGAAGTTGTACCAGAAAAGAGCGGTTATCATGCACGGTTGTTATTCCGGAACAACCAAGACATTTGTCATAATAAATCAATCTGTTTACCACATGGCTTTGGAGATTTGGGTTGAGGGTATGTTTAATTGTTTGGTTAGTATATAGAGCAATTTAGTTCCGATAGCAGTGTTCCTAATTATTGGGAGGTGTGATAATGTGTTTGATAGCTTATTTTGTGCTGTGTATGATTATTGACTTGTACTATAAATGATGGATGTGGAATAAGGACCTAGTAATGTTACAGAAGACAGTGATAGTCTTTATACAGATGAGGACAATTCTAGTAATGGTACGGACAATCAGGAATATGAACTTGTGGATGAGGAGTACGACCACGGCTTTGGACAATCAGGAATATGAACTTGTGATGAGGAGTACGACCACGGCTTTGGACAATCAGGAATATGAACTTGTGGATGAGGAGTACGACCACGGCTTTGGACAATCAGGAATATGAACTAGTGGATGAGGAGTATGACCATGACTTTGAACAATCAGGAATATGAACTTGTGGATGAGGAGTATGACCACGGCTTTGGACAATCAGGAATATGAACTTTTGGATGAGGAGTACGACCACGGCTTTGGAGAATCAGGAATATGAACTTGTGGATGAGGAGTATGACCATGACTTTGAACAATCAGGAAAACTTTTGGATGAGGAGTACGACCACGGCTTTGGAGAATCAGGAATATGAACTTGTGGATGAGGAGTATGACCATGACTTTAAACAATCAGGAATATGAACTTATGGATGAGGAGTACGACCACGGCTTTGGACAATCAGGAATATGAACTTGTGGATGAGGAGTATGACCACGGCTTTGGACAATCAGGGATATGAACTTGTGGATGAGGAGTACGGCCATGGCTTTGGACAATCAGGAATATGAACTTGTAGATGAGGAGTACGACCACGGCTTTGGACAATCAGGAATATGAACTTGTGGATGAGGAGTATGACCATGTCTTTGAACAATCAGGAATATGAACTTTTGGATGAGGAGTATCACCACGGCTTTGGACAATCAGGAATATGAACTTTTGGATGAGGAGTACGACCACGGCTTTGGACAATCAGGAATATGAACTTGTGGATGAGGAGTATGACCATGACTTTGAACAATCAGGAATATGAACTTTTGGATGAGGAGTACGACCACGGCTTTGGACAATCAGGAATATGAACTTGTGGATGAGGAGTATGACCATGACTTTGAACAATCAGGAATATGAACTTATGGATGAGGAGTACGACCACGGCTTTGGACAATCAGGAATATGAACTTGTGGATGAGGAGTATGACCACGGCTTTGGACAATCAGGGATATGAACTTGTGGATGAGGAGTACGACCAAGGCTTTAGACAATCAAGAATATGAACTTGTGGATGAGGAGTACGACCACGGCTTTGGACAATCAGGAATATGAACTTGTGGATGAGGAGTACAACCACGGCTTTGGACAATCAAGGAATATGAACTTGTGGATGAGGAGTACGACCACGGCTTTGGACAATCAGGAATATGAACTTGTGGATGAGGAGTACGACCACGGCTTTGGACAATCAGGGATATGAACTTGTGGATGAGGAGTACGACCAAGGCTTTGGACAATCAGGATTATGAACTTGTGGATGAGGAGTACGACCACGGCTTTGGACAATCAGGAATATGAACTTGTGGATGAGGAGTACAACCACGGCTTTGGACAATCAGGAATATGAACTTGTGGATGAGGAGTACGACCAAGGCTTTGGACAATCAGGAATATGAACTTTTGGATGAGGAGTACGACCACGGCTTTGGACAATTAGGAATATGAACTTGTGGATGAGGAGTATGGCCATGACTTTGAACAATCAGGAATATGAACTTATGGATGAGGAGTACGACCACGGCTTTGGACAATCAGGAATATGAACTTGTGGATGAGGAGTACGACCACGGCTTTGGACAATCAGGAATATGAACTTGTGGATGAGGAGTATGACCATGACTTCGAACAATCAGGAATATGAACTTGTGGATGAGGAGTATGACCATGACTTTGACAAAAACTCTTTTATTTGGATGCATCATTGCTAACTGTAAATATTCATTAATTGTTAAATATGTGTACATTGTGAACAAACACAAAAAAATGATCCTGTGTTACTTCACACATTCAATAGTGAGTGACCTTATTTCTGAGCTGCCATCTACACCTCGACATTTGCCACACCCTTCAACTCACATCCTTTCAAGAATCACTTAGGAAAAGACCAAACTCAAACAAAATATCGAAAAAAAAATGTTGCAGTGTGAAAAGCATAAAAAGAAGACATACATGACATATGAGTGTCTTGCTTTTTTCTGAAAAGCTACGACTTTACGTTATTAGTTGTTTTAATACATATCATCGGCAATAATACAATTTACATTGATATGTTATAAATATTTTGTATACATATATTTTATAAATATTTTTACATTTGTCTTTTACATTTATTTAGATTTTATCACAGTTTATTATTCCATACACAAGGTAGACAATTTTATGTTGTGACTCGGTTTCTTAGGTGTTCTGGAGCAACCCGTACAAAAACTCTTGAAAGTCATAATTTTTATATAATATTCAAAACAAAATATAATATATAGTGGAAACAATCCCTAATACTTCATTTGGTGTGAAAAACAATAACTTTCAAATATAATTTCAGTGGAATGCGGGTGTTGTTTTGGAATATCCACAAAAAATTTCCAAACATCGACTTTTTTTAAAAGAAATCATGAAAAGGACATCACATATCATCAAAACATAAAGATAAGTTTTTGTACAAAAATATTTTTTAGTATTTTTGTATGTAACGGAGATATTTTCAGCAGTGAACATGTTAAATCTGCTTACACGCAGAGATACGATTCGTGAATAAATATATTATGTGTACATTACCTTATTTTGATAGTCTTATTTCCATTGCCATACATGATTTTAGTCTCCTAGACATATTTCAAATTCATTAGAAATGTTACTACACAAGTCGTTTTACATTGATACAAGCAAGTTTGAAAAAATTAGCAACTTTTACAGGAAATCTCTGCATAATTAAAGTATATCGATTTTCTAATATTTTAACTTCCTAATTACTATTTTATTAATATAAAACAGTTCATCATAATTTTTAAAAAAATAACTTATCTGAGCCATCCTTCCGTTATTTGTCTTCATGAATACCTTACTTTATAACAGTGGAAATAGAGCTGCGGAAGAATATTGAGGATAAATATGTTTTATTTTGATGTTTAAGAGCATTACCTGAGGAATTTTATCATCTAAAATCTTCACCATTTTGTTAATGATTTGTTTTTTTTAAGGTCAAATAACAAAGATAAAGAGATAATACAATTAATAATAGTAATTCAATTCATTAAATTAATATTCTACCTATCCTGTACATCAAACTCTTTTTAAACTCCACTATGTATTACCTAAAATTATTAGTTACTATTGGTAACACTTCTTAATAGAATATAATATAAAATTGGTACAGGTGCAGAGTGTAAGTGTTAATACAGCCTCATAAATAAGTATACTTTATTGTTGCATTTGCCAATCTTCTTAATTTTTCATCTTAGTTTATCAAATGATGTTATTTATTTCAAATATACAAACCCTGTAACTGATCGCTTTGTAAAATCAAACAATGAATAAGACTGGCATAATTACCTATTGTATGACAATTGCACAGCAGTCGATCTTAAATACAAAACTATGACAGGTTTATGGTCTTTGTGTAATTTCAGTCTTATTTTTTAAGAAACCAGCAAATGAATTGGTTTTACTGTAACTTATATGATCTCCATAGACAAATATTGAATCAAGCACAATACAGCATACAGAAAAACATAAATGAAAAAATTATAATCAACAATGAAACCTATGAATCTTTTACTCTGTGATCAGAATTCAGATATTGATAAAAAGAGACTGGCTGCAGAGTGTTTATAATTTTACTATAAATAGTGAGAGAACAGAAACCTAACTTGCTAGGCAATATATTAATATAAATCTAGTAGTTGAGTGTAACAAAACTTATGCAACTTTTTTTTAAAAAGTTAATGGTTTTAAATCACAACTTTTTTAACACACTCCAATAAATTACAGGTTTTGAAATTGAAAAAAATTAAATTTTAAATAATGAATTATCATGAAGTACAAAAAATCCGTCCAAGATAAAAAACAATCAGTCTAATCAGTTAAACATACAAAACAGTAGAAAGTAGTTGAATTGAACTTCTGTTGTAAAATTTCAGTACATTACTATATACGATTTAAGTTCAGCTTCTAGATGGACATAAATGAGTCTAAAGTTGGAGTATTGCAATCCACCTTATATTTCTTTGAAAATGGAGCAGCTGAAGCAGATAAATGTTTTTTCTTTGTCAATTTTTTGAATTTGTCTGTCCTAACTGTAGGAAACAAATCCTGTTTTGAATGTCCGCCCATTCCATCATAAAACATTTCATGGTTTTTACTGCTAGTCAATGGAAGTGAAATTTCTGATTTTTTTCTAAGTGGTATTTTAAATATTGATGATGGCCGAGGTTGAGGTTTTTTAATTGTGGGAGGCAAAGTTGGTGTTACAGGGGTGAAGATTCCATCTGACTTGTCTAATGATGTAGTATCCAACTATAAATCAGAAAAAAATGACTTTTTTAACAAAATACATATTTACTCTACAAAGATAACTGTGGGTAAGATATCTGTAGTGTAATAATAATTAAACCCATTGAGAGAATAAACAGCATTTTACTTTTTAGTATGTTTACACAAAAGCATAACTGATGAGCATTTCAATAATCAAGTTGTGGTAGTTTTAGTTTGCTTACAACTAGGGATGGGCCGATTCCGATTCTCGATTCCAGGAATTGTCGATTCTAATGGTATCGAGTAATTGTCGATACTCGATTCTACATTGATTAAAGTGCAGATTCCGATTCTTGTTTTTTTTACTGTTAAAATACGTGTGCAGTGTATTGGGAAAATAATTCATTATCAACTATGTCTTATTTATTTATTACTTGCAATAAATAAATTAGAAGATTAAACCAAGTGCTGATTTGAGATAACGAATATATTATTATTATTTATAACGTAACAAGACGATCGGAATCATTTCTGGTCCGTTTGTTTGTCACAGGTCTTCGGGCTCTGCTGTCTCACTCTCTTTCCTGCGGGTTCGTCCTGTCTCTTTTTCTCTCTCTCTCTCCCCCCTCCCAATTTCTGGCCTAACCGCTACATAGATGTCAAAACAAAACACAAAATAATAGTAGTTCCAATTTCTTCAGCTATACAAATGAAATTGTTATTACTGAAGTTATATTGTGAATATGCACTGAAGTTCCCATTTATAATTTTAAACAAATCCTCACTTTTCCGATATGTAAGTCATGCTTTCAGAAATTCCTATTCATAAATCAACGATCAGTCTGGTGCAGCCTATTACATTAAAACGGAACTTTTAAAAGGCTTCACCATATAACCAAGTTATTAACTAAATTCATTATTAAAGAATATCATTTATACCTATATGACTTAAAAGAATCGACTTAAAAATCGAGAATCGAAAGAAAACTTTTAGAATTGGAATCGAAAGTTTTAGGAATCGGCCCATCCCTACTTACAACTAAATACTGTAACACTCTGATAGTAAAGTGTTAATTTTTAGGGTAATGGGGATTAAGCATTACACTCCTAAAATAAATATTAACTTTTTCACTTTTATTAATAATTCATTACCTTTTAAACAAATTATCCTACCACTTAATGACTGATTGTCAGTTATAAGAAACCTGAATTTCACTCAGTAATTTCTGAAATATATAAATCAAAATAAAAAAGGAAAGATTAATAACCGTAAGATTGGATACAGATTGAATATGTAAAAGTGTATAAAGATATATTTATCTGATTTTAAATTTTAAACTTCTGTGTTCAATTTGTTATTATATCAAAATTCCCTATTTGGAAAATATAAATAATTCTGTAATCATCATAAATGATTCTGATGTGAAGCCACCAGTACTGTAGTCTATGTCCCATGTACGTATATTAGACAAGTATATGTTAAAGTTAATATTAGACTATGAAAAAATTTTGCCTGTTAAATCATGCAGAGTATAAAGTAATTTAAAAAACATTTTGAATTTTTAAATACAAGAGATATGAAAACATCTGAAATTTGTTAACAGATTATTCAAATGTATAGGGATTGTCATCCTAATAAGAACATTGAGTATAGGCATTGAGTTTTCCTAATAAGAGTTCGTATAAAGCATTTCAGTATGAAAAATCATGTGCACTGTTTTGGTTGGGAGTGATCATAAAAAAAGCCATATCTTGAGCATCTTTTGCTGTAAGGTTAGACAAATACTAAATCATAGTGTGTAAAATTGAAGAATATGCAATATTCTACTCTGAAAAACTTATGTAGCATGCTTAGTAAATGTCTGGTCCCCGGTAACTGATTTCTACAAAAAAAAATACAAAACCTAATCATATTATATGGTAAGTCAATATAATTTATAGGAGGAGTAAATTATAAATCATGTAGAATAGAAATTAAGGTCCAGGCCTATGTAAAAAAAACATTTGTCCAAAAAAAATATTTTGTTTAGCATCAAAACAGTTTTTAAAAAAAGACAAACCCCATACCTTTTTAGAATTCATTTTTAACTGCGACGAATGTAACAAATTCTACATTGGACAAACAGGTCACAGCTTTAAACAAAGAGTCGAGGAAAACAAACAGAACACCAACTCAACATTTTACAACCACATAAAAGATACAGGACACAAATATACAGACATTTAACATAACCTAAAAATCCTACACATCAACAAAAAAGGACCACATCTCAACACACTAGAACAATATGAAATTTACAGACACACAAAATCACAAAGTACACACATATTAAACGAACAAACACAATACAAATCACACATACTCTTTGATACTATCGAAAACCTACTTTTAAAACCATCACCGCTTGACCCAACATCTCCAAGCAGAAGACACTGATGAACATCGGCACGGTTATAGCAATATACCTAGACAATTAAATTATATTTTCCTAGAATGATTACATTCTGTACTTCAAATAATCCTTTAGGGAAAATGATAGTTTACTGAAACAGGAACTACAAAGATGAAAAAGGAAAGAAAGAATAGGAACGGCCCTGTTTAGCCAAGTTATGCTATATAGTGATATCTTGGTCAACTACAAAAAAGGACAGCAGAAACGAAAGTCTTATCTTTTAATATTTTTTGGAACACAGATCCGGCTTTAAAAAAAAGGATCTGAATATAAAATTTGTACTTAATAAAAAGTAAAAAAACAATTTTCATATAATGAAAACATAATTTATCATAAGCTTATTACCCACAAAATTTTGAAGTCGGAGCCAAACTTTGTACTTCAACTAATATTTAACATACTGAACTTGTTAAATAAAGGGATTTTAAATGATGTTGGAGCACATTTGCCTATAGATTAACAAATTATGATAAAAAACACAGACTATTTAATCATTTATAGGTATAAAAAATTTATTAAATTTATGATATAAAAGATTTAAGGAGATATTAGGCCTATCTCATATTTATATGCATCTACAATAATCTCACTCCGTGTATATTATATAAAGAAGGTTGAATTGTTGGCAATCTGTATATGTGAATGAATATATATGCAATCTCATTTTTTATGAGACAAAATCTGATACTGTATGGTCTTTTCAGAGAATAAAGATCAATCATCGTCCCACCTACTATCATAATATCAAGCACATGGAATTTTTGTTTTGTGAGAAGACTCTATGGTTCGCTATAATTAATTATGGGAAATCTAGCTGTCTAAAAGTTGATTGTTTTTGAAAGTTCGGAATAGATTTGTTGGATTAGTAAATACAAGGCATGATTTGCTAGCCCACTTCAAAATATGGTGGGTAGCTTATTATAAATTATGTTTTCGTTATTGGAAAATTATTGTCTACTTTTTAGCAAGTAAAAATTATATATTCAGGTTTTTTTAAAGTCAGTTTTATTTTGTTTTTAAAATTTTTTTTAGAGATATGGTTTTTAATTAATATCTACAATATAATCGGATTTTGTTTCATGCCGTTGATGAATATATTTGCCAAATTGACAATATTATACATAAATTTTCGATGTTTATATCCCACTAATCATATTCCTTATTGCTTCACTGTTTAAATAATTACACGCCCTTCAACAATACAATCGATTGTCAAACGATTACATTGAATAATTTATAACGGAATTCCTTTGACTAATTTTCCTAAAATCCTACATAGTATTCCATATCTTTCAATTAATCTTTTTCATTTCCGTTTTTAAACTTGTTAATAATCACATAATGCTAAATCTCAGGTAAATATACAATAATGGAATCTTCAATAATTATTGGGAAAAACGTTTTTTACACATAAAATATAAATAAAAAAATGTGAAAATTGATACTAAAGTTATATTAATTGAATTTGTTTGTTAATATTTAGTGAAGTAATGAAATTTTCACCTGAGGATTATTGAATATCTCGCTTATGGTAAATGCACTAAATCGTATCTTTAGTGTATTTATTTTGGCTTATCTCATTTGAGTTATACAAAGTTATATATCAATACGGGTAGACCACCAAAAAACCCTACTTTCATCAGGAAAATTTGTTCATTAAAATCCAATGATGCTCGTTCTAACCTGCTTTCTCAAGCAACAAATGAAAAATCTATTTGTTTTATACTTATTTCTTTCTATATTATTTTTATATATGTTATAATACTGCATAAAATAAATACTGTAATTGTTTATTTTGCTTATTATTTTATAGTTCATAATCTTTATTTTTAAAAAAATGTTGTTTTTCACACAAGGTTAAAATAGCGTATTTAAGTCTCCAAATCAGATGGATTGGGATGTAACTACAATGGGACCACCAGGAGAGTTTTCCTTTTCATTTGAAAGCAACATCACTTGAATCAGCTTAATACTTTCAAAATTATCGTGGAACAAACATAAAATAAAACATACGGATCGAATACAGAACCCCCTCCTTTTTTGAAGTTAGTTAAAAATTGAGTCTAACAGTAAAATTACAATGGGATTTACTATGCTTTCTACTATATCCTTTAAATTACAGCCTTTACAGACTGAACAATACTTCTTATTCTGAAATGAATGCTTATCAATATTCTATAAAAGACAAAATATGATTAACACCAATGTAAAACAGTTAAAATATACCTAATGATTTTACAATTGTAAAAATCATTTTACACATCTCTAAGATATTGACTCTGACAATAGTTTGACATTATTTAACAAAAGATGAAAGTATAAATTTGTTAGTAGGAATTTTATTTAAATGTCAAAAATGATTATTTTGGTTGCCAATATTTGTTACTAATAAATAATTAACTACAAACATTATTTTTTTTGTTTTACTGAACTTTTCATAATGTTTAGTAAAATGTCAGTTTATATCTCTGATTCAAAAAGGATTTACAAAGAATTTATCCAAACGATTAACAAAATGAACCTGTATATTTATCACTTTTGGAAATCCATATGGCATGACAATCATATGGTTAATCACTTTAACAGTAATTTATGACTATCCGAACTTTATGTTTTGTAAATTTGTGCAAATTTACCGAGACAGAATGTTTTTGATCACTGATGAGTGAGACACTGATGAAGATCGCCACATAGCTATCGAAAACGTTCTGTCTCAGTAAGTTTTTACAAATTTACAAAATTTAAAGTTTGGTTAGTCATAAACTATTGTTAAAGTGATTAATTAAGATTCACCAAACGTAGTGGACTACAAAATTCCAGAATTATATGGTGTTCTGAAATGCTTTCATAAATTGTTCACTGAACAGATAAAAAGGAAATTTAACTCATGACTCAATTTTAGCAATGTGTTAATACACTGTGTTTTAGAATGTGTTAATAAGATTTAAAAATTCATTAAAGTTGTAATTTTCAATTATTGGGTTGTATATTTTGAGGTCTGAATTTATTAATTCACTTGGTAAAAAACCTCTACTTACTGACATTTCTCAGCAGATGTGTTTCGTACTTGGTCAGGCATTATTCAATACTGTGAGTTACGTACAAGGTTATTTGTTTAGGAGTGTTATGTTTTTGTGAATCTGTGGTGTTTTGGTATTGTAGAGTAATTTTGTATTATATATTAAAATATAATGTTTGATTGTGAATGTGTATTATTTTATAGCAGTAGTTCCCAACCTTTTATAGCCCATTGCTCCTATTATGGAGGTTTACTAACACCTATCATTTTCATTGTATGCCTAATTTTAATACAAAGCAAAGTAAATAATAAAGCACTTTTATCAGTCTACTCTTAAATAAAATTAAAAAAATAAAAAATATACATTTTTTACAGATTTTTGGTAAAGAATAAAAAAGTGAAATAATTAACTAAGATAATAGCCATACATTAGAAACAAAGGAGATGTTTTAATTTTTTTATTGGAATCTGGAGAAATTAATACATAGTGTTGACCGTTAAAATTTGAAAAAAATGAAAGTTTAAAAACTTTGTTTTTGTTTTATTTTATATATTCAATGGCTGCCATGTGGTTGGTGATTTCAGTTTCTCTCCGCAGTTGTGGATAAGTGTTCATAAGCTTAACCCAGGATCCCGTAGCCTCATAACTGTTTGTAAATGATTTTTGCCTCATAGTCATGCTTCAAATCTAGAAACTACTTCTGCAAAGATTTATCAAGCTTCTACATAGCTTCAAGCTAGAATAAATCTAGAATCCAATCCGGAATATGTAACTTAATCAAATCATGATTCCATTTCAGTTTTTATTTGGTCAAGGTGATCACTAAAAATTAAGATTTTGTTATCTGGGTGTTCAGGAGCCTCGTTATCTTAACACATTTTAAGGATCGGAAACTGAATAAGTTCTTTATGGCCAATATTTACCCTGTAAATATCAAATATATGGCAATGCATGATGAAATAATTCTTTTGGTCTTGGTAAAACTCATCTTGTTTCACTGAAGCCTTATATTGATTTTGTTCATTTGTTCAAAAATATCTGTAAAGTAAGCAAGTTCCAACTTGCGTTGCTTCAAATTCTAACTTAAAACAGGATCAGATGTGTCGAGAAACTAAGTAATCATATTAAGTAATTTAAAAAAACAGCCCAAATCATTTCCTTTAGAAAACTAGCACCTCTCGGCTGTATATAGATGCAAGCTTTCTCATTCCTCATCATTTTCATAGCAAAGTTGTCGGAACAAACGGTCATTGATGGAATTAGCTTTGATCTTGTTGATATCCAGTAGGAGTGATCCATACAGGACACCAAATTTTTATGCACCTAAGTGTTTATAATGAATTACATATTGAATAGAGATGACCTCTGACACTATTGACTCTCTTTTTTTCTTGAGATGGGCTAGAAACGCACCATGATGACTTGCCATGGCAGGACCACCGTCTGTTGCGCGAACGCTCCATTGGTTTGGGGAATGTCTTTTTCTTTAAAATAATCTTGTACTTTTTTTAAAAATCGACGATCCTTTCGTATAAGGAATCGAAGTTCTGGCAAACAACACTTCCTCTTTAATTTTCTTTTGTTCACTGATAAACCTTATATACGTTAATAAAACTGCTTTGTTATCAATCACAGTAGATTTATCAAACTGGTACAAAACATTTTTTTCAACTAATTGGTGAGTTTTGATTTAACGTCCTTGGCCATTTCGTGATTTTATCTGGTAACAGAATTCTTGCTGGACTTACTTTAATAATAGGGCCCCCATCTAGCATGATTTTAACAAATTATTTGGAAGACAGTAAAACAAGAGTTTTGTCAATTGCGTGGGGTGTACCGCTTTTAACAATCCACATTTAGGCTGCTTATCAGCTTTAACTTTGAGGCGTTAAAAATACCTATGTTCTTTACTCACTTTATCACTGTGCACTATAGATAAAAGGTATTTTATTCATGAATGCTTCATGGCTTAATTACCAGTAAATGTTTAATCGCATAAAAGACAATGTAGAAACTATTCGTTTTGCGGTGACAGGATAAAACTGAATTTACGTACCTCAGCTGAGTATTGATGAAACAAAAGCTGATGATGAAGCATTCAAAAGCTAGTAAAGATTAAAGACGAATATAGGTCAATGGCAAGAGGGGGAGGGGGTTGAGTCGCCAATCAACAGTGCACATTGAATTATTCTATCTGAGTATAGAATAGACTGAGAGTCGGATGTATATGTGTAGTGTCTTGTATAAATATAGTAAAATTTCTTGGGGTTGTTTTTATGTATATTACGCGTTTATTAATAAATAATACACACAACCTCTAATGACAAATATGTGGTTTAAAATTTTTTTTTTTTTATGTACATCCTCAGAAGAGACTTGATAATACATACTCTGAGTATAAAAGAAAAAACATATTTATAGTTAGAAATTGTGTATTGTTTATTAATATTAAACCGCAGTAAATTATTCCAAGTCATTATTAATGTACTTACTATACAATGTGAGGTTTCTTTCTGTTTGTCCTAATTAGCTTGAGAAGTCTGCATGTAATTCACGACATATCTAGACTGAATGAACAAACTCAACACAATAAAATACAATACTCAAAGAAACGGATACAAATATACTCTGATAAACAACATAATACACAAAAAACAAAAGTACATAATCTTCACATATCACAACAAAATATCACACACACAAAAATCAACCTCTTGAAAACTTAATACAGTAAAGGCTCTAATATTCGGCACCTTCAGGCTCCACATGTTGCCGGTTACTGGAAATGTCTGGATAATAGGACCTAACCTATATCGCCTATATACAATACCTAATGTGCGTAACATTATGCTACCTATCAAGAAAAATTTAATGTATTAATAAAATAACTCGCTCATGAACACAAAATTTATAAGAAAAAAAATTTGAAGAAAGAAAAGAAATTTATCGCTTAAACGCTTTTTTGTTCATACAACGTTAAAATAAAAGCTACAACAGTACTCATAACTACACAATGACCAATGATTTTATGTGTTAGTGATTCCCTGGCAGTTTTCAACAAACTTCCTGAGTTGCGTAGCATTGTTCATCTTCAACAAACATTAACACCATTGTAAAAGCTACAGCACTTCTTTAACTATTTCTTGATTAGGTTGCTTTATTGGCATCTGGCTGATATTTGTTTTGTACTGTATTTCCGATGAATCACATCTTGTAACAACAAAAAACAGTACTGTACTGATTTGTTTTTGTTCTAAAAATGTGCCGGTTAATAGAACGTTCCGGATGATAGAATGCTGTATAAAAGAGGTTTTACTGTACTTGCTTAATTGAAAACTAAACTTCCAAAACATCCAACACAACCGAAATATGTCTACACATCATAAGAGCACTCTAGAACAAACATGAAAGAGCAGGAGTGTACAAAGCTAAATCCAACAACTGCACAAGCTTCTACCTAGGACAAACAGACAGAAACTTCACACGATACAAGAAACACATGAAAGACATAAAAAACACAACCCAAATAAAATTTCAAAATGTATGTACAAAACACACTACACATAAAATAAACAATTACCTAATTAGAACAGAAAGTTCCAAAATATACAAATATACCATTAAAACAAACCACAACATAAACTAAACGATAAAACATATTTAAAATAAAACTATATTTGAACACACAATAAAAAAACTATTCTACATTGCAGAATACCAAAGCACTACAAATTCACAATAACATAACACAACTCAACAAACTATCTTGTCCATGAGACACAGTATTGAACCATACACTGAAAAATGAGAAACACATCTGCTGAGAAATATCAGTAGTAGTGTATTATTTTGCCAAATAAATGTTATTACCATTACAGTAAAATACTAATGATTAAACTTTATTCAAATAAATATATTCAATATTACAAAATTTGCAAAAGGGTTTCAGTACAGTAAACATGGATTTGTCCATTCCTTCCTTGAAAATATACAAGTACAGTAAGAATTATTATTTATAGTGAAATAAAAAAATCACTTCCATTGTTTTGTTACATAAATTTGTAACAGGAAAATAATCAAGATATAATTTTGCAGATATTGCTGAATCTGACCAATCATTGTGCGAAAATGTTGTATCTGATAATTACAGAATGAAGAACATGAATACCAAAGAATGAAACATTGTTAAAATTTGTCTACTCTGTTTTAAATTATTGCTTATTTTATAAAATTTGTCAACTTTATGTTTGTATGTGTCTGAGTTTGCATGTGTTTATGTTTCTTCCACATGCTTTTAATGTATTCTATTTTATAAACTTGATCTGCTTTTGTACTTGTATTTTATGTTAAACAGCAATTAATTATTAAATATTAAAAAATTTTTTTGATCACACTAAAATTTCTCTGTTATTTTCTTTACATGAAAATGTTCTCTGACCTTTCCCAGTTCAAGCATTACATTTATTTGTGATGAAAAATATAATTACAATATATCAATTATAGTAAATACTGTTTTGATGCTAAAAATAAGAGGGAATATTTTGTTAAATTGATTTTTACATGAACCTTTTTCTATTTTTAATTTAATTTCTGCCTATATTAACCCCCCTTAATATCAAGTCACTATATTTGCTTCCGTATTTTGCTCAAAGTTCATATTTTTTGAAATGCCATTGAGTTGTTATCTCTTTATTAATATCTTATCATTGCATATCAGCAGTGCTCATTCCTTTTGAAATATATTACGACCATATACAACCGTTCAAGTAACTTACTCAACGGGATTATAACTACACTATATAATGTAAAGAAAGATTAATTTTCATATAATAACTGAGACTAGCAATAGCTGCATCTACCCAATAGAAGCAGCAACATATAGAGCGTATTGTGGGGCTGCACATTTAAATCGTTTTTAGTTAAAAAGCATGTTTTATATTTTTGTTTCAATCTGTTAAAGGAATTATATAGAAATGTCTTTAATTACATTAAAAATTCTCACCACTCCCTTGGTTAAATAAAACAAACAAAATAGGATGACATCTCCCACTTTTTTAGCTGTTATTAAACTGATCCTCTTAATTAATTTTTGAAAAAATATATCCTCTATATATTATATGTGGAACATGTGCCAACTATATAACTAAAAATAAAATATTCATTTTACACAAGACACTATAACTGTTGATAGAAGACCCACGTACCACATTTTCAGGGACAGGTTCTTCTTGCAGCATTCTGCGCAGAGCCTTGTCTCTGATACTATTACTACCAGGTGAAAGAATAGCACTTTCCAGCTCTTTTATTTTTTGTTTTAAACTTTTGATGTCAGTTTCAGAATACTGTAAATCCTCTTTAAGCTTTCTGTAACAAAAAAAAATCTATTTTATTAACCTTCGAAACTAATACCTGTTTCTGATACACAGACATTTTCTGGTATATCATCCTTTACATAATAATTACAAAAATAATTATCTTAATTTATATTTTTAATTATTTATAAATCTATGACTATTATTTGAGCTTAGATAGTGGGGTATGTTAATACAGATAAAAGACGTACACAAAACTCACAAATTAATCCTTTATTAGCTCAGTCGCGTTTCAATTGTTAATAACTGTGTTTTACCAGTGGGTGTGGCCACACCCATGGTATACATGTAGAATGTAACCTTACTTTCACCTTAGTTGTAAGTTAGAGTTTCTAGTAGCAACACTCACTGATGATGATGACTTTGTCATTTTAAACGTGTCTGAGTAAATAAATGATTAATTTGTGAGTTTTGTGTATGTCTTTTATTTCTATTATTCAATGAATCATTCATTTTTATGCACAAAATCCTGGAAAAAATACTTCACCAATTTTTTTAAATGAGAAAGTGTATAAATGGTTCCTAAATAGCTAAGAGCAAGTGTATATGAGTGTGTATTTTTTTAAACCATTGACTAGTAACAAATGTTTCCTAAACAGCTCAAGTCAAGCGTATGAGTGTGCATGTGTTTTTTTTAAACCATTGACTAGTAAGAAATGCTTCATAAACAGCTACAAGCAAGTGTATGAATGTGTGTGATTTTTTAAACCATTAACAGCCAAGAAATTCTATGAACATTTAACATGATTTTTTCTTTTGTGGATTTTGTTAAAATTATGAGAAAATATAAATATTTTTACTAATTTAAAAAAATACTTAACTATGTGAATACTTAATTGCTTACTTGCTGACACGTTTCAAAAAAATCGTTCTTTTAAGAAGCTAACCCTCTACTGGCGGCATCGGTTAGGTGTAAAGGCTTTAACGGGATGGATTTATGACTGTGGAATGGGGTGGGTTGTTTTGGTTGTGTGTCATATTATAGAAAAGGTTGTTGGCTTCAAAATGTGTGTGATCATTTAATATGTTTTCTGTTGCGTAGTGTTTGTATATTTCATATTTTTTTAAGGTTCTTAGTTTTTTACTTTGTTTTAATGCGTGTAGAACATTAAATTAGTGTGTATGTCTTGCATGTTTTTTAGGTGTTTTGTGTAGCTGGATTTTGAGTTTGTTTGTTTTCTTTGGGTAATGTGTTCTTCGAAGCGTGTATAGAATGACCTGCCGGTTTGGCCGATATAATAGCTGGGACAATCGATACAAGTTAATTTGTAAATACCTGAGAATTTGTATTTGTCTGTTTCTTTTTGAAAAGGTTGTATGTGTTGTTTTAAAGTGTTTGTTGTTTTGTAGGATATTTGGTAATGGAGCTTTTTTAATGTGGATGCTATTTTGTATGTGTTGTGGTAGGTGAGGGATATGTATTTGTTGTTTTTTGTGTAGTTTGTCTGCCTGACCGTTTAATGGTGTTTATGTTTAATTTTCCTGAGTATGTTGTCTATGAGTGTATGTTGGTAGCAGTTTGGAAGGTAAATGCAGTTGTTAAAAATGGTAGAAGTTAGGGGGAAGGTAAAAGGAGTTTTATCTGATATTGAGGTTAGGAGGCTCTCTAGATTTGGTGTACCACTGGTATGATAACTCTCATCTTCTCGATTCTAAAGGGTTGCAATCAGGGGGAAGGGCATTAATTATTTTGGTGGTATAACAATCATTGAAAGATATGATGTGACTAGCAGCATGTTGAGCGGTTGGCCTGTCTATGTTCATAGTTATTCTTCCTTCCTTCTGACAGACTATTAATATCTAGTTTCAAGTTATCAATAATTACACAAATCCCATATAGCACTATATCATAAACTATAAATCTGTGAATCTGTGACATTTGGATATTTATACACATTTGTGGTTCACTTCAGTCTTTTATTTTTCTCTTTCTTGATTGACAAAGATCATTTTAATCTAAATATTTCAATAGTGTGATAAGTTTTTATATGTTTCTATTTATTTATTTCCAAGAGATTGCAGTTTTGGACTATTGCCATTAGGTAAGTCTGTCGTCTCCTATCTAGTCCAAAAATTCCAATATATATATATATATATATATATATATATATATATATATATATATATACATATAAGTTAGTTTTAGTAGAGCTTAAAGCTCATTTAGTAATTTTTGGATTAGATAGGAGACTGACAGGTTTACCAAGGTGCAATAGTCCAAAACTGCAATCTCTTGGAAATATATACGAAAATAGACACATATATAAATATATCACACTATTGTAATTTTTCGATCATACAATGGTCTTTATCAATCAAAAAAAGAAGAAAAAAGCTTTTGATAAAGATCATCGTATGATCGAAATATTTCAATAGTGTGATATGTTTTTATATGTGTCTATTTATTTATTTCCAAAAGATTGCAGTTTTGGACTATTGCCACTAGGTAAGTCTGTCAGTCTCCTATCTAGTCCAAAGTTCCTAAATGAGCTTGAAGCTCTATTAGAACTAAGCTAAAAATATATGAATATATGAATGTATGTAGATTATATATATGAAGTTAATATATTACTATTGTAAGTAATTTTACCCACCATTAAGTGCAATGATTTTACCTTGTGTGATGAGGCACCTTTCGGTCACTTGACCATTGTCGAATTACTGATATTTTTCTGGTGTAGATGTTGGATCCGTGATGTTGGTATTTGTTGACGTTACACGCATTTTCTCTTGATCTGCGTATATGATGTTTTTATATAGTATGTCTTCTGTATATGTGGTCTGTTGGTTCATTAAATTGTTGTGTGTGTTTTTATAAATGTGGTATTTTCTAGTGAGTTTAATTCTATTGGGTTATTATTTATTTCAAGTATGGTTAGGTTATTTTCATAGTTTGTTATTTCATGTTTATGTGATATTAGGTGTGCTGCAACATTTGATACTTTTGTATTTTTATTTTTGAATGCTCTGTAATGTTCTTCAAATGTTATTTTAAACGATCTGGTCGTTTTCCCTATGTAAAATGCAATACAGTCGTTACATGTAATTTTGTAAACTCCTGATGGGTGTCGTTTTTCTGTATTTGTTTTGTGGTTTGTGTTATTAAGATATTTTATTATTTTGTTGTTTGGTTTGTATGTTGGGGTGTAGTGTTCTTTGTTGTATATATTTATTAGTTTTTCTATTTTGTTATTGGTGTATTTATATTTTAGGTAGATTTTTTTATTTTTATTATTTTTGTGTTCTGGTTGTAGTGTTGTGTTGTGGTTAGGTTTTTTTGTAAATTTATTGTATATGTTTTTTTATAAGGTGTTTGTTGTATCCATTTTCTATTGCTATTTTTGTAATGTTATCTAATTCTTCATTTAACTTTTGTTTGTTATCTTGTGTGTATTTTATTGCTTTATTTATCATGTTACTGTAAGTGTTAATTTTGTGTGTCCAGGGGTGGTTAGATTTGTAGTGTATTGTGGTGTTGTTGGAAGTAGGTTTTCTGTGTACTGTAGTTTCTATTTTATTGTTATTTATATTAATGTAATGTCAAGATAGTTAATTGTTCTGTTTGTTTCTGTTTCGACAGTGAATTGTATGTTTTCGTTGTATATATTTAGTTTGTTTAGTATTATGGTGTGTTCATTGTGAATGGTGGGTTGGTATATTACAAGCATATCGTCTACATACCTTGTCCATAGTAAAATATTATGTGTGTTCAGTATAGGTTTAATTATTATTTATTCAATATGTTGTAGATATATTTCTGACATGACTGATGATATGGGTGATCCCATGGGGATTCCAGTTGTTTGTTGATAGTATTTATTGCTAAAATGGAAGTAATTTTGGTTACATATGTGTTTTGTTAGTGTTATGATACTATTTATTGTTTTCTTTTTCATTATTGTGTGACATGTTAGTTATGTCATAACTTATTATTTTTGTGTTGCTGTTAGTTTTTATGTTTTTTTATTTTATTTATTAATTCATATCCATTTTTTATATTGTATGTGTTGTTAATATATATTTTAGATCATATTTTAGATTATTTTGTCTAGTATTTTTGCGATTATGTAAGATGGTGCTGTTGTGAAATTTATTAGTGGTCTAAATGGTGTGTCGGGTTTGTGGATTTTAGGTATGCCTGTTAATATTGGTGCGCATGGTTTGAATGGGTATAGTCTTGTGTGGTATTTTAATTTATTGTTATAGTTTAGGGTATTTCGGTGAGTGACTATCAAGTTTTTTATTGTAAAAAGGTATTTGCTAGTTGGGTATGGGATTTGTTCGTATTTATTTTCTTTTATGTAATTAGTCATTGAATCGATGTATTTGGTATTTTCTATTATTACTGGTGTATTTGTTTTATCGGATTTTAATATTAAGTAGTCGTTGTTTTCTAGTTTTTCTTTGAGTTTTATAATTTCTTTTTTATTAATATATTGTTCCGTTTTTTTTGTTTTTTTCCGTTTTTATTAGGTTAATTTTATTATTAATATTGTTTCTTATGTGTTCAGTATTTTGGTGGGTAATTTTGTGGATGTTAGATTCCGTGTCAACTAATAGGTTTTTATTATTTGTTTTTTGTTGAAATTAGGTAGGTTCTATTTGAAGGAATTTGTTATTATTATTTTTTCTTTTTCAGTAAACTATGTTTTAGTTAAATTTATTAATTTATTGTTGTTAAAGGTGTGGATTGGTTCTAGTCTATTTTTTAGGTTATGTTGTTTTGATAAATTTTCGATTTTTCTGTTTTGTCTATTTATTGTGTTTGTTTTATGTTTTCTTATAATTTGTTGTGTTTTTTCGTGTATAATAGGGTTTTTAGTGTATAATAGGTTTTTTCGTGTGAGAGTATCAAAAGTTTCCATTATTTCCAAATTGGTTGTGTAAAGTTGTAAGTTGATTTGGCTTTTTTTATGGTAGGCAGATTTAATGTTTTCTTTAATTATGTGTAATTCGGCTATTTTTGTTGCTTTATTGATAATTGTATTTTGTTTATTTTTTAAGTGTAATTTAGCGTATTTTGGTGTTATATTAAGAGTTAAGCATTTTTTATTAAAATTTATTTTGTTGATGCAATCCTGGAGTTTGATTTTGAGAGTTTACAAAATTACATGTAACAACTGTATTGCATTTTACATAGGGAAAACGACCAGATCATTTAAAATAAGATTTGAAGAACATTACAGAGTATTCAAAAATAAAAATACAAAAGTATCAAATGTTGCAGCACACCTAATATCACATAAACATGAAATAACAAACTATGAAAATAACCTAACCATACTTGAAATAAATAATAACCCAATAGAATTAAACTCACTAGAAAAATACCACATTTATAAAAACACACACAACAATTTAATGAACCTACATATCACATATACAGAACACATACTATATAAAAACATCATACACGCAGATCAAGAGAAAATGCGTGTAACGTCAACAAATACCAACATCACGGACCGAACATCTACACCAGAAAAATATCAGTGATTCGACAATGGTCAAGTAACCGAAAGGTGCCTCATCAAACAAGGTAAAATCATTGCACTTAATGGTGGATAAAATTACTTACAATAGTAATATATTAACTTCATAAAGTCAGTGCAACGGAATGGACAACGGATCAGTACAATGGATAACGTAAAATATATATATATATAAATATATATTTATAGGTTAGTTTTGATTGGTAAAGATTATTTACATTTTTTGGACTAGGAGACTGACAGACTTACCTTGGTAAGAGTCCACTCTGTAGTCTTGAAATAGAAACACATAAAAGCACTTAACCAATGATATATTTCAACCACACAGTGGTCTTTGTCAATCAAAGAGAAAACACAAAAAGAAGTATGAAGAATACAAAATAAAATAAATATAATCTACACAATCTGTGATTACAACTTATATTTATTTTATTTCATTCTCTCATATTTCCTTTTGTGTTTTCTCTTTGATTGACAAAGATTATTTCAAGACCACAGAGTGGACTCTTACCAAGGTAAGTCTGTCAGTCGGTCTCCTAGTCCAACAAATCTAAATAATCTTTACCAACCAAAACTAACCTAAAAAAACAATATATATATATATATATATATATATATATATATATATATATATATATATATATATAGGTTAGTTTTGGTTGGTAAAGATTATTTAGATTTTTTGGACTAGGAGACTGACAGACTTACCTTGGTAAGAGTCCACTCTGTAGTCTAGAAATAGAAACTATAATCACTCATATGCTCATGGAAACAATATATATATATATATATATATATATATATATATATATATATATATATATATCTTTAATCTGTGCATCTGTGACATCTGATTTCTACTCTACACAATCTGTGATTACAATTTACAATTATTTTATTTCATTCTCTCATATTTCTTTTTGTTTTCTCTTCGATTGATAAAGACCACTGTGTGGTTGAAATATATCATTGTTTAAGTGCTTTTATGCGTTTCTATTTCAAGACTACAGAGTGGACTCTTACCAAGGTAAGTCTGTCAGCTCCTAGTCCAAAAAATCTAAATAATCTTTACCAACCAAAACTAACCTAAATATATATATATATATAATCTGTGCATCTGTGACATCTGATTTCTACTCTACACAATCTGTGATTACAATTATTTTATTTCATTCTCTCATATTTCTTTTTGTGTTTTCTCTTCGATTGACAAAGACCACTGTGTGGTTGAAATATATCATTGTTTAAGTGCTTTTATGTGTTTCTATTTCAAGACTACAGAGTGGACTCTTACCAAGGTAAGTCTGTCAGTCTCCTAGTCCAAAAAATCTATCTATCTATATATATATATATATATATATATATATATATATATATATATATATATATATGAAATTATTATTAATTGTAAATAATATTTTCTTCCCCCACTAAGTGCAATAATTTTACCTTATGTGATAAGGCACCTTTTGGTCACTTGACCCTAGTCGAATCACTATATACAGTGTCGGCAAAAAGTTTAGGGACACCCTACATTTATATGTTTTTGCTATTGTCCTAAAACTTTCTGCCAATCATATATTAGTAACTTATCAATGAATTAAGCATGAAAAGTTACAATTTTCCTGAAATTTTCATTCATTTATAAGTAAGGGTTGGCAACTGACTGTACCCCCGACCCGCCATGACGCGAGGAACACAACGGTACAGTCAGTTCCGCTCCAAGTGGCTCCGTTCACTAGATATTCGCTATTGAAATGTGAGAATTTTATGCTGAAAAATTTGAAAATCTAAAGCAAAGTTAACCTGGTACCAAATGAGAGGTGATTTTTTGTAAATAATAAATAATGCATATTTACATTCTAAATGTTATGCTAAACATTTATACAAAGTATCATTTTAATCAGATGTGTATTTTTTTTATTATACATTTTTAATTAGAAAAAAACAGGGGTTTCCTCAAAAATTTTAAAATGGGAAAAAAATTTATAATTTGCCAACCCTTTCTTATAAATGAATGAAAATTTCAGGAAAATTGTAACTTTTTATGCTTAATTCATTGATAAGTTACTAATATATGATTGGCAGAAAGTTTTAGGACAATAGCAAAAACATATAAATGTAGGGTGTCCCTAAACTTTTTACCGACACTGTATATATATTTGTAGATTATGCAACACTGTTTTCTTGTATACACTTATCACTTTCAATGGCTGGCTGTGCCGTGGTCTTCAGGCATACTGAACAGGGTTGTAGACTGCGAGCTGAGTGGATTTCTCGTTGACCTTGGTGTACTGTTATGTTCTATTTTTAGATTCACTGCACTGTTTTTAACGTTTGTTTTGGGGTTAATATTGTCTATTAGATTGAATAATTTATCAGTTTTTTATTTTATTTGTAATTGTTCGTTAATGATATTATTTTTATTTTTAAAAATTTCTAGTTGTTCCCAGATTGTCATTTTGAGGCCTTTTTGAACCTTTTTTACTAGGTGTACGTTTTTTAATGTGGGGAATGTGTGTTTGTTTTTGATGGCATGTGTGGCTAAGTTTGAATTATAAATTTCAGGTTTGATGTATGCATTGAGGTGTTCTTGATATCTGTCTTTTAATTTCTTTTTTGTTTAGCCTATGTATATTTTATTACAGTCTGGGCATTCGATTTTGTATATTCCGTTATTAAGTGTGGGACATATTTTTTCTGGTTGGTTTATTTTGTTGATTATGTTTCCTGTGTTTTTGTAGGCTATGTTAATATTATTATTTTTTAGTGTTTTAGTTATTCCTTTTATGTTGTATCCTGTGTATGTGAATGTAGCCCATTTTGTTGTTTGTGGTTCGATTTTAGGTCGTTTTAATTTATTTAATATTTTAAATTCTAATTTATCTATAGTTTTGTTATTGTATCCATTTTTTGGGGCTATTTGATATATTATTTGTTTTTCTTTTGGTTTTTCTTCATTATTTAAAGGCAATTTTAGCATCCTGTATAAAAGTGAGTTGTAAGCGGCCATTTTATGTTGTGGGGGATGGTTGGAGTGGTTTGGTATTGTATTAATGGTTTGTGTGGGTTTCCTATAGATAGAATATTCAATGTTATTTGTATTTCTGGTCAATGTTAGGTCTAGATAGTTTATTTTATTGTTTATTTCTTCCTCCATGGTGAATTGTATGTTAGGGTGTAAGTTATTGGTTTCATTTAGGATGATGTTATTATTTATTGCTTTATTTTGTGAGATGTATAATCCATCATCAACATATTATTTAAGAATTGGAAGAATATATTAGAAATAACTCACACAAAATTTAAAAAGAAATTCATTAAGAGATTGGTTAGGTTAAAATTGAAACTAAATTTAGGTAAAAGCCTAGATGAGTAAACAAGGTATTTGAACTGTAAAATCGATTAGGAAATGTGTTATATCAAAACCCTTAACACATAAATTAAAACAAGATAATCTAATAATAATTATATTCAAACAAAATTGTAAATATTAGTAACATAGGGCATAAGTAATTACTTGAAGGAGAAAGTGAAATACGATTGTAAACAATGAGATTAGAAAGGTTATGTTTCTATGAATTTGGCTCAAAACACACACAATTCGAATTATTACAAAAGTAAAACACAAAGACACTTCACACACTAATAATAGTAATTAAATAAACACTGGAAGGTTTGTTAAGGATCGGAAAATTGAAACAGTATGTTAACGAAATTAAAACCGGTGAAAATAGTTCGTTGACATTAACAGATGTGAAAGTAAAGAAATAGGTCAAGTGTGCAGTTGACTCTAGTGAGAAGGAATCGAACTAAATTATAATCCATATGATTTTGTTTTTAAGAAGGAGAAGCCGCCATATTAAAAAAACAAACAATTGTTTAAAATCTAAGGACGCGTAGTTAGAGACAGTCTGGCGTGGGACGCCGAGGAAACGGACCTGCCCTGTGCAGTCAAAATTCAATTTGAAAGGAATTCGTCAAAATTATACAGTTTTGTGAGGAAACTTGGCCAGATTAAACAGGAATAAGAAAATGTAAAGACAAAGTACAGTGATAATATATTTTGAAGGAACTAAAACGAATTTAAGTGTGAAAAAAGTGAAATTTAAAGACAACGGAATTCTACGTGAGAGCAAGCAGCCATTCGCCGTTATTTGATAAGTTAAGTACCTAGCGCTATATAAAAAAATAAACTTTAGTGGACTCTTAGGATAATAGGGAAGTTTAAAATTGTACATTAGAATATCTTGTGATTAATAGTAATAAGATCATAATCCAGTTCAAATAGTTTCGCCTTTTTGCTTATTCCAAATTAAAGTTTTTCCATCAGGAAAATATTTATTAAAACTAATTTCAAAATTTAGTATTGTTTTTCAAAATTTATTTAATTAACCTAAGAATTAAAAAAATATAGCCCATGCTATAAACCCCGAGATAATAAGAGATCGTAAAATTAGCCAAGGGTATTAAAATTGTGTAACTATAAAATTAAAAGAAATAAGAGTTAAACCGAGTTTGTTAAAACTTGTTAAGTTATAAATTTTTGTTTTGTGTTTATTGTTTAACTGTTAAAATAAAATTGTTCTGTTAACTGTTGAGATGAAATTGTGATAATAAATGTTAATGAATTGTTCCTGAGTAGTTTTTTGGTTATTAAATAGAAATAATATATCTTCATTTAATAGTATAAAACATCGTTGTATTGCGTTTGATAAAAAACATTACAATATATATATATATATATATATATATATATATATATATATATATATGTAGTTGATAAATTACTATTGTAAATACTTTTATCCACCACTAAGTGCAATAATTTTACCTTGTGATGAGGCACCTTTCGGTCACTTGACCATTGTCGAATCACTGATTATTTTTCTCTAAAAAAATACTAAAAGTATTTACAATAGTAATTTATCAACTTCATAAAGTCAGTGCGTGCAACGGAAAAATAATGGACAACGTAATATATATATAAATTACTAAATGCAATTCATTATATTAAATATTATAGGTGGACTTACTTGTTCACACGAGACATAATGGACAATTGTTCATCAAGTTTCTTAAGTTCACTTTTTAGTTTACTTGCATCTTTCTGATGACTCTGTGCCAAATTCCGAAGTTCTAATTTTTGTTTCTTTGACACTTCTAGTTCTCTAAACCAATAAAAAGACCTTTAATTTTTATATACTATAATATATTACTGAGTAGATATACATAACTTTGTGTATACTTATGACTTAGGTAGGTTTTGTCTCCTACCTATATAGGTTTGAAATCATGGCTAAAGCTTATTTATTAGTACAAAAAGACAAAATCTGTTTAAAAATTTTGTAGATTGTTTCAATTACAGTGAAGCCTCAGTAAAAAGCTCTCATTTGAAAACCTAATAAATTTTTTTGCACAAACCTAAAAAATATAGGAAGGTGATATAAAATACACCACTTACAGCATCAAAATCCTGCTTAAGAAGTTGCCTTTTGTGTAAATTTTGTTCTATAAATATATCATTGTGTTATAGGCTATCTGAATAGAATTAAAGTAGGTAATAGGTATGGTAAGAATAGGATAAATGATGGTAAAGTAATTTCCAATGATAACGTGATACTGTAGTACACTACCAAACATGACTACATGGTCTCTAATGTACGGCTACAATACAGACTGCTCATAACTTTGTTAAACATGTTTTACTCCAAATTCTAAAGAAACACTGTGGATGGTTCCAATTAACCTGAATAATAATATGTACAGTTTTTTTTGTGTTTCTTTACTTATTTCTAAGATTCAGCACTTTTCTTGCAATTAATTCTTCATGGGATAATTTTTTTAATCTGTAACCAAATGGTTTCATTGTTACATCTTATGGATTTAAGATGTTCGTCATCACTCATTAGTGGTACAGACTTCAGTTTTTTGCCTTGATACTCGTTGTTGTTTGTTTGGTTCAACCTATCAATAACTTCAAGTTTCTAGATACAGACGAGTTTTGTCAAGTATTGTCGAGTTTATTTTTTTATGTGTCACGTACAGACTAGACATCTGTGCTGACTAACGAATATGTATTGCCTCTCGAAACTTGCAGCATAGATAAGAAAAGATGCATATAGCCTATAATTTGTCGTTTTATCAGTCATGATGGACCCTTCATTAGATTTTATGGCAATTAGACTTTCTTGCTCAGTACAGTTGTTACTCTGTCTCTGTCAGTAGGTGGTGTTTGTTGTCTGTCATACTGTAATAACAAGGAAAGCCTACAGATGTTCACAGGAGTTAATGAAATTCTAAATTTAAAATCTACTTAGTGTAAATATAAGTAAATATTTACTATAAATAGTCTATTTTTGTGTATTGAAAGTGAAAATAATAGTGGGAGCCTAGAAGCTTCAACTGTAAAATTTCCAATAATTAGTAACTTTTAATTTTTTTTACTAATTATGATTACAAATAATAATATATTAACCCATTAAGGAGTAAATTGTTCGTGACATCAACCTAGCTAAAATAATAGACCTATTTTTTTAAATTCTTACCAAAAGTATTTTTCATAGCATATCATGAAATATTTTTAATGTATAAACAAGTTTTTATCAAAATATCTGTAATAATAACAAAGAAATAAAATATGCCAACATGTGCCTCACAGATCTGGTGAAATAAGGTTCAGTAATATTACCAAAGACAAAACCCACTTAATATGATTGAGACAAAAATCAGTAAAATGATGTATTTTTAGAAATGTTTAAAGACTAATAATGCATTATAAAATGTCATTTGCATGAAGTAAGGAAAATTTACATATATGCCTTTATGTTTGCCTTACAATAGAAAAGGAAGATAGATTCTGTGATGGTCTATATCTACTCTAAGCATCTCTTCATTGTAATCAATCAAATATCTAGCCTTGGTTATATCTTTTTTTGTTTCTCAATGATGTGAATTGTTTCCTCAGATAAATTTGTATGTTTTAATTACACAGCTACAAAATAAAACTCGACTTGAATATACTCTTTCAACTGAATGACGTGTATCACTATTACATCTGACACATAAGAAAAATAAACAAGTATACAAATCTGAACCACCAAACTCAAACAATTCAACTAGTCTTAGAATGTATTTATATATATGGAGGATAATCTTATGATATCTATCAGGATATTTTAAGAACACCATGAATTGTTATCAATTACACAGTGCCACAAGCAAGTGGCTATGCACTTTACGTCCTGAGCAGCCATCATGAGCCCAGCTAATGTATGTATTTTGATAAGAATTTAAAACCTAAAAATACATCTCTCCATATTATCAGAAATTTTATGCAACCAAAATCAGATCCACTCCCCTATATTTCGATTAGGCGGGGTTTTGCTGTACTTTGCTAATTTAAAAGCTAGAGCTGTTCTATAGTTTATTAGACATCTAATCATGTCGTTTTCTTAGTATATTTTGGCCACTATATTGGTATAATTGGATTCATATTTAGAAATTTACAATCAATCCATTTTTTTAGCATTTTAGACTCCTTAATGTTTTTCTTTTCTCAATTTATGTCTGTTATACAACCGTTTTATCTTCCTATTCTATTAATTTAGTTTTTTTAATGAATTGTGTACTTTTTATGTAAACTTTTTTTAAATTAACATTATCTAAACCTCCATATACTGTTCATAGTATTATTTTCGTTCAAATTACGTTTAAATTTTATTCTAACCTTTTTTATACTTTCTTTTTCCTTAGTTAATACACTAACTGCAATAGCAATGATGAATCACTCTTGGCTATGTTGCAATTGTTGCACAACAGTTTCCAATCAAGCAGTTTTCATCAAGATGCAAAACTCATTTTCTTGGTATTGCCATTAATACTTGAGTGGAAATTCACTTAAGGGTCAATATGTTCAGTTTGATCTCCAATTTCACACTTTGTTGCTGCAAGCCATTTCTAATAATTGTTGTTGCAAACCATTCTAATAATTGTTGCTGCAAGCCAACAAACAGCGTATTGAAATTGATAAAAAAACCTTAATACTCTTTGAAGATAAATTTAAAATTCTTTTTGCACAGTATTATTTATTCTTTATTCACAGTAATTAAAAATTGTATTTGACTTCTATAAAAATTATACAGTCACCTTGGTAAAAACAACCAAATTATATTATGATTTAATATGTTGATTATAGGTTATGAGAGGATGCCTCATTACAATCTCTTCGGTACAGAAAATGATTATTTGGTTGTCATCACATATTTTTTTTTATCACATCATGTCGACTCCCCACTAAGTCAAAAATGAAGCAATGGTTTTACATCTCAAATCTATCTAAATGTTTTTGTTATGAGGGGAAAGATGTTAGTTTTATTACTTAATATATATATATATATATATATATATATA
This sequence comes from Prosapia bicincta, assembly GCA_036971475.1. NCBI lineage: Eukaryota > Metazoa > Arthropoda > Insecta > Hemiptera > Cercopidae > Prosapia > Prosapia bicincta. The sequence continues at coordinate 104,210,549 of JBAIZL010000003.1, read as the reverse complement.
TATATATATATATATATATATATATATGAAGTTAATATATTACTATATTATACCTATATTATATTATTATAACGTAAAATATCAATATATATATATATATATATTTTTTTTTTTTTTATGTGTTTATGTGTTCTTTATGTGTTTTCTCTTCGATTGACAAAGACCACTGTGTGGTTGAAATATATCATTGTTTAAGTGCTTTTATGTGTTTCTATTTCAAGACTACAGAGTGGACTCTTACCAAGGTAAGTCTGTCAGTCTCCTAGTCCAAAAAATCTATATATATATATATATATATATATATATATATATATATATATATATATATATATATATATATATATATATATATATATAATCACACTGCAATGGATGCATCTATTTCCTTGATCTAAAACAAGTATGACTCCGTAATATTGTTAAGTAACATTTCTCACTAAACAGTAACTTTTGTTGAAATATTGAGTGGATTTCACAATGTGTTCCGTTCAATATAAGGTCCCCTTATCTAATATTGTTTCGTTTCTACTAATTATTCCACTAAAATCTCCCAATATGCCCCTCTATTCTCCAATTTTGCTAGGTCACCCAACAAAATTCTTATAACAAAAAACTATTTAAAATTTTAACTAAAGGTTACAATGTTTATGCATAGCGACTTACTTTTTAAATGACGCCACACACATACTCAGAGACATTGGGTCTAGTAAAGATCTAGCAAGGACTTCATCAGTATCTCTAGCAGGTCCATTCAGAATGGCTTCTAAACTGTAAACACATTGTTTTAATATCAACTGCTGACAGGAACCATATTAAAGTCATCTATCTTTATTATTCTACTTATTCATTTTTATGAAAACAATTAATTCAAATGACATACTGGCTGTTTTTGATAACTATTTTTACACACACTTTTTTTTTGTTCACTCGGATTTCCTAAACAATGAGAAAGTTTGTAACAAGTAAATTAGATCAGCTTAAAAATTCAGAGTAGTAGGATGTAATTTGACCATGCGGTATTTATTGTTTTCAGTTCATACTCAGGACTTACATACTAACATCAAAGTGGGAGGAAAAATGTCATGAGAATTTTCTATGTACAAGGGATTGAGACAAGGGTGTGGCATCTCTCCGACTCTTTTCAAAATATATGAGGACAAAGTATTCTGTAACTGCAAGAAGGAATGCAGGGGGATCGAATTCATAATAAACAATACAGATCTCTTCACATTACAATTTGTGGATGACCAAGTCATTATAGCTCAAGAAAAAGAGGACTTGGAATCCATGACACGAAAAATACATCCATAATCAAAATGTACATAAGGTTTTAAATGAGAAGAAAGTTATTTGTGGTTGAGAGGTTTCATTTATTTATGTTAAACATTACGCCACAGTTGTTTTATACAGTTATACTTACAGTAACATGATAAATAAAGCAATAAAATACACACAAGATAACAAGCAAAAATTAAATGAAGAATTAGATAATATTACAAAAATAGCAATAGAAAATGGATACAACAAACACCTTATAAAAAACATATACAATAAATTTACAAAAAAAACTAACCTCAACACAACACTACAACCTAAACACAAGAATAATAAAAATAAAAAAATCTACCTAAAATATAAATACACCAATAACAAAGTAGAAAAAATAACAAATATATACAACAAAGATTATTATACTCCAACATACAAACCAAACAAAAAATAATAAAATATCTTAATAACACAAACCACAAAACAAATACAGAAAAACATAACCTATCAGGAATTTACAAAATTACATGTAACGACTGCAACACATTTTACATAGGAAAAACAACGAGATCATTTAAAATAAGATTTAAAGAAAATTACAGAGCATTCAAAACTAAAAATACAAAAGCATCGAATGTTGCAGCACACCTAATATCACGTAAACATGAAATACCAAATTACGAAAATAACCTAACCATACTCAAAATAAATAATAACCCAATAGAACTAAATTCACTAGAAAAATACCACATCTATAAAAACATACACAACAATTTAATGAACCTACAGACAACATATGCAGACGATGTACAATTCAAAAACATTATACACGCGGTTCAAAAAGAAACATGTATGACGACTACAAATACCAACATCAAGGACCGAACATGCACACCAGAAAAATAGAGAAAATTAATTCAGTGATTCAACAATGGTCAAGTGACCGAAAGATGCCTCATCACATAAGGTAGAATTATTGCACTTAGTGGTGGAAAAAATTATTTACAAGTAACAATAATAACTTCATATATATATATATATATATATATATATATATATATATATATATATATATATATATATATATATTCCTGATATTTAATATTGTCCATTGTTTTTCCGTTGCACTGACTTTATGAAGTTAATAAATTACCAATTTTGAGTAATTTTTTTTTTTGAGTAATTTTTTGAGTAAAATTACTCAAAATTGGTAATTTATTAACTTCATATATATATATATATATATATATATATATATATATATATATATATATATTAGGGATGGGCCGATTCCTAAAATTTTCGATTCCGATTCCGATTCTGATTCTAAAATTTTCCATTCGATTCTCGATTCTTTACTCGATTCTCGATTCTCGATTCTTTCAAGTTATATTAGCTTACATTCTAGTTCTCTAATAATTAATTTAGTTAACATCTTGGTCATATGGCAAAACCTTTTAAAAGTTCTGTTTTAATGTAATAGGCTACACAAAACCTTCAACCTTGATTTATCAATAGGAATTTTTAAAAGCATAAAAACATATCAGATAAAAGTAATGACTTATTTTAAAGTTAAAAATGTGAACTTTACTCATTTTATGATGTTTGAAAAAATACCTAAGCCTATTTACATTGTCTCTCGAAACAAAACAACCATTAAAAACAACGAACAACATAAAAAGTAAAAAAATTAATACAAATAGAATAGTTTTTAATATTTAAAAGTCTGGCAGGTAATGTACATTTCTGTTCAAAAACACAAGCATTTGAACACGTTGTGGGTCAAGCTAGTTTAATCGCTTGTCATATATAACTCCTGAAGTTGAGAAAGGTTTTTCAGAACACACTGTCACGAGTGGGCAGACAGGTATTTTATTGCCATTGCATTTAAATGAAGGTATTTGGCACTTTGTACTGCCCAATACTTCCCAACATCACAATCTGGACTGGCTAATGGTTCCCCCAGATAATTGTTTACTTCTCCTTCTATTGTCAATTTCCCTGGGGTACCTTCTTCCACAACATTCTGGATTAGTGGGGCATACCTTCTCCACATCTGGTGGGACCTTTTTTCTGCAGGTGTCTGGAACAAGTGCAACTGATTCAGGCCTATTTTGTATTTATTCCTCAATCCCAGTTGATTTTTAACCGACTATCACTTATAGGTCCTGTGTCTGGGGATAAAGTTTCTTCAAGTATAGATCTTTTTTGTTGATAAATTTGGGCAAAATGAATGTTGTTTAATTGCTTTTTCATATTTGATATATTATGTGGTTTTCCACCGTCAGTTTCTGTTAACTGTCATCGAATTGACGCGACGGCCAGTAGCCTGAACCGAATACCGTCTATAATATAATTTATTGAGGTTAAATTTCGGAGGAATAATACGGTGTTTCTGTTATCCGTCTATTCGCTCAACCGTCATGACCACGGTTAATCGAGTTTTTGCTGTACTTTTTTTGTGTTTTGTTCTGACATCTATAAATCAGTGGCAGTAAGACACGTGGGGGAGAGAGAGAGAGAGAGTATCGAACCCGCTCTAGTGAGAGAGAGAGAGAGAGGACCGATGTCAAACGACCAGAAATGGTTACGATCTTGATTGCTGTTGCTTCATAAATAATAATATTTTCGTTATATTTTCGTTTACTTTAATCATTTAATTCATTGATATCAACCAATACATAAATAAGATATAGTTGGTAATTAATTATTTTTCTAATAAATTACTCCACACACATATTTTAATAGTTAACAAAATAGGAATCGGAATCGACACTTTTATGATGAAGAATCGAGTATCGACGATTCCTCGATACCTTCCAGAATCGACGATTCCTGGAATCGAGAATCGGAATCAGCCCATCCCTAATATATATATATATATATATATATATATGATGAATAGTTACTATCTGGAATACATCCGTTCATTCTGCAGTCCATAAATTCGCTGTTCCGACGTTTCGCTAGAATCTCATCCAGCATTGACGAGGTGAACCCAACAACAGTAGACTCGCTCTTCTACTGTTGTTGGGTTCACCTCGTCAATGCTGGATGAGATTCTAGCGAAACGTCGGAACTGCAAATTTATGGACTGCGGAATGAACGGATGTACTCCAGATAGTAACTATTCATCATATTTTTCCATCCGTGAAGGAATATGTATCAGCATATATATATATATATATATATATATATATGAATATGCTGATACATATTCCTTCACGGATGGAAAAATATGATGAATATATATATATATATATTGTAACATTTATAGAATGGGCTATATAATGTTGTTTAAGAATTGGAAGAATAGATTAGAAATAACTCACACAAAATGTGAAATCGGAGAAATTCATTAAGAGATTGGTTAGATTAAATTGAAACTAATTTAAGGTGAAAGCCTAAAAAAAATTTTAACATAAAAAAATTCTGAACTGGAAAGAATGCATTAGGAAATTTGTTGGATCAAATAACCTAACAAATAAAATTAGAACAAGATATTCTAATAATAAAATTTAAAAAATTGTAAACTTTGTTAACATAGGGCATAAGTAATTACTTGAAAGAGAAGATAATACACAATTATAAACAATGAAGTGAGAGGGGTTAAGTTTACATTAACCCATGCCAAACACACACATTTCGGAATTATTACAAAAGTAAAATGCAAAGACACTGCACACATAAATAATAGTAATTAAATAAACAATGGAAGGTTTGTTGAGGATGGGATAGGTGAAGCAGTGTGTTAACCAAATTAAAACGGTTGAAAACAATTGCATGAAAGCAGGATCTGGATCAGAAGGAATCCAAAATGGCCGATGTTAGTTGATCAAATTTAATCCAAGGAAGTAGGTCAGTGTTACAGTTGACTCTAGTGGGAGAAAAAGGAACTTCATTACATGAAAGCAAAGGTTCATGGGTAATTAATATGGAGTAGGAGAAGGAGTCCGCGCCATGTTTAAAAAAAAAAAAAACAAAATAAAAGGACGCGTTAGTCTGGCTTGGGCAGCCGAAGGAAGCGAAGCCATTTTTAGAAGCCAAAATCCCGTTTGGAGCATATCATCAAAATTATAACAAAATTTGTGAAGAAACGTGGCCAAAATAAAACGAAAATGAGTGAATTTAAAACGTATAATACAGTTTAATATAATTAAAGTAACCAATAAGAATTTAATTGTGTTTGAAACATAAATCTTAAAGAGAACTGAATGAACATCCACCAAAACTCAGAAAATCGATAAGTGCATAGCGCTAGAAAAATAAACCTTTTGTTAACTTTTAAAGTTATAAAAAGAAAATTATAAGAAAATCTAAAATTGTAAATTATTAGAATATCTTGAAATAATATAATAGTTTAGTAGTAAGAAAGTCTAATCCAGTTCATACAGGTTAGGGACCTTTTTCTTATTCCAAATTTAAGATTTTACATCAGGAAGCTAATTATTAAAACTATTTTTTAAAATTAATTTTATTTATTAAAATGTATTTAATTAACCAAAGAGTTAGATGATATAGCCCATGCATAAAACCCCGAGATAATAAGAGATCTTAGCAAATAGCCTAGGTTATAAGATCTTGTAACTAACATATTAAGAATTGAGTTTTGTCTATTTTGTTAAAACTTATAAAGTTTTTTTTCTGTTTATTGTTTAAATTGAAAAAATTGTTAAAATTTTAAAAAAATAATTTTTCCTGAGTTTTTGTTTTAAATTTAATAGAAATTAAAATATTCATTCATTCAATAATAAAAAAACATTATAATATATAAATATATATATACTCGTGATAAAAGTGTTGAGTATGCTAGAAAAGAAAGTACCAAAATGTTTCAAGTTAAACCACAAGTTCATTCTGTGGATGCAACTAGACAAGTAAAAAACTTTATTAACTCAATTATTTCTAATGTCATTAAAAAAAAAAAAAAACGATTTACCTAAAGATCTCAAAATGCATGTTGCTTCAAAAATCTTGTTCCGATCCAGTATTGACTTATCTAAAGGTCTTATAAATAAAACTATTAACTATAATATTACTCTATAAATATAATATTTAAAAGTAAATATATTACATATGAGTTTTGGCATGTAATACCATAGTATAACTAATTATGTAGTTTTCCGCTTGAACACTCTGTCGGCAAGACTGGAATTCAGTAGTATGACCTGTCTCATTGTGGTCCTTGTACAGAGCAGACATTATCTGCTTGTTTGTGCTCCTTAATCCTAGCTGAGATAGGTATGTTTGTTTTCACAATATATGATTTTTACAAACTCCACAAGAAACCAAGTAAACGCCACAATTTTCAAAAAAAGTCTTGTCTTTGGCTTTACCAAGAGCCGTATCGATAGTGTTGTGAGGTTTATAGACAGAACATATAACATGCTTCCTAAAACGTCTGTACCATTTTCCTAAGTGGCGTAATCCTTATATCCACTGCTTCTAAACACCTCTCTCATGGTAATAAATACATTCTCCCTAGAATTGATAACATCCGATAAATATGTCAACTGAAAGGACACGTTGTCAGTGCAACGGTTTATCAATGGCGTAATCCTTATATCCACTGCTTCTAAACACCTCTCTCATGGTAATAAATACATTCTCCCTAGAATTGATAACATCCGATAAATATGTCAACTGAAAGGACACGTTGTCAGTGCAACGGTTTATCAATGGCGTAATCCTTATATCCAGTGCTTCTAAACACCTCTCTCATGGTAATAAATACATTCTCCCTAGAATTGATAACATCCGATTCATATGTCAACTGAAAGGACACGCTGGCAGTGTAACGGTTTATCAATGGCGTAATCCTTATATCCACTGCTTCTAAACACGTCTCTCATGGTAATAAATACATTCTCTCTAGAATTGATAACATCCGATTCATATGTCAACTGAAAGGACACGCTGGCAGTGTAACGGTTTATTAATGGCGTAATCCTTATATCCACTGCTTCTAAACACCTCTCTCATGGTAATAAATACATTCTCCCTAGAATTGATAACATCCGATTCATATGTCAACTGAAAGGACACGCTGGCAGTGTAACGGTTTATCAATGGCGTAATCCTTATATCCACTGCTTCTAAACACCTCTCTCATGGTAATAAATACATTCTCCCTAGAATTGATAACATCCGATTCATATGTCAACTGAAAGGACACGCTGGCAGTGTAACGGTTTATCAATGGCGTAATCCTTATATCCACTGCTTCTAAACACCTCTCTCATGGTAATAAATACATTCTCCCTAGAATTGATAACATCCGATAAATATGTCAACTGAAAGGACACGTTGTCAGTGCAACGGTTTATCAATGGCATAATCCTTATATCCAGTGCTTCTAAACACCTCTCTCATGGTAATAAATACATTCTCCCAAGAATTGATAACATCCGATTCATATGTCAGGAGCTCTGAAATTTTTTTCCAAGTGATGCAAAGCATTAAAATTGATGAAAGGTTTTTTATGGCTAGCTCTTCATCAATAGGAATGCTCGGAAATAATGACCTGACATCAAAGCTAGAGTTCTCGTTTACATATGGAGCAAATAATTAAGCCAGATGTTCTATAACATACACAAAACAGGAGTAGATCACTTATATCAGCTGATGAGTTACTATCCTTTTCAGAGAAAAACTATGAAGTGGTGGGAAAATGTATTTTTCCATCTATTAATGATGAGTATGACAAATGCACATTCTTTACACATTTGTAAATAAAAACAGTAAAGCATATGGATGATTTTATAAACCTACTTGTAGTTGAATTAGTTGAACAAGGTGGTATTGAATTACAACAGGAGCAGCTACTAAAACATTGTGCCCAACCAGCAACCAAATTTAATATAAATATGATAAAATATTTTACTTAATGCATAAATTGATCACTATTCACAGATCAACACCCAGATGCAACAACCCAAAATATGTTAATGTTACATTTTTTTTATACTACATGTGTCAAACAAGAAATGCTCTATTTCAACCAGTATGTCTCTCTTATTAAATAATAATTATGATATATATGATGATGAGAATAGACTACTCTCTCCAGTAGCGTTTGAGGGTTTGTTAAAAATACCAAGTAATATTCCTGTAGTAGGGTACTAATTGTAAATATAATAGAACGGTATTAATCACTGCTTAACACATTCATTTCCTCTACAGCCTACTTATGATTACTATTCTATCCATAGATAAAAGAATGTGAAAAACTCTCTACTAAAACTCAACAAAAAAAAAACCTGTTCTAATTTATTTTTATTATTATTATTATTACCTATTAGCAAGAGTATTTCATATTGCAAATGCATGTATACTGTTGTATACTATACTATACAGAATAACATATTTAATCTGTGCCTAGACCTTATATATGCTCTTATCATGGTCAAAGTTATCAGTCATGGACATAGTTCAGTATAATTCAATCTTCTTAATAGAAGTAGGAGCTATTATGATATGCTTATTGTTAGTATATCAATAAAATGTCTAATCTATTATTAACCTGTTTCAAATAAATTATTAAACCTTTTATAATCTTCAATTTTATTCCTTAAGCAATCGGCTTCAAGTTTAGCTTCATTCAATTTCTTACATTCTTTCTTTAAAAGAGAAATTGTTTCTTTCAGGGCAAATAACTGAGCAACATTACTTTGTTCACTGTCTCTCATTGTTTTAATCTCCTCTCTGAAAAATCACAAACAAAACCAACAATAGACAAATAGTACAAAAGAAAGTGTTTGCAAATAACATTACACAAACAATAATAGTTACTGTGGGATATTATCCCACTATACATCTATAGTTTTATAGATGTACACAAAATGTATATTAATTATAATTAATGCTTGTAAATAGTTTACAATTTGCTATAGTAGCACTTACTTATATTTGTTGGATCCATCTTTATATGAGCTACTGGCTTTCACTAAAACACTTGTAAATATTTTACAACTTGCCTATAGTAGCACTTACTTATATTTGTTGGGGACGGTCGTTTTGGGAGATGTGTCCCATTGTCAACTCAGACCGTAGCTCCAAATGAGACACACGACCTGAAACGGCCGTACTCAACAAATATAAGTAAGTGCTACTATAGGCAAGTTGTAAAATATTTACAAGTGTTTTAGTGAAAGCTAGTAGCTCACATGAAGATGGATCCAACTAATATAATTAATTATTAGTAGCTATTAAAGTATATGTAAGAATAGTTTAATAATTTGGTTCTATTTTTTTAATCTCTTCACAGTCTAAACTATTAAACCTAAATACTTGAAATTTTGTAATGTAAGTGAGCATTAAGAAAGGATTTTTAAAACTTATTTCCAAAGAAAGAAATTGCAAAATTTTTAGAAAAACTATACACCTTCCATTAAAAATGCATAAAGCGTACGACATTGTATAATTAAGATTTCAAAGGCAAAGCACTAATTTGCAAAAATCCTTTATATGGAAAATAATTAATTTAGTTAATACTAGCAAAGTATTAACAGATCAACAGAAAGATTTAACTGCCCGGGAATACAATGTCTTCATTGATTCACTGACTGAATGGTCAACACACAGCCAAAACTATTAGAGCCAACCTAGCAATTTTTTATACAATTTCCAAAGTTTGTAGAAATCTAGAGGACACATTCATTTCTTAACAAAGACACACTAATAAATAATTTAGCCAAATTTTAATTTTAATGGAGAAAAAGCAAATATTCAAAAAGAACCACTTTTAAAAAAAAATTTTCAGAGCTACTTATACAACTTATATAGCAGACCACACATCCAGAGCTGCAAGGAGATCCATAACAAGAGGCTGTTCTCATACTAAAATATTATTACCTTACTTATAATATAGTATTGTTATAATATAATATAATATTGTTAGGTATTGAGCCTAACAAGGACTGTGTAAAAAAAAATTAATTAATATATAAATATAAAATGTTATCTACTTTTTTTTTAATTATTACTATTTTTGACAACTCCAAATTGTTATCTTTACTTAAGCCTTGTATAGCTAAAATACAAGTAACCAACAACATCTTCTAGTTTTAACTTCTAAAAACTTACCTCAAACCTTTATTTTGTTTTTCTAATGTACATTTAACTTCTTTCAAATTTTTAATATCCATTTCCTTCATTTTTAATTGATAAGATAAACTGTCCACTCTATTTTGCAAAGAACTGGAGTCATCTGCTGGAAAATTACTAGGTAAACTAAAGTAAATTCGAGTAATATTCCTCTCTGTTTGCTTGTGTCTGCATTGGGGACATGATTTTGATCTAAAATAAGAACAATAATAAAGCTTTATTTATTTCAAACAAATTTTATTATTATGTTACTAAATAATTAGTGCATTATTTACTAATAAGTTATTATTTAAAGAACAAAATGAAAAGTATTACCTTAATGTACTGACACATTTCCAAAGAGTTGTTTTATTGACAAAGCCTATCTGCTACTGGCGGCTTTTGCTCAAGAACGCGGGTATGATTTATGGGTAGGGAGTGTAGTATGAGCGGGTATATATTTGCTGTCTATTAGAAAAGGGTTTTAGATTCAAAATATGTGCTAATCTAAAATATGTTGTTTTTGTATCATGTGGTGTTTGTAAATATTTCAAATTTTTCAGTAGTGATTAGTTTCTTGATGTGGTTTAGTCTGTAAACAATGTTTAATCTAGTCTGAACGTTCGTGTACATTGGAGGTTTTATATAATTGTTTCAGAGCTTGATTTCAGGTTTATATTCACTGATCTGTTCTATCTTTTGTTAAATATTCTACTGGTCTATTAAATTTATAACCTGGAGCAGTTGCTATACATTATTTTATATATGCCAGATAGATTATTGTGGTCTGTTTGATGATTGAGGGGTTGTATATGCTTTATTTTGAGTATTCGTTGGTTTGTATATTTGTCAAATGAATTTTACAAAGGTGGAAACCACTTTGTGTGTTGTGGTAAGTGGTGGAGATGTATTAATTGTTTGTTTTGAGACCCAAAAATACAGCTGTTTGAAGAAGTTGTTTATGTTTAAATTTTCTTGTGTGTTGTCAATAAGTGTCTGTTTGTAATGTTTTTGGACAATGTACTTTACTGTGTTGAGTTCTTCAGCTCAATTTTTTTGTTGCATTGGTTAATTAGGACGAGTAGCATGAGGGTTCTAAAGACAAACCTCCAGGTAGCAAATCTAATGTAATGGTCTGTGCAAATAAAGTGTTTTGAGTCTCTCAACTAGCCGAGATATCAAATACCTTTCCCTGGTCCCTTTCCCTGATCAGGTGAGAGATCAAAGACAGAATTGTTGAGCCTAGCTTCTAACCTGGCAACGATGGTAAAAAAATTAGGTGAGAGCAGTGTTTTCAATTGTGCCATGTAAAAATAACATTGTGGATTTTAAAGCGGCTTTAGGAGACTACCGAAATCAAGAGCTATAAGAGGGTTGACATGCTAAACAATATGTTGGTCAAAAAGTTTGTAATGAATATCATAAAAGAGAAAACAAGTGTTACTAAGGATATTTAACTGATTGATGGATACAAGCTAGTGATGTTTTATCATCCTCTGCTTTTTAAATACAGTAGCTGCCGCATAGTATGCGACACACCTAAAGTTATCATTGGGATATTATTTATTGTTTAACTTGAAGGCAGACATAGAATCGTATAAATACATTCTAATTGAGTCACTTGTGGCAATTATCTCACTTATTGTTATCATTCAATTTGTCATGCAAATTAGCACAGACTTGTGTTCACTAACACAGACCAAACAAAAATGTTCACAAGTATCGTAAATACCGAAAAATCAATTGAGTGATATGAAAACTCACATCCTGCCCATCAGTCCCGTTATCTACATTATCGACATTATCCATTATTGGTAAGTCATTAATATCCTGTTTGACTTTACTCTAATAAGTCTTGTAGGTTTTATAAAATTTAAAGTAGTTGTTTGTCCATCTAACTGTTCGTTTTCTATTAATTCACACTATTACTGCATAGTACTGCACAGTTTATTTCTTTATTCTCATATATGTTTATGATTTCAGAGTGATTTTACGTAATTTAATTTTAGAAGATCTTTTTTCATTTGTTTAGTGAATTTTGATTTCACTTGAAGTGTCAAAGTGTAGCAAAATGTCCCAATCTCAAAAAAAACTTGATTTAAGTTTTAAAGAACAATTTGACATTCTAGATCGATACAGTAAATTACCAAAAAGTAGTCAAAGAAACGTTGTCTCTCAGTTTTGTGTTTTGCAACCTCTATTATATCAAATTTTGAAGAACAAAGACTCCATCTTGTCATTACTAAGGTGTAATAAAAATGTTGACAGTAACAAAAATCGTTCCAGGAAGTGAAATCAGCTTTGAAATTATGGTTTAAAAATGTTCACACATAAAATGTTATAGTGGATGACTCATCAATGCACCAAAAAGCTAAGGATTTTGCAAAAAAAAAATAAGAAACCTAGATTTTAAGGTCACAGATAGATAGTTCATTGATGGGGACAACACATTGTTTATAAGAAAACATGTGGTAAAAGGAGATGCTGATTTTGTTGGAGCTGAGGACTGGTTACAAAAAAATGGTCAAAACTTTGATTGAGTATTCTCCTAGTTGGGTATACAATGCAGATGAGAAACAAAACTTTATTAAAGTTGCTTGTTGTAATCATCTTGAATTCACTGATTAAACTATAATTAAATGATACTTATCATGAATACATAAGGGCTTACTTGCTGAAGCGTTTCACTAAATTCACTTAGTTAAGTATCATTTAATTATAGTAAAACTTTATTATCGTGCTTTACCCTAAAATACCTTGTATTCAAAAGTAAAAATGCTAGTAGCTTGCTACGAACTCTTTTCATCTTACCTACCTTCCTTTCATTGTTTTTTTTTTTTACTTTTATCATTTATATCACTTAACCTTCCTCTTACCAGCCAGCTCATCCTCCTCTTTTCCAACCCTAATGTTAACATTTACCCAGTCCGTAAGAAAGTAATGATCTATCTCTTAAAGTTGTATTATATTACAGCACCTGTATTCCAAGAGATAGATCTCTCAGGTATGATCTCATTGTAAAAACAATGAACAACAACGTATTCACATTTAATAAAAATATAGAACTTTGCAAATTTTCATGTTGAGAAATGTTAATTTTTTTAATTATATCTCTATTTGGGATTACACTTTTGGTATTAACGTTGCTAATTATAGATAAACCTCAAGACGTACTGTTAAGTACAGGATCCTTAACCTCACTTTCAACAGACCACGTTTGTTTACAATTCTCATTATTTCGTATAACCTAGCAATCAGCTGGTGTTTTTATCATAGTTCAAGTTCCACCGCCTACTAGACTTTCATTGCCGACCAGCATCTAGGATTCTTTTACTGCAAAGAAGTAGGTTTTACGATCCAGTAACCAGACGCATTTAGACTATTCATCTATGGTTTTAGACTAATTTCTGATCTAGTTACCTGTTGCTAGCATTTCCGTCTTTTCTCAAGTTACACTTCTTCTTGCAACATGATGGCTTACTAGTGCGGTTCTCCTGTTTTCTATTTCAAGTGTTTTAGCCGTTTACATCGGGTTTTAACCGCGTCTGATTATTACCCCGCTTACTGATTATGTTCAATTAATGTTTTAGATGCGTTCTAACTATAAATTGACGACTTTAGCCGCGATAAAACTATTTTAAGCCGCTTTCCTTGTACAAGTGTAATTTGTTAGGTTAAACGCGTGGTATTTCATTACACCGCAGACAATTAACTCTTTAACCTTGCGTGTGAACTATCAAGTGTGAATTAAAGATTTTCTGTTGTGACTATTTGAAGTGCTTTTAACTTTCAATTAATTTTAAATGAGTTTTAGTTTTATGCAATTCTTCGCAAGCTACGGTTCATCACTTCAGGACTTAACCCAGGCCTGGGATAACCGCAGCATCAACTCTTCAACTACCCTGTATAACTTGGAATGGTAAGTGGCGTAGACTTAACTTCACTCATAAAATTGAACTATTTCTTTAATTAACGTTTTAGTGTTAAATTTAAATTCAGTGTTGTTTTTTATTAATAAAGCAGAACCCATACTGCTCCAACAAAGCGTGGGTGGTCTTCCGGACGTTTCAGTGTAACCGCGAATGATTTGAACTACCCTATTTTCATTTTCTTTCTTTAGTTTTGCGACCAAAACTATACACGTACAATACAAAAACTGGAAGTCTTGTTTCAGTGTTCGTCTTATTTCTGAGTTATTTATTATATCCAAATCTACCTTAAGTAAATACTTTTTATCTTTTAACCATTTTTCTATTTGAGGGTTAGCACTAGCCAAGTTATTATTTGGTTTTGCAAACCAAATCTATCTTAACTGGTTACTTTATGTACTTTTTAATCTATGTGTACATTAATGTAGTATGACATAAAAAAAACATTTAGTTTCTACTATTTTCCATGTACTCCTACGTTTAAATTTTGTTCTCAATTTTATAAATTTTAAGCAGAAATTCTGTTTTACTGCAATTAAAGTTAGTTTAATGATTAGAAAGTATTTTTGAGTAACATATGTCAAGATGAAAAAATTTTAATTGGCCACATTTTGGTCAAGTATTCCCATTACAATACTATATAGCTATATTAAAACAGACTGTATAAAGTGTCTATCTGGTTAGGACAGATTTGTAGGTACGTGCTAAATACATAGATATATTTCAAAACAGTATAATACAAAACTTGCAGTTTTTGTGTTGTACATCTTGAGGTTTTTATAAAAATTACACTTCTTTGTATTATCTTGGAAAAAAACCACTGAATAAATCAGTAGGTAGTGGTTTTTTTGCCAAGATAATACAAACAGGTGTAATTAGTATAATACAGTTTGTTCCTCTGTTTTTTAAACAAACACGTTCAGTTTATAGACTTTTACGTGTTGGAAAATTGAGGTTATATTGAACTTATGTTTTGTGTCATTTAAAATCACAGCAGTTATTGCCATTCCAGATATAATCAACATTGGCAAACAAAATTATACCAGAAAATAAGGAGAGTCTTCAGGGACACAAACAAAATTAAACCCTGAGCTAACACATAAAAATTTTAAATTAAATTACAAACATATCTTCATAAATCACACAACATAAACTTTTCAACTTCAGTTTTTTTATAAAAATAGAGCAATATATTATTTTACATATCAATATAGATAGCTACAAAGTATTTGGTTAGGCTAGATTTTATTTTTGGACAAATCTTTACTACTGAGCAAGGTAAACAGTTGAGGTGTAAAAGTAATATATGATCCTGATTCCCAGTAGAGAGGCAAAAATGTATACCAAAATTGAATGCCACTTAGCAAACTTAATTACATTCTTTTATTTATAGGCTTCTGTCAAAATGTCTTGGTCATCAGTACTGAGTTTTAATATTTTTTCCAGTAATTGCTTTGTTTAGCTACGTAAGCGATTTTGCTGGTTAATGCAGAAACTCATAATGAATTATAAAAAAAACTTATGCTCACACCCCAAATAATTATAATTTTGGAAAAAAATTATTCCACCCCACCCCTCCAGGCACCTAAAAGCTTATAAAATCGATATTTCACCTTAATTTTTATAGTTTGAAACTAGCAAAATGCCTCAAAGGCTATTTAAACTTAATGGACACAAGAAGAATTACAATTTTTTGAAAAAATATTACTTCTGACAAAACACCATTCACCATTTACATACAACACGTTTCACAGCCAACATGATGCTGCAGGTGCAAAAACATATACATCCTTTTCAGCCCAAAGTTAGGAACAAATACAACTGTGGAATGATGCCTATACACTTTTACATTTCTTATAACCAAATCTATCCTTCCTAGATACTTCATAGGTATATTTTAATATAGGTATATCGTATTGTTGTATAAAATAGTGCAATAATGTCCTACACTCCTTATAGGTGTGTGGTCAGTATTAATACCAAAGCACCAAAATTTGTTGTACTAAATGCTGCATGGTGTTTTGTTAAAGGTAATATTTCAGTCAATATGCAGACTGTACGTTTTTCTGTAATGTGTATAAAATCACTGATAAACATGTCTTCAAGATATATTGATAATTATTATTCTTGTTATTGCCATGGAAGATTGATTGTATATACCTATATTGAAATATACCTATGAAGTATCCAGTCAGGAGAGATTTGGTTGTAATTTTATTCATTTAATCAAACAAATATAGTCTTAATGACGTTAGTTTGAAAAAATTTTAATGTGTAGAACACGAATATCAACTTTTTTTCTGCGGAAAGTCCCTTTTTTCACATTTTAAATGTTAGTCTGTAATGGCATGTATAGAGTAAACTAGTCTTATTGACGTTGTTAAACATTTTTTTTTTTTTAATTACTTGTTTTAATGTGTCGAACAAGAATATTAACTTTTTCCACATAAAATACAAAATGTTAATTTTTTTCACATTTTAAATGTTAGTTTATAACAGCATGTATAGCATAACCTAGCCGCACAGTAGTTACAGCACACTGCACTACGTCAAAGTAAATTTATTTTAATACTGAACTTAAAATGTAAATATTTAAATTTTGGTTATAATTTTATACAACATTACTATACACCTACATTAAAATATACCTATGAAGTATCCACTCAGGATGTATTTGGTTATAATTTTATACAACATTACTATATCCCTACATTAAAATTTACCTATGAAGTATCCAGTCCGGATAGAATTGGTTGTAATTTTCTGCATCGGCAATAAGTCTAAATATTTACCAAAATTACAAATAAATCAATCCTAACTGGCTACTTCATAAATAAACTTTAATATAGGTAGATTGTAATGTTGAATAAAATTATAACCAAATCTAGACGTACCGCAGTGTGCTGTAGCTATTGCACGCCCGGTTCACGTTAAAGGCCTACATGCATTACAGATTAACATTTAAAATGTGAAAAAAGTAACTTTCCATATTTTCCACAGAAAAAACAGTTGATATTCTTGTTCTACCCATTTAAACGAGTAGTTTTTTAAAAAATAATCACAAAAACCTGACGTCATTAAGACTGCATTTTTACTCAATTACCTACCAAATCCACTTTTGTTGTTTATAATGTATAGTTTAGTATTACCCATATTTTTATATGTTAACAAAAGTAAATGTTAAATATTAGTCCAAATTCAAGAAGAAAACAATTATAAATAGAATAGATTAGAAGCGGTGTAATGTATTATTTACCTCTCAAACCATTCCAATAGACAAGCATAATGGAAAAGATGCCCACAGGATGTAGTATATACTGTTTCAGGTTCAGCTCCAGTGAACAAATCACTACAAATAATACAGGACAAATGCATTTCTAAAGTGAAATTCTATTTTCGGAGGGAAATAATCAGCTACAAATAACACAGGACAAATGCATTTCTAAAGTGAAATTCTATTTTCTGGGGAAAATAATCAAATAACTTTAAAGACACATTACACCACATAAAACTATTTACAGACCCAGCATCATCACACTAACACATGACATTATTACTGCCTGATAGTAATGATAATAGTCAAGAGGTCAAGACAGATATTAATTCCGTTTAAAGTCATTCATGTTTAATAAATATTAATAACAAACTTCAAACTTGAACCCATTCCATCACAGATCACTAAATGGAGAAAAATGTCCCGAGTACTAATAATCTGCGGTTGATTACCCTTCTCGATTAAAATTCATACTAGTACATTAGAAACATTCAAAAAATTCTGTTAAAATAATTTCTAGGCAATTTATCTGTTCATTAAGATCGACGAAACTTCAACACTATTAAATATACTAATTAACGATTTGTCGAATTTATAATTTAAATGAATAACTAAACTCTTGAATTTTGTAGTCCATTACGTTCGGTTAATCTTATTATCCAATGGAGCCTTCAGATCCATGCTCCATAGACTTTAAGAAGTCCCAATGACCACCGAAAACATAAACAAAGAATTAAACACAATTAAATATTTAGCATACACAAATCGATACAACACCACAATAATAGACTAACTATGGTACAAAATACAAAAAAAAAAACGCTAAAATTAACACTACAGACAGGGGAAACAAATACATCATATTACCATACATAAACAAAACAACAAACAAAATATCCCGCAAATTTCAAAAAATTGGATACATGAATAGCATACAAAACTAATAACAAGTTACAATACAACACAACACCAAAAACAAAGACAATCTACAAGCACCAGGCGTACTCAACATGAATTGCGGCGAATGTAACAAATTCTACATTAGACAAACAGGTCGCAGCTTTAAACAAAGAGTCAAGGAACACAAGCAGAACATCAACTCAACATTTTACAATCACATAAAATGAAACAGGACACAAATACACAGACATTTACCATAACCTAGAAATCCTACTTATCAACAAAAAAGGACCACATGTCAACACACTAGAACAATATGAAATTTACAGACACACAAAAACACAAAGTTCAGACATATTTAACGAACAAACACAATACAAATCACACATACTCTTTGAGACCATCGAAAACCTGCCTTTAAAACCGTCATCGCTTGAACCAACATCCCCAAGCAGAAGAAACTGATGAAGATCGGCACATAGCGATCGAAAACGTACTGTCTCAATAAATTTTAACAAATTTTTTACATTTAAAGTTCGGATAGTCGTAACTTTTGTTTACGTGATTAATTAAAAGAATACATTAAAAACTTAGTTAAACTTAACATTCACGATCGATCCCAGAGATTGTCGTTAGTGTCTCACTACATTGTTCAAGCCATTGATAAATAACGTTTAGTACGGTGGAAAAGTTTTGCTTCAGCATACTTTCCACGTTATGTTACTTAAATTATAAGTTCAGCGAGACTTTAATTATTTCAACATCTCAAACCTGGTCGTTAGAAATGTGCCCATACTTCACAAGATATACTACTGGCGTTAGTCTCCGTGTACTCGAGTAGTGGTGAGTCTTATATTTGTTGTGTATTGTTATGTTATGTCTCGAATTTTTTTCAAACAACTTCATAAACAAGTGCTACAAACTTGGCTATTGCATTTAATGTCATCCATTAAACATACACAAACATCCAGACTAATTAAAATATTCTCCACATTCTAAAACATATTAAATAAAACTAACCACTACAGAAGACAATTTTGAAGTATTCAGACGTCTCACAACACAAAAATTACATAATTTAAACGACTGCACACACTTTGAATCGAACACCTTTTTCCATTACATAATGCACAACCTACGTACTCCACACCCAAAAATCATAACCTCGCTCGTAATCTTAAGCGATCGCGATCAGTAGCAGGTTAGTTTTGTCAATGAAACAACTAATTTAGAACGGGCTAGTATGTAAGTTATTAGTTTTCACTTAATTGCTTACAACATATTCAATAAATTAAAAATGATATATTGTTTATGTTATTTCAGATTAATACTTTACTGTGTTTTATACATTATCTTAGTGATGTAAAATATCCGAATGAGTGTTATCAAATGGCAATGGAAATTAAAATTCTAGGACCTAATATTATTTACATATGAGAGTATAAAGTATGATGAAGGTTGTTAAAATATAATGAATTCTCTAAAGTTTGTAGTCCATTACGTTTGGTGAAACTTAATCACTTTTACATTAGTTTATGACAATCTGAACCTAAATTAAATAAATAATAATTCATTCTGTGACTGACTACAACAGATTCAGTTACAATTTGTAATTTTTATAATTTTCAAACCAGCTTTTTAAATAGTTCGTTTTAATAAAGTTTCCAGGCAAACAATATAGTCATAGATTAATATGTCATTTGTATTTACAGTTAATTTGTAAATGGATTGGAATCTTCAAATCAGCTGATCTACACTTTGTATAACCAGCTGTTCATTTTTAAGGGGAAGTTAATGTTCATCTTCCATCTTGGTTTCTACTTTTTATTAAGTAGCTATATTACTAGTTTCTCTAATTTGTTGTTTTTATAATGGGTTACTCATATTATGATACACCCGATGGAGAAGATTGTTTCAAGAAACTTGCTATCGCCACTAAACACGGACTTGCTTTTGGTCTATTTGCATCAGCAATAGATGTAGTGGCTCTGTCTTATCCTCAAGGTTATGCTGCTACAGCAGCAAGATTTGGTTATATTACCGCACCATTTGTTGGTGTAGCAGTAACGTTTGCATCTACTACATGTGTATTAACTGGTCTTCGTCAAAAAGATGACAATTGGAACTATGCTATCGGTGGAATGGCAGCAGGTTCAATTGTTGGAGTTTGGAAAAAGAGTCTTCAAAAAGGTATCCTAAGTGCTGCTTTTCTTGGAATAGTGGCTGCCTTTACCAAGCAAGGCTTAAAAAATGATTGGTATATTTGGAATCCTAATCTTAAACAAAATTTTGGAGATTTTTGGACAATTAATTATGATCTTTCATTAACAAAGGAAAGACCTAAGACATGGGTAACTGATAAATAGTTTCTACTTATTATTTTGTTTGTAGCTAAGTATAAAAACGTGTACATTTAGTTTTCAATCATAAACTATATCTCAACAGTCATTATTTATTAGAATGTTGGCAATAAGAAAATTATTGTTTCATTGTATGCAACTTCAATAAATTAAACAATTTTGTGTCGGATAACAGGTTTTTGTTGTTTTTGTTTTGTAATAGCTTCATCCTGTGGTAGATATAGAGGATTACATAATCAAGTTTTAGCTTGAAACTGATTTGGCTTATACAAAGACTGAAGTACAAATTTGAAATATTTCACATCATCTGCAGAAAGTTCTAAAATTTTAGGTTACCTGTAATTATTCTCAGTGTAAACTAGTATTAACTGCCGTTCTGTTTTAAAATTGTTCAAGTGTTGTGATGCTTTGTATAAATATTATTGAAGATTATGAAGATTGCACGATTCCCTCCATGTGTGAAAAATTCCTTTTCTACCTTAAAACAACAAGTTTTTATAAGAAGATTAATTTTTTTACAAATTTAGGGATTGGTTTTTGACACAAAAGTAATCCTTACTACGTAAACATGCATTTAAAAATAGGATGGATTTGCTTAACATTATCCAATTAGAGGTCTGCTTCTGCGGAGTAATATCTTTTACCACGGGACGTCACAAGATCTCTGTTCTTGCCTTAAATGTGTACATTTATTTGGTTAAATGTATAAAATTACATTTATAAAACTATAAAGCAAACCCATCCCAACTGGATAGTCTTAATATAAGTTGTTAAATTGTTAACTTACACTTAAAGGTAACGTTTTCGTCTCACACCTCCAAGTGTAAGTAAACTTATATTAATACAATGTCTGGTCACACGTAATTTCAAATTGTAATAAGTGATTAAGAAGCAACTTGTCATAAACAACAACAAATTTTCAAAATTTAATAATTATCAAAGTCGCCTCAGAACATGTTTATCAGTGATTTTACATGAAAATCATGTAATCTGCATATTTACCATATTATTATTTGATAAAAAGCTTATAAAAAATTGTTTTCATAAAAAATTCTGAATAAATATAAATGGTTAAAATGCATTAGGTTATTTTGGAAAATTGTTCAAAACCACCAAATAAGATGATATCCAAAAAAATTTTTTTTGGATTGTCCTAGGAAAGTTACTTTTTTTCAATTTAAAGTAGGGTAAACAATTCAGTGCAGAGGTATAAGTTGTGAGTGGGCGCGGAGTGATATAAATGTTTCGTGATGTCACAGTGTCTAGCATAAGGTTGTGCGCATCGGCCACGGTACGTCATGTACCTTACGTGTGTGGATATTTGAGAAATGACGTTTAGGCATAATTTTTATACACATATTTAAATATACATATAAAGTCTCCAGTTAGGATAGATTTGGTTTTAAATTTATACATTACTATATCCTATATTAAAATATACCTGAAAAGTGTGCAGTCAGGTTAGATTTGGTTTTAATTTTATACATTACCTAAATAGTTACATTTATACAATTAGAATCAAATCTATCCTGACTGGATACTTCATAGGTATTTTTCAATATAGATATATAAAATTTACCTTCTTTGGTAACAAAAATAATAGTTTTCAATATAGCTTAAAGACATGTTTTTGTTACATAAAGTTTAGATTGCTAAAACACGAACTACAGTTGTGACGTCACAACCTCTACCTTCGTACTGAATTTTTTTACCCTACTTTAAATTGAAAAAAAGTAACTCTCCTAGGTCAATAAAAAAAAAAATCTTGTGGATATCGTCCTATTTGGAGGTGTTAAACAATTTCCCAAAATATCGTAGGTGGCCGCGCATATGCATTTTAACCGACATTTTAGTTGTTAGTCTGTAATGGCATGTATAGAGTGAACCAAGGATACAGTAGCTACAGCTCACTGGACTACATCTAGATTTGGTTGTAGTTTTATACATCATCACTATATATCTATGAAATATCCAGTCAGAATAGATTTGGTTGTAATTTTGGTGAATATTGAGACTTATTACCAATTTAGGCAACTATGCCTATCCTGACTGGGTACGTCATAGGTATTTTTTAATATAGGTATATAGTATTGTTGTATAAAATTATAACCACAAGTTAAATATGTACATTTTAAGTTTAGTATTAAAATAAATTGACTTTGACGTAGTGCAGTGTGCTGTAGCAACTACGCGCCACGTTCACGCTATATATGCTATTACAAGCTAACATTTAAAATGTGAAAAAAATCAACTTTCCAAATTTTCCACAGAAAAAAAGTTGATATTAGTGTTATACACATTAAAATAAGTAATTAAATGAAAAACGTCAATAAGACTCAATATTTTCCCAAAATGTCTGACTAGTTACTTTGTAACTATATTATAATATAGTTGTAAAGAAATGTAGTATAATATAGGACTCTGTTTCATTAAGAAACATTTAATGTTTACAGTTTATAATGGTAAATTAAAGTTATGTTGCTATTATATATATTTTAAAACAACATAGGTTATTCAAATACAAGAATATTATTTGTATTTGAATAACCTATGTTGTTTTAAATTATTAGAAAACGTATTTTATATATATATATATATATATATATATATATATATATATATATATATATATATATATAAATATGTGTGTATATATATATATATATATATATATATATATATATATATATATACACACATATTTATATATATATATATATATATATATATATATATATATATATATATATATATATATATATATCAATTTCGCCATATGTACTTAAACAAGAATCTAACTTGGTATTTATGCGAGTTAACTTTCAAAGATTGGTAGTATCTCCATCATCAAGCATCACTGACCTGGGGTTGTAGTAGATTGCGAGTTGTGTGAAATTTCCATTGTTATAAGGTGTGGTGTACCGTTATTGTTCATTTTCGGACTCACTGCACTGTGGGAGTCTTTTAAGTTTGTCTTGGGGTTAATTTTGTCTATTAGGTTGAATAATTTATTGTTTTTTGATTTTATTTGTATTTGTTCGTTTATGATATTATTTTTATATTTATAAATTTGTAGTTGTTCCCAGATTGTCATTTTGAGTCCTTTTTGTACTTTTCTTATTAGGTGTACGTTTTCTAATGTGGGGAATGTGTGTTTGTTTTTGATGGCGTGTGTAGCTAAGTTTGAGTTATAAGTTTCAGGTTTGATGTATGCATTGAGGTGTTCTTGGTATCTGTCTTAATTTTTGTTTTGTTTGGCCTATCTATATTTTATTATAGTCTGGATATTCGATTTCGTATATTCCGTTATTAAGTGTGGGGCATATTTTTTCCGGTTGGTTTATTTTATTGATTATCTTTGATGTGTTTTTGTAAGCTATGTTAATATTATTATTTTTTAGTGTTTTAGTTATTCCTTTTATGTTGTACCTTGTGTATGTGAATGTGGCCCATTTTGTTGTTGTTTGTAGTTCGATTTTCGGTTGTTTTAATTTATTTAATATTTTAAATTCTAATTTATCTATAGTTTTTTTTTATTAAATAAATTAAAACAACTTAAAATCGAACCTACAAAGTACAATAAAACGGGATAAGTGAATACAAGAAAAGTGTTGCAAAGCTAACAATTATATATATATATATATATATATATATATATATGAAGTTAATATATTACTATGTAAGTAATTTTATCCACCATTAAGTGCAATAATTTTACCTTGAGTGATGAGGCATCTTTCGGTCAATTGACCATTGTCGAATCACTGATGTTTTTCTGTTGTAGATGTTCGGTCTGTGAAGTTGGTGTTTGTTGACGTTACGCGCACTTTTTCTTGATCTGTGTGTATGATATTTCTATATAGTATGTCTTCTGTATATGTTGTTTGTAGATTCATTAAATTGTTGTGTAAGTTTTTATAAATGTGGTATTTTTCTAGTGAGTTTAGTTCTATTGGGTTGTTATTTATTTCAAGTATGGTTAGGTTATTTTCGTAATTTGTTATTTTGTGTTTATGGGATATTAGGTGTGCTGCAACATTTGATACTTTAGAATTTTTGTTTTTGAAGAACATTATAGAGCATTAAATAAATACAAGTTGTATTAATTTCATTCTCTCATATTTCTTTTTGTGTTTTCTCTTCGATTGACAAAGACCACTGTGTGGTTGAAATATATCATTGTTTAAGTGCTTTTATGTGTTTCTATTTCAATACTACAGTGTGGACTCTTACCAAGGTAAGTCTGTCAGTCTCCTAGTCCAAAATATCTATATATATATATATATATTACGTTATTCATTGTTTTTCCGTTGCACTGACTTTATGAAGTTAATATATTACTATTGTAAGTAATTGTACTTACATATATATTTAATATATATATATATATATATATATATATATATATATATAGATTTTTTGGACTAGGAGACTGACAGACTTACCTTGGTAAGAGTCCAATCTGTAGTCTTGAAATAGAAACACATAAAAGCACTTAAACAATGATATATTTCAACCACACAGTGGTCTTTGTCAATCAAAGAGAAAAACAAATATGAGAGAATGAAATAAAATAAATTGTAATCACAGATTGTGTAGAGTAGAAATCAGATGTCACAGATGCACAGATTAAAGATATATATATTGTTTCCATGAGCATATGAGTGATTATAGTTTATATAAGTCTGTCAGGGGAAAAGAGATTGGAGACGTCTAAGGCTATTAGGGAAAAAAAATGAATGGATTTATCTGATGTTGAGGTTAGGGATTCTCTGGACTTGGTATACCACTGGTATGATAGTTCCCACCTTCTCAGTTCTGAGGGATTGCAATCAGGGGGGAGTGATTTAATTATTTTTGTGGTATAGCAGTCATCAAAAGTTGTGATGTGACTCGCAGCATGTTGAGCTGTTGGTCTATCCATATTCATAATTTTAACATCATGTCTGTGGCCATTCATTCTGATATTCAGACCATCCGTGGTCAGGCCTATGTACTGTGCTGAGCAAAGTTTACATTGTAGCTGGTATATGACATTTTTCGATGTACAATTATGATGACCCTGTATTTTGAAGACCATTTTTGTTGTTTGGCTGTTGAAACTATTTGCTGAGGGGTGTATTGGACACGTCTTGCATCTAGGTCTATTGCATGGGAAGGAGCCATGAGGAAGTTTGTGTGGTTTCTCTGCATCAGGGTCTGGTAGTTTAGGATGTACTAGGCTGTTTTTCAAGTTGGGAGGTTGCTTGTACCAAATTTGCGGTGGATCAGTGAAAAGATTTTTGGTGTGGACGGAAGCTTGAAGAATTTTGAAGCCATCTCTCAATATCTAGTTGAGTTTATGTAGACCAGGATGGTAGTCTGTTATTAAAGACAGTTTATTTTGTTCT
The DNA here is from genome assembly GCA_036971475.1 of Prosapia bicincta. NCBI lineage: Eukaryota > Metazoa > Arthropoda > Insecta > Hemiptera > Cercopidae > Prosapia > Prosapia bicincta. The sequence continues at coordinate 104,184,343 of JBAIZL010000003.1, read as the reverse complement.
GTTTGTGGTTTATGGTGAACCGAGGATTGTGCTGAATGAATTTGGTTTTCAATGAGTTTTTCTACTCATTTGGCGTAAAGTTTTCTACTCTACACAATCTGTGATTACAATTATTTTATTTCATTCTCTCATATTTCTTTTTGTGTTTTCTCTTCGATTGACAAAGACCACTGTGTGGTTGAAATATATCATTGTTTAAGTGCTTTTATGTGTTTCTATTTCAAGACTACAGAGTGGACTCTTACCAAGGTAAGTCTGACAGTCTCCTAGTCCAAAAAATCTAAATAATCTTTACCAACCAAAACTAACCTAAATATATATATATATATATATATATATATATATATATGTTTTTATATAGGTGGGCTTGCAGATAGTCATGGTAAGCATTCTGAATCTGGCAACAGCTTCCACTCTAGGTAAGCTATGTGGTATTAGCACTCTGTTGTGCGCCAGGCCCCTCCATATCTTTCCAGCGCTCATTTCATTTTGGGTTTCCCTTGTTTTTTCATGGATTGTAGATTCAATCAGGCTTCTTGCTGTCAATAGAGATATAGGATTGTCAGGCTGTGGCAAGGTGTTACCTTTCTTCGCTAGCTGGTCTGTGCGTTCATTTCCTTCAATAGCGACATAGCTAGGGAGCCATTGCAGCACAATGTACCACTCTTCTTCAATCATCCTTGCCTTTCGTCCATTCATTGTTTGCGCACAGTCGGTGAAGGTATTACTATTTAGTGCAATTATAGCAGCCTGTGAATCCACGAAGAACACAACTCTTGCCTACTTTACGAAGATTGAACAGTTTTTCGGCAGCTTGTACTATAGCTGCAATCTCATCGTCAAAGTTTTTGCCAATAATTCCAACTGGGCTGCAGCCCTGAAAGTGGTCGCTGTAAAAGCCAGCACCAGAGGCATGCTTTGCCGCTGACCCATCGGTGTATGCATGGATCTAGTTATCTTTACTGTATAGAACCGCAATCGTTTCCAAAGCAGCGGCCTTCAGGATATGGGGATCACTAATAGGCTTGGAGTCTTTGTGATTTAGATGTGACAGTTTTCTCTCTGGTAATGAAGGAAAAACTCTAAGGCAGGTTGGGAATTTAGATGCTTGCTCCAGTTTCAGGTTGTATTTAATTCCAAGTAGCTCTGCATAAATGAGTGGTGATAATTGTGTCGCGACGTCGCAGTTGTATATTTCTCACAGTGTCTGTAGTCGATTCCATTTGCCCTCTCCCAGAACTTGAGTACTGATTTCTCCCTGCGGCTTTGTAGTGGCTCCACCGCCGCTTGCAATTGCACCGAACAGTCTCGCTCTTCAACTGTTGTTGGGTTCACCTCGTCAATGCTGGATGAGATTCTAGCGAAACGTCGGAATTGCGATTTTATGTACTGCAGAATGAACGGATGTACTCCAGATTATAACTATTCATCATATTTTTCCATCCGTGAAGGAATACATATCAGCATATATATATATATATATATATATATATATATATATATATATATATATATATATATATACATATATATACAGTAAACTCCTGATTATCCTTGGAATAGGGTGGCCCGGCAACACCGGATAACGAATTCCCCGGATAATCCACTATGAACAAAGAATATGCAAAACGATCGATAATCGATTATTATACCATAAGTTACACAAATAATGACCCCGGTTAATGCAATTCACAAATAATCTTCAGAGGACAAAATAAATACAGAAAATAATTTAAAATGTTGATGTATTTGACGGATTATAACATGTACATTTATATGTCTACTATTTACAATACGTACAAAAGTATATGTCAAAAGTAAGTATGTATGTACATATGTAATTTCCTTTACACATAATACTTTCACTTTTTAACAAAAAAGTCTGTCACTTTCGTCTGTTTTTTTATGAGCATTGATTTAGCTTTAATATGCGATCTAAGTTTCTTGAGAACCATTTTGTTGCACAGTGTTTACTTGTGTCACGTGTGTCACAAAGCCATAAAGATAGATAATGTATATGACAGACATGGATAATGCATATGTCCTAGACTATTTATAGCCGAGATTAGCTGACATTTGTTTACAATCTTATGATACACATTAGGTTTTCGGGCGTCCAAGCATTTTGTCATTGTCTCTTATATACGGTAGTCTGCTCGCCCTTTTTATTTCGCTGGCCCGCGTCGGGACCCTTCCATTTCAATGTAAAAATTAGTACATACATATTTACATATCTATTCCCTTCATCTTAACTTCTATTAAGCCTTATATGTATTTACGTTGTAATTCACCGTTTGGAAATTTAAACACATGAATCTGATTGGATATTTGTAAAACAATGGCAGACCCTGGATAATCCGCAAACCAGTTAATCCGCCCACGGATAATCGGGAGTATACTGTATATATATACACATACATTCACATACAAAGGACACAAAATAAAAGTTATAACTAAAATACTAAAAAAAAAATAATAATATTAACATAACTTACAAAAATACAGGATTTTAATAATCAATAAAATAAACCAAATGAAAAAAATATGCTCCATACTTAATAACGGAATATATAAAATTGAATGCCCAAACTGTAACAAATATTACATTGATCAAACCAAAATGATATTAAAATACAGATATAAAGAAAACCTCAATGCATACATCAAACCTAACATATTAAAAAAAAAGTACAAAAAGTCCTCAAAATGACAATCTGGAAACAACTACAAATTTATAAACATAAAAATAACTAATCACTTAAACTTAAGTGTTAAAGATCCACCAAACGTAATGGACTACAAAATTCAAGAATAAAAATAATATAATAAATGAACAAATACATATAAAATCAAAAAACGATAAATTATTCAACCTAATAGACAAAATTAACCCCACGACAAACTAAAAAGATTCCCACAGGGCAGTAAATCCGAAAATAGAACAATAACAGTATATCTTTGTGACAATGGAAATTTCACACACCTGGCAATCTACTACAACACCCAGTTCAGTTGATGCTCGACAATGAAGATACTATCAATCTTTGAAAGTTAACTCGCATAAATACCTAGTAAGATTCTTGTTTAAGTGCATATAGTGAAAGTGATTAAAAGGTAACAGTGTTACAAAGTTAAATAAATAAATAAATAAATAAAAAATATATATATATATATATATATATATATATATATATATATATATATATATATATATTGATGAATAGTTATTATCTGGAGGATGAATATTTATCTTGCTCTTCAACTGTTGCTGGGTTCACCTCGTCAATGCTAGATGAGATTCTAACAAAACGTCGGAACTGCGATTTTATGCTCAGCAGAAAGAATGAATGTACTCCAGATAATAATTATTCATCATATTTTTCCATGCATGAAGGAATACGTATCAGCATTGAATACAGGAATACGTATATATATATATATATATATATATATATATATATATATATATATATATATATATTCTTGATATTTAACGTTATCCATTGTTTTTCCGTTGCACTGACTTTATGAAGTTAATATATTACTATTGTAAGTAATTTTATCCACCATTAAGTGCAATAATTTTACCTTGAGTGATGAGGCACTGAAGCGACTGGCGCTAGCTAAAATTTAGAAGAAAGCGAGGTTCGAGAAAGATCCGAAATAATACAATAGAAATGTTCAGTAATAAGAAGTGGCGGCAAAATGTGTCTTACTTTAGTCGCTAAGCACGCAATTACGAACGTTTGAAAGCAATAGTTAGTTCCGTACAAACACATTTAATAACAAAATAATTCGCACTGAATTTACACATAAATAAATCATAAGTACTTAAGCTTAGGCAGCACTTACCCTCGTGAAGAAAGAAAGGGCAAAATTGCAGCGTGCGTAGATCTCGTGGCGGCAGAAGTCCTGGGTACCCAGTTTGTAGGAATCCGATCCAGGCGAGGTATAAACTAGAACTTAAACGGGAAATCAATAGGCTGCATTTTAAAAGGCATAAAGTCATTTATAACTATGGCGCGTAACTGAACAAAGAGTTCTACTAAACGGCGATCGTAGCTTAAAGTCTAAGCAAATAACGTCTATAACAACGCGCTTACACGAACACACAATAATACGAATAGTTTTAACACTTGTACGAGGTTTTACGGTCAAAACGGCACTTTACACGCGTGGTGCAACTTTGCGCACGAGGTACTTCAACGAGGCTGTTAACTGTACGACGGTTTCAAGACAACGAAACGACTTACGGAAAAGCTAGCTAAGGGAGGGGGATCAGAGGCCACACAGAAAATCAATACGCAATCCATACATCGATTGGTAGGTCAGACGTCACGTGACCATTACTGTCCAGGCCAGCTGAGCGTTTTGAATATAGGTCGCGGTAACACGTTCAAACTTCGAGCGCTGACTCGAACAGGCACCTTTCGGTCAATTGACCATTGTCGAATCACTGATGTTTTTTCTGAAACAGAGATTGGAGACGTCTAAGGCTATTAGGAAAAAAAAAAAAAATGGATTTATCTGATGTTGAGGTTAGGGATTCTCTGGACTTGGTATACCACTGGTATGATAGTTCCCACCTTCTCAGTTCTGGGGGATTGCAATCAGGAGGGAGTGATTTAATTATTTTTGTGGTATAGCAGTCATCAAAAAATGTGATGTGACTCGCAGCATGTTGAGCTGTTGGTCTATCCATATTCATAATTTTAACATCATGTCTGTGGCCATTCATTCTGATATTCAGACCATCCGTGGTCAGGCCTATGTACTGTGCTGAGCAAAGTTTACATTGTAGCTGGTATATGACATTTTTCGATGTACAATTATGATGACCCTGTATTTTGAAGACCATTTTTGTTGTTTGGCTGTTGAAACTATTTGCTGAGGGGTGTATTGGACACGTCTTGCATCTAGGTCTATTGCATGGGAAGGAGCCATGAGGAGTGGTTTCTCTGCATCAGGGTCTGGTAGTTTAGGATGTACTAGGATGTTTTTCAAGTTGGGAGGTGTGTGTGTGTGTGTGTGTGTGTGTGCGCGCGTGTGTGTGTGTGTGTGTTGTGTGTGGTGTGTGTATGTGTGTGTGTGTGTAATGGGCAATGTGAAATATCATGATATAAATATACAATTTATTTATTTATTTACACTTTCACGAGAAACATGATATAACATTTCAAGTTTTAATTCGCAAGGTAAATTTTAATTGATAAGAGGTACATCAGTTAGTGAGATGGATGAGTTTGAATTTTTTTCACTAGCATACCTATTTGAGGTTGTACTTTAATAAGGGCACAACACAATTCATTAGCATTATCACATTCCTATATTTTGTTGTAATTGTAACAAGTGCTGAAAATATTTTTTCGCACAATTAGGTGCTTGAAAAAGGCAAGTATAATCAAAGAACTGCCAGTGATAAATTTTAAAGAGTTTTATCAAAAATGAAGATTTGTCCGTTGTGGCGGTGTTGCCACTTTGAACAGTAAACATTTGTTTCGCGAGACTTTTGTACTATTATTCTTTAGAAACTGTCATGTTGATTTAATTTCAAGCTAACAAAATTTTCACAACCTTTAATTGTATTTCTTTTATAAATGCATACATTTCATTTAAATTTTCTGAACATCATAGTCAGTAAAATTACTTATGTAAAAAAATGCCAGGTGTAAATTTAGTATAAAATTTTGATAAATTGTGTACTTTAATTTGAACTAAATGAGAATTTATTTTACTAATTTCCAACTGGTCTTGCGCCCTTTTGACTCTCCTCCACACCCCCAGTTTTGGAACCCATGCCCCAGGTCTATCCAGCAGCCTGTTACTGTTCTAGCAGCAGACTGTAGCATATGCTCTGGCATTTTTTTTTTTTTTTTTTGCCAGTAAAGTGTTGTGTTTCAGGCATCCAGAAATACTGGGCAAGAACCCTTTCTGGTGATTGGGCCTGAAATAGCTGTTGTTCATCATAAATTGGATCATTTTTGTTCTTAATATACTAAACAAATGTTGGGAAATTATTTTGGTTAGTGCATAATGGTCTGGTATCTTTTGGGTAAGTAACTTCAACTTTTTTTGGGATAAGGAAAAAGATTGCCTTGCCAAAAGCTGTTGGCATTTGCTTTCTAGACCAGATCCCCATATGTTAAGAAGATGTTTATGAATTGATTGACATTATTTGTTAACTACATCAATTCGAGATGCCATCGGTTCCTGGAGCTGATTTGGATGTTTTTTGTTTGTTTGCTTATTTCCTATAATATAGGTGGGCTTCTTTGAAAATTGGTAAGAGGGTTGTTAGGTCTGTGGATATTTTGATCTCCATAAGTCGGTCTCCCTCGTGTTGGCACTTCATATGTGGTTTTGAAGTGATCATAAATCTGTTCATCAGTCAATAGAGGCTTACCACTGTTTGTTAATAATGCAATTTGGGTACTGAAAAGGATTTTTCTAAAGCCTATTTCATGTTTAACTCTGATAATTTGTCATGATTATTTATGATTTGTAGCAATATTCCTTGAATTAATTTTAGGATTGATCTAAGTGCCCTAGATAGTTGGTGCCTTAGATGATTATCGCCCATGGCTTTGGTTTTACGAAGTTACTTTATATCAATTCTCTTTTCTTTCTCCACATTTTCAATTTAAAAGCATTTTCTTTGTTTTTTGGAGCATAACAAGTTGGTGGTGAATTGTTGGTAATTGTTCGCAAAAAATTATATTTTTTTCAATCATAATCAAAAGTTTTAGCAGTAAGAGTTACTACTTCAGAAAAGTAGCCTAAAGTTAAAATTCACCCATTTTTTAACAATTATTTGTTTAATCATTCACCTGAGAAAACATTTCAATAATAAATCTTATAACTTTACTATTTTTACTACTTGAAGAGTGCATCTAGTAACAAGTAATGCTAACTGCATGATGTCTCTCATACATACAGTTAGCCATCTTCCAGTATCTAAAGTTCAACATAACCTGGAAAAACGTACAATCCAGATGGAGTTGAATCTTCATTAACTCTCTGGCTTCAATTTTCTCTAGACACTGAAGGAGGGTATATGAAAATATACCCATTGTTTCTAAAACAATTGGTTCTGTTCTGCCCATTATTTCTGAACCACCAGGCATAAAGGTGATTCAACAAGTCCAAAATGAAACAGATAGGACTGGATAACAGTATGCCCTGTTTTTGCTCTTGATGCAAAGGTTGAGATGAACTGGTGTACATTTTTATAGATGTTAACATTATTTGGTGTCTACAGTACAGAGTAAAGTTGACAACCACTTATCTCATTGCTCCACTGTTCCATCTATTAGTTTTTAGGCTTACACAAAACCAAACAAAATAGGTCACCTCGAGCAAACTTTCTAGGTGGAACAGGATTCAAGTCAACTCTTGTTCTAGTTACTCCACCAGTCATCTCATTCACTGGAAGTCCACAGTGCCTATTTTTCCACTGGAGTCAGATCTATATATTCCTTGTTAAATATAGCGGGTGGTATATTTCTTGCTCTTTATGGTGCTATCGTGAAAGTTGGTACCACTGAAAGAGGTGTAGTGCACTTGTTAAGTACAGAATTGTTAACCTCACTTTCCATAAACCACGTTTGTTGACATCTGTCATTATTTCCGATATAACCTAGAAATCAGCTGGTGTTTTACCCGCAGTTAAGTTTTCACCGCCGGATATTCAACGCCGGCTAGAATGTAGTTTTTTCACTGCAAAGAAATAGTTTTGTCTGCGTATCTCAAATAGAAGAGTTATTCCGCTCTAGTCACCCGTTGCTTTGAGCCTATTTCCTCTATGTTTTAGAATAGGTCCACGTAGTTTCTGATCTAGAGTTACCCTCTGCTAGCCACTTCCTTCGTCTAAAAAGTAACACACTCTTGCAACAAACATTGCATCAGAACATTAAGTCTTTTAACCGCTTGAATGAATAAACATTTAATGATTAAAGACGGTTTATACTATTATAAGTGAAGTGAAGTTATTAAAATTAAAGCTTAAACGAGTTTTAGCATATGCCACTCTTCGAGAAACTTCGTTCATCTCTGCAAGATTCCAAACAGGCCTGTTGTGTCGAACGACTCACCTCTCTACAAGAACCGCGTACAGTTTGATTGGTAAGTATCTTAGAATTAACTGCTACTCATGAAACTTGTGTTATCTCTCTTTTAATTATCTTTGGTGTTAAACTTAAATTCAGTGTCGTTTTTATTAATAAAGCAGACCCCATACTGCTCCAACAAAGAGTGGGTGGCTCCTCCGGACTTTATAGTGTAACCTCGTACAATTTGACCTACCCTATTGATTTTCTAATAACTCAAATATTTTCTTTCTTTAGTTTTGCTACCAAAACTATACAGCACTCTTTTCACTGAATATGCGTTTTTATTTCTAATCTCCGCAATATGAGCGATTGCTTGTTCAAAGCCAGTACTAGAACATAAGTTTACAGGTACAAAATATGATTCTTCAGTATTTTCTACAAAATAGCATGCTCCGAACCTAGATTTGGCTTGGTCTACTAAACCATCATAGATTTTATAGCAGTTTTGCTAATTACAATGTATAGCTTCAAGAGCAGCTACTCTTGGTTTTTTGAAATGATCTTTTTTGTTAAACATGTCCAGGTAAATCCAGCCTAACAGTAAGGGATAGGAAATTCCGCTATTAACAATCACTGTCTTGTACTGTATCAGTCATGGTGACCACCAGTAAGGACCCGCGATAGAAAAAGGAATCTTTATAGTGAGTATCTAGGGACTTAGAATGTGGAAAAGGACTCTGTATAGTAAGTGCCAAAAGTTACAGATACTTACGCCAAATAGGTATTTTCAGATTAATACAATGGACTCAACATTTTCATGGCTCGTACAGAGTTATCCTGGGACATCCCAAGCAGATCCTCAGTGATAAGTTCTGAATTATAGTCAGTCTATTCAGATTTGTTTTGTAAGCTTAACTCCATATTATACACTGTACATCATCTTAAATAAATATGGTGTACAATTGTCTAAGCACAAGCGTATCAGCTCCCCATGTTCTACTAGCTACAATCTTTAGTAAGTTTAGCTAGTTTGGTACATTGTTGGAACACTATTTCAATATGAGTTTTCCAAGAGAAAATTTGAGTTCAGAGTGACTCCCAAGAGTGTTAAACTCAGATTGAAGAGGTTGGCTTTTCCTTCAATATATATCTTAGGAATGAAGTTCTTAAGGGTGTATTTTCTTATAAAAATTAAGCACTCTGTTTTTGTTGAAGAAATTCATCAGATCCCGCTTGTTGATCGAAGTGTTTTCAGCTTCAAAAGCATTTTGAACTTGTAGAATAGCTTGTATCGGTCACATACTTAAACTCCTTATGGTTATATCATCCTTATAGATACAGCCCTCTGCTGTGGCCAGCTATGTGCTCAAAACTTCATGGAGTGCAACATTGAACAAAAACTGCAAACATTCATTCCACTGAAAACACTAGCCTCCTTCCAAGTGCTCACCAATTTAACCCTTAGTACGCGGGACATATAAAGGGCAAGTAACAAATTACGTGCTATTAGATAAAAAAAAACTTTTTTGCGTAATGTTCAAAGTTTTCTATTTAATTCTGAGTTCCTAATAAATCCATTTAAAATAAAAATTAAAGTAACTAAAATTATTATTCACCAAATCATAAACAATAAATTATTCTTACAGTACAAACAAAGGTCACTCACGTAAACAGTAAACAACTATAGCAATCACATTGCCAACACAAAATACGACAGTAGGCAGACGCTGCGTCCTGCCGAGAATACCTGTCATACGCGCATGCATAGACCACGTAATGGCGCCTGGTGGCTAAGATAACAGAATGTGGATCAGTAGCACATGGCCAAGAGCAATAAATGTAGCAGATGAGTCTATTTACACCAAACAAACATTAGTCACACATTGTATTGGACTTTAAATAAACAACTAGGACTTCCATATTAAAAATATTGTAAATACGTGATTTCTCGTAATACGCGCTAGAAGAGATTTCAGCTTTACGAGAAATCACGTTATACGCGTTCAAAGGGTTAAAACCTTTGGATTTTTCTAAATGTCAATAAATTTTCAAGATATCTTCTGATCCCCTCAAACAAAGAAATCATCATGATTGTAGAATGTGACACTCTGCAAATGTAGTCTCCAAGTCAACCAGTACAACTACAGTAGTTCCACTCCTTGGACTGTATCCAAATTGGAATGCAGTCTCTTCTCAGCCTCTAATCTCTACACCAGTCTATTGTTAAAAATCCTCTCCATGAGTTTGCCTAAGCAAGATGTCAATGAAATTAGTCTATATAAATTTGTCAGGTAGGTTTTTCCCAAGGATTAGAATAAGGGGGACAGGATTTCAACCAGTTTTGAGGAATATTTCCTTGTTAATCGGATGTCTTTAAATGAAGAAAGAACTTGGTCAAGAGATTCAGGAGACAAGTCCTTCACCATAGAATTGTGTATATTGTTCTTGCCAATTGCAACATTTTGAATTTCAGCCACAGAGTTCGCCCATTTTTTAAGCAAAGTCCACTATGTCATGCAGACATAAAAGATCTAAGTTGCATGAGAGGAGTTGTTCTGCTTTAGTCAGTACTTTAGAAAAGACATGGCATTTTCAAATTTTCTGGCATATCTAGAGTTAAATATATTAGCGATCTTTTATAATTTCATTATCTTCAATTTGAATGAAGTTAATTCGTGTCCTTTTTTCCTTCTATACTTTGAAATCTTTTCCAAACAGCAGATGGTGATACATTTGAATTGATGGAGGAAACAAACTCTATTCAGCTATTTTGTTTTACCAGCAATATCGCTCTTTTGCATATCGCACTAGCATGGTTATACCTTGTACTATTTCATGGTAATACTTTGTACTATCTGCATTTTTTTTTCTTATCCATTGTTTCCAGCTCTCCGTATACATTTCTTTAGTTCTATGAGGATGTTAGTCTACCAATGGGACTAAATCTATTTTTAGTTTTTGGTATAGTTGCATCTGCAGCAAGATTGACAGCATTCTCTGAATTGATCAGCCTATCATGACGTAAATGGATATCTGTCCATCACCCCTGAATAAATTCCAATCTGCAACACTGATTCTATATTTAGTTTGTGGTTCAGTGTCTTCGACATTACTATCTGTATCTGTGAAATGTATTCTGATAAATACTGGAAGGTGGTCGCTTCCAGCTTGGTTCTCAAACACCAGGCGTCTATGAGTGAAGCTAATCTTACCAGTACAAAGAAGAGGTTGTGCTAATAAAGCCAGAGCCAGGGACTGATACTCAGACTATTTGTCTCTGTTGCATAAAATCATCCTCTCACTCTAAATCCACTGATACGGGACAGTTACTTCTGGCCTTCTGTTCACTATAATCAGATTAAAACAGATTTGCAGGTACCCATGGGGATCGAGGACCAACCATCTCGCGCCCATAAATCTTATAACTAAACATGATATTTTTAATAAACTCACAAATATGGTTTCCAGATCGGTAATAAAACTATTTTAATGAATTGTTTTCAACAAATCTAATGATTCTACTACATGTTGAACTAGGATTTAAACCCTAAAAGCAAATTTTTGTATGAAAACAAAATTTTCTGTTACCAGTACCAGTTTATTTAAAGAATATCTAAAATCTGATTGCAATTAACTTGAGTATATTTAAACTATATTGCAATTCAGCCAAAAAATTGTTATGTATAAAACATAAAAATTCATTCAAAGTACTTACAGAAAAAGCTAAATTAATTTAACAGAAATCAACCCAAACTCAAGCATTATATTTATAATGGTAAATACTAAAAATAATTGAAAGTATTAATTGTGGTTTTTATAAAAAAGTAAATTATTACAAGTATTAATTATCTTGTGCTAATGAATCATTAGTATTTTTATTTTTATATTTCATTACAAGACTTTGGTATCATATGATTATAATTTTATTTATATTTGCAGGCTGTTTATATTTTATTATATTTTTTTTAGTCATTTCAACTTGTAACTTAAAAAACACCGGTGAAGTTACAAGTTTTCTCCTTTCATAAGATTAAGAGAAAATAGAGAACATTTAAAAGCTTGTTGACATTGTAGCAGCATTCAAGTGCTTACATTATAAGGGACATGTTTTAAACAACTTATGTTTCAGCTAAGTTAGGGTATGGTATTCAACAATATGTTTCTCATAGAACACAAATAGGGAGTTTTTAGACTTATAGTCTAATTTTTTAAAATGTTTCGAATTTTGCAAAGCATAAGTCTAGAAATAAGCCTGTTTTTATTTCTATGAGAAACATAACATTAATTACCAAACTTCGTCTTAAACAATTCCTAAAATTTCATTATGAACATCATGATTTGTAAGATTAAAATAAGGTTCATATATATTTCTTTGAACTTACAGTCATATTTAGAAAATAACTCACATACGATCAAAATAATAAATGATAAAATAAATATTACACTTTTGCTATTACTTGTGACCAGACTTTTTGTTAACTAAAGGTTGTTTAATTGTTAACTTACACTTGGAGGAAACGTTTTCGTCTTACGACTTCTGGTTGGAAAAAGTCTGGTCGCAAATAATAGTAAATTTTTTTTTTTTTTTTTTAACTTGGGAGCGGGTTTGAATTGCCCGAAGCACTGCTACCTTAAGGTATATTGTACTTACCTCCCTGATCTAGTCAAATAACCCCTTCCCTCTTACCAGGTTTAGGAGTCTCCTGACTAGAGTTTTACCTTCAGCATCCACCGAAGCCGTTCCATCACCAAAGAGGTTGAAGCGCCTCTCAGCAAGTACTTCACATCTGTAAATAATGTGTGTGGCAGTCTCGAGTTCCTGCCCGCATAATCTGCACACTGGTTCATCCTTGTAGATACCCATTTTATGCAAATGTTTCCTTAGTCCACAGTGTCCCATGAGTAGACCTGTGGCTATCCTTAATTCCTGCCTAGACAGATAGATGAGACTCTTCTGCAGCCCCAAGGAGGGTTTCCTTGCTGTGTCTCATCCCTTCGGTCCTGATCCAGTGCTCACAGTGTCTTTCAGCCATCCACCTTCGCACTGTCATCCTGACCATGGATTTGGAAATACCTACCGCAGGCTACGGTCCAATCAGGGGAGTCGAAGACCCCTCCCTGGCCAGCGCAACTGCGGCTTCATTTCCAAGTATTCCCCTATGCCCTGGCACCCAACCTATCATGACTTGATTGTGCCTTGCCAGAGCTTGTAGGTTAATTAGGCACTCCCTGACTATGGCCGAGGTGACCACGTGTCCGTTTAGTGCCTTAATTGCTGCCTGACTGTCGGAGAAAATAGCAATCCGGGTCCCATGTGTTTCCCTTCTCGCTATCTCTCCCAGACAGGCATTTATAGCATATACTTCGGCCTGAAAGACAGAGGTATGCCTCCCCAAGGAAAAAACTAGTTCTACCCTTGGGTTTTTACAATACACCCCCGCTCCAGTGCCGAAGTCCATCTTGGAGCCATCTGTGTACCAGATCTGAGCTCCCGATGTTAATGTCCCTGACCATTCCATCACAGTTTGGTGTACCTGGTCAGGTGCAAACATTCGAGTAATGTGGTCGCTGCCCATTTCCAAGACGGGTTCTTTGACCACGCACTCGATACTCATATGTCCCGAGACATCTGGGAGGTTAGCCCAGTTGCGCAATCTCCATGCCGCTAGCCTCGCCTCTCCCCTAAGGACAAGCTCAAGGGGAGGGAGGTTAAGCATTACTTCCATTGCTGCACCTGGTGTAGTTGACATCGCTCCCAGTGTGCACAGACAGGCCAATCTCTGGATAGAGCTCAGTTTAGCTCTTGTCTGTGCCTGGTTGGCCTTTGTCCACCACACCAGAGCTCCATAGGTAATCATAGGTCTTATCACCCTCAGATACATCCAGTGCATCATTGATGGCTTCAGTCCCCATTTCTTACCCACCATTCTTCTCACAGTCATCAGTGCCCTTTTGGCCCTGTTAACTGTCCTCTCAAGATGTGGGTTCCAGGTGAGTTTCCTGTCCAGAGTAACTCCCAGGTACTTCACCTCCCCCGCAAACTCAAGGTATTCACCAAACAAGCGGGGCATCCTGGTCGTCAGATCTTTTCGCTGTCTGGTGAAGTTAATGAGAGCAGTCTTTTTTGGATTTACCCTAAGGTTCTCCTTTTTACACCACTCTTCAATCAGTCGTAGAGGATTTCTGATTACCTCAAGGACTGTATCAGGGAATCTGCCCAGGATCAGAACAACTATGTCGTCCGCATATCCTAGACAGAAGTACCCCTGTTCATTCAGGAGTTCAATAAGGTTGTCAACCACTAGGCACCACAACAGAGGAGAGAGAACCCCCCCCCCCCCCTGTGCACATCCCAGACTTGTCTCCGCCCTTCTGACCTCCCCTGCCACCTCTACAGAAATGCTTCTGTTTGTTAACATGGAACTTATCCAACCACAAGTGGTTGCATCCACTCCATGACGTCTTGCACCACTTACCATCGTCTCCACTGAGGGGTTATTGAAAGCCCCTTCAATGTCGAGGAAGCACAACCTTTCTTGGCGATCATTTGCTCAATCCTACCAACCACTTGATGGAGAGCTCCCTCGCAGGATTTCCCCGGTTGATAAGCATACTGGTTCCAATGCAGTGGTTTTATGGCCAAAGCACCCCCCCCTAATATGCCTATCAACCAGTTTTTCAAGTCCCTTAAGAACAAAGGACATGAGTGTAATAGGTCTGTATCCTTTCCCTTCCGATTGGTTACCGGTGGGCTTAGGTATAAAGACCACCTTACTAGCTTTCCAGGCTGCCGGCACATGCCCTAAAGCAATGCTTAGCCTGTATAATTTAGTAAGTACCAGTACCAGCAAATCCATTTCCTGCTGCAGCAGCACAGGATAGATCCCATCTGGACCTGGAGATTTGTAGGGTTTAAATGTGCCAATAGCCCATCTTACCCTTTGTGGAGTTACTATCCTCCTTGCCACTTCCCAGTCCTCCCTCTTACCACGTCTTGTGGAGAGTTTGGCAACTGGTTCAGTGTCTGCTCCCCCAAGTTTCCTCAGGTTACTGGAAGGGAAATGTGTTCTGATTAATTCTTCCACAGTTTCCCCTGCAGTTTTTGTTATATTTCCCAGAGGGGTTCTTAGCATCCCCACCGGGTTAACTGGGTCCTTAGATAGCACTTTATGCAGTCGTGCCCCTCCCCGAGTTTTGTCAATCTCTTGACAAAACTCCTTCCAGGACTTCCTGCGTGCTTCTCTAATTGCCCTGTTGTATTCGGTTAATGTTTTCCTATACTGGTCCCACTCCCCGTTCTTTTTTGCTCTATTAAAGAGTCTCCTGGTGGTCTTCCGAAGTTTGGCTAGCTTCTTGCTCCACCATGACGGATCCCCTACTTTTCTCCCCTCACTAAGAGGGCAGTTATCAGTAAAGGATTCTACTATAGCCTCGCCAACCAATGC
The DNA here is from genome assembly GCA_036971475.1 of Prosapia bicincta. Taxonomy (NCBI): domain Eukaryota; kingdom Metazoa; phylum Arthropoda; class Insecta; order Hemiptera; family Cercopidae; genus Prosapia; species Prosapia bicincta. Next base: position 104,168,850 of record JBAIZL010000003.1, on the reverse strand, counting down.
GGCAGACTCTTCTAGCTCTCTCCTCCCACCATACTCCAGTCCAGCCTCCTCAATCCGAACTCCCAGGTCCCTCCTGTAGGAGTCCCAGTCTGTTCTTCTTGGATCCCTGGTTGGCCGAAGCATGGCTGGATTTAGAGAGATATCATACCTAATATGTCTGTGGTCAGAAGAAGATGGTTCATCCGACACATGCCAGTTTAGTACATACCTAGCCGTCTGGTTCGATGCCGCCGTAATGTCCAGGACCTCCTGTCTGGCCCTAGTGACAAACGTCGGCTCTTCCCCCTGATTTAAGACTAGTAAATTCTTAGAGCTAAGATAAGCTAAAAGTTCCTCACCTCTAGTGTTGGTACCTGTACTTCCCCACGAAGTGTGATGGGAGTTAGCATCCATCCCCACCAGCAGCTCCTCATCCACAGCCCCGCAGTGCTTGACCAGCCTCCTCAGCTCTTGTGTTGGTAGAGCCCCCGCGTAGTCAAAGGGGAGATATGCCGTGGCAAGGTTCAGCCTCTTCATCCTCCCCTCCGCCCGCAGCTCCACCGTCACTGCTATTAAGTCCCTGCAGCAGAAGTCCGTTAGTACAAAAGCACTCAACCCCCTCCTAACCAGGATACACGTCCTGGGAACACCGGAGTCCTTATCGTACAACAACTTACCTCCAGATGTCGCCAGCCCGCATATTCGTCCTCCAGAAATCCATGGCTCCTGGATGAGAACCAAGTCCACCTCTCCCCTGTCCAGCATCCTACACACGACAGCACTCGCCGCCCTGCTATGCTGTAGGTTCACTTGGAGGATCTTGATCATTGTTCTGCTTAATTTGCAGTCGCCTGGGTCCGCAGAGCAGCCCCAGGACTAGACATCGTGCTCAACTCTGCAGCCACTTCACCGGTTTCTGCAGTCGGCAGCTTGACAGCCGCCCCCGCACCCCCAGTGATGGTTGCCGTTGACACATCTGCTACATACTCACGGTTTGCCGTCTCATTGGCTCCCACTGTCTGTACAGTCTCGAAATAAATTCTTTTACTTACTTGGTCCATTAAAGTCCCACGAGTATGGGGGAAATAACGGTCGACCAGAGCAGAGCCCCCACTGCCCTGGCAAGACAACATACAATGAGGTTTTGTCTGGTTCCTCAAGGGGATCGTTTGGGACTGCATTTTATACCCTGCAGCCATTCATCCTTCGGCACGATGCCTTCCACCTTGGATTGGGTATTCAGTCACTGACCTTGAAGCACACCCCAAGTTCAGGACATTATTAACTGCTCAGACGAACAGCCTGCTTTACTCTCTTTTTTACAACTGTGTCGTTTGGGTAGTTTCCTGCCCATACTTCACTGTCGCATTGCCCTTGGTTCACCCGGGAGGTGAGAGTAGCATTGTGAAGACTTAATTCCCAACTACCCCAGTCTCCCCGGTCAGAGCACTCGGTTATTTCTACCACGCCCAACCGGTTGACTGACGAGGAGGGATAATTCCTCACCTTTGAACCATAGCCTTGGTCCAGGCCTGCATATTCAGAAACTTTCCGGAATCCTTATTCACAGGTAACCTACATTTCTGTAGGCCGTCCCACTATCCGCCACCTGTGGACCCGCCCGGTTGCTCAGGCCAGCTTGCCGGGAAAAAAAATAATAAAAAGTAATAGTAAAAGTGTAATAAGAATTAACAACCAGCTTGTCATGAACAGCAACAAGATTTCAATAAAATAAACTTTTTATGAAAACCTTTTTTTTTAAAGTAAAAGCTTGAAAAATGGTTTAATATATCTTGAAAAAATTATTAATATAACAAGATATGTTCAAAAGTCATTTAAAACCAATTTAGTGATTTAAATTAAAAGCCAGTCTAAAATATGATGCAAACATTCTTATTTTCATTTATACTCGCTTACTTCAGTTTTACCTATTTAAAAAAAATGTTATTTTGCTAGTTAGATAGCAAATATTTTCATCAAATATTTCATACAAAAATCCAATTTAACCTAGTACTAGAGCTGTTTAATGCTTTCTACAGTCTTATGTCAAACGAGGTGTCCATATCATTTTTATAATGTGATTGTGTGAGAGAAAACTAATATTTTTTGTTGTTTTATTTATGACCCCTTCAGTTCTTTACACATCTTTTTAAGAAAATTGTGTACAGTATGTTGGGTTCATATTAGAAAAAAAATAATTGAAACAACTGCTTTTCTGTTAATTAAAGCTTTCCTTTAGCTTTTTTAACTGATTTATTTCTGTTTACTGTAATAATTTTTGTTTACAATATTGTCATGCGGTACATACATTTGTCATCAGTATACATTTATACAAAAGTAGAAACAGTAACACTTTTTAAAAATATCTCTCCATTTCTTCCATTTGTTTTGATTGGCATTCTTTATTACCCATCACAATTTTTTAAGTGTTGAGACTTTTGTTTTTTAAATAATGGATTAGTTTGAAGAGAGAAATTATCAGTATGTAAAAGGTTTTCTGTTCCCGCAACTGCAAAATTATAATTTTTAATTTCTTTCTTTAACAATACTGATGTATCTGAATTTGTTTTCTGTGCTGATTTTTTGTTGTGAAGATATTCTATAGGTGAAAGAAAATCTAAACTTTTAGACTGCTTTGATGAATTTAAACTGCTTTGACATTTTCTAGAAGAGAAACATAAAATTATTAAAATTTTAACTATGAATGTCGTAATGTAGAATAATAATTCAGTATCAATTAGAAACATGAAAAATATATTTAGTTGAAATTTTTTAATTATAGTACAATAAATCACTACTGAAGTAACAAATTCTTAATCTTACTGTAACTCTATTCATACTTAAATTTAATAAGCATTGTATTTTGTTTACTATCACATACTATCCCTATTCAAGAGCATTATTGCTCTGACACATTGTATTTTCTCTACTTGACTTACTTGTAATCCTTATACAAGTTCTATATTTTTTTATCTCATGGCTAACTGTTACCTCACACTCTCCTGATATATATCTTGTAAAAATTTTCAGTCGTTAATTAAATACGTTTTTATTCATCCAAGTTCAAATAAATTTCTGTGTATCCTATGGGGGATGACAATTGATGTTAATACATTTTTTTCAAATATTTATCCAATAATTAAATTATAAAAATTTGAGGTCTAGGTTGGATTCGAACTGAGTATCTTCATGTTCAAAGACTCACTTTTTCTTTTAATCTAAGAATTTAAATCTAATTTGAGATTTAATTATTTTTTTGTCCCCATCTGGTTGTCATCGAAATCTTTATTGTTGCCGTGGTTACAACACAATATCATAAATAATGCTTTAAGATTAAAAATGAGTGAGAATAAAATAAACAAACAAACTGGATTAATGGTATCAAACCTTGCTTCACAAACGGACAATGCAAAAGGAAAGCGAAAAGAAACTACAACACAATGCATGTGACAAAAAAAATTAAAGCATACAAATAGTAACAAACAAAAATAATAGTCCAATACCATAGGCCTACATAGAAAAAAAAATGGAAAATTGCAAGGAAATCTGCTATCTATTTTGCCACTTAATATTGTTATTCTGACATATTTATATTAATTGTAATTATAAAAGAAAGAAAAAATTAAAATAAAATTTGTCTGTTTATTTAAGTAGGAAATGACTAAAAAACAAAATTTTTATATTACTTGTTCTGATCCTAAATAAACATAATGGCAATTTTTTTACCAGGTCCAATTTCATTAACTGAGATCATGTCAAATAATCTAATTGCTTGGCAAGTATCTTTTTAAAACAAACAACCTCTTATAAGATGAGGTTTTTAATTTTATCATAAGCTATCAGCTTAGAGGTGTGTTCCTTGTCAGATGCCTAGATGTCCTTTATCGTTTGCGACCTGATGTCCCTCATAGTGGTGACTTATCACTATATTTATTTCAGTTTTTGTCTAATTACCTATAAACTGAAGGTAAGTAGTAGCTCTACTTACCACAACTAAGTGGACTATTTGTTTGGGTGGAATAAATTTTGTTATCCACCTCCTGAATAAGTGTTTATTATAAACAATCTAAAATAAATTGAAAGTATCTGACCAATTTGAATAGCCCAATAGCATCCAGAATAAGGAATAGTAAAATCTTCACAAGGAAATATATAATTTTACTCCCAAAATCAATTTGTTAGGATCTAAAAGATTAAAATAGATAGAAATGTAGTTATGGTATATATACATTAAATGGGGACAGTAGGAGCCTTTCTTAAAATGCAGTATAAACAATATCAGGACAATATCAATAGAAGTGTCAAAATTTACCTCAGTAAACAAAATTATAATAGATTTATTTGCCTTGAACTGGATTCTGATGACTGATGTTGAGACATTTTGTTGTCTCTACATTGATGTTAATGTTTCATTAGTCATGGATATTGACTAAATTGTTTAAAAAACTCATTGTCAATTTGGATTCAATAAATATGAATTCAGATTTAACTGGAAATTGATTTGTAGAATTTTCGTATTAAATTAGAAATAATAATTTTAGAATGTTGAGTAATCACTTTACAAAAAATGTCTTTTAAAAATAAAAGGATTGAATTATATTCTGAGCAAATACGAAAAAAGCGACCAGAGTTGTAGAAAAACAAATAGTGGATTCTGCATCAAGACAACGCTCCAGCTCCAGGGCAGTCATAGTGAAGTCATTTTTGGTCTAGCATGGTATTCGTGTATTGGATCATCTACCATACTCACCTGACTTTGCCATGTGACTTTTTTATGTTCCCAAATGTAAAGGAAGCCTTAAAAGGAACCTGATTTGATACAGTGGATGCAGTGAAGGAAAAAGAGATGGAGCTCGTGAACAAAATTTCAGATAATGACTTGAAACACTGTTGAGAACAATGGAAAATTCGAATAGAGAAGTGTAGGGATAAGGGAGGGGAGTATATTGAACGGGATAAATTGAAAGTTGTAAAACAAAAATTAGTAAGTTACAACAAATGTTACTTTACTTTACAAAAGTTAGTCTTGTTACTTTATTTTGTATAGCATGTTGAGCACCATAATGATTTCATTTTTTAAAAACTAGAATGGGGTTGCTTTTGGCTAGTCACAATGACATTTTATTTTAATTTTTGTTTAAATGAACAAAATCTGGGAAATAAAGGAAAACTATTTTATTAGCTGTTGACTCAATATGTTTTAACTCTTCAGTATTTGTATTTGTTTGGAGCAGAAAGTTAGTTTTCGTACTTCATATTATTTCTTTTCTTCTTTTGGCTTGAATGAATTTTGGTTACAGGATTTATTTTGTGTTTAAGGGTCCTTTTTGTTTTATAAGAACATTGAACAGATAGAGGTTCTTGACTAATCTTTTCTGTGAACAAAAAGAGAAAGATTTTAAGAATACAGAATACAATATAGTATAATGTATAATAATATACATTTAACAGATAAGTCAACCAACCTAACAGAAGTGAAGAAGACTATATTAAGAATGGTATTATATCTACCTAAAATCTCCTGGTCTTTTTGTTTGAAACTCTGATCTTCTGTAATCCTGTATAAAAACAAAATAAAAATTAAGTTTTTTTCTAATCTTTGCAAAATTTAAATAGATACAATTATAATGTGCTTGTCCATTTTACACTTGAACTTTAATCCTAAAGTGTTTAAACTCAAGGGATCTTAAAATTTAATTGTACGAAAATATATACATAAAATAATATTATATTAAGATTTAGAAAAAATGTCTTAATATTATTATTATTCTAGGAAGTTTATTAATTGCACACCATTTATTATTGTTTTGTTTTCCCCATAGTTCTTTAAATTCATGCAAGTACTTTCCAATCTGAAACAAAAAGATTTAAAATCATTAGATTAAAAAAATTTAACATTGTTCTGATTCTATCGAAATTATTCAGGATTTTGATGTCGCAACTCTAAATTCATAACACGACTCTGATTAAATGAGACTCGATAATATAAAAACGTTTATTGAACTTCGGCGTTTCGACCACACCAACAATTTTCAAGGTCCTCCTTAAGACTAAAAAATTCATAAAAATATAATTATGACAATATTAAAATTAGTAAAAAAAATGTACACAAAATTGTTCTATATATTTTTAGAACGTAATGTATTTTTATATTTCACTAATGTTGACTTGTCAAGATTTATTAAATGTAACTACAAAAAGATATTTTGGAAAATTCAAAACAATTTTTTGTACATTCTTTTTATTAATGTTAATGTTGTCGTATTATTATAATTATGTTATTTTTAGTCTTGAGAAGGACCATGAAAATTGTTGGTGTAGTTGAAACATCAAAGTTCAATAAATCTATTTATATATTATTGTTTGCCATTTCATCAGAGTCCTGTTATGAAGTAAAATTCTACCTGTTTTAAATTCCATGAAACCCAACTTTAGTTTTAGATATCTATGAAAACTAGCTGACACATTTTCATTTTCAAATTTACAGTTTATATTTCAGCTTATTTCATTTGAACTTCACAAATCAATGACTTGTTGAACAAGTAAATTTACAACAAAACTTGCTGAGTTAAAATTGTTTTAATTGCACTAAGAAGTGATCATCATTATCATTAGTTTCTCATATTGAAATACTCATGTATAATGCTTAGCATGATTAAAAATGTTTTGTTTTGCTAATTTTTTCCTAAATTTAATTAAATTTTAAGTTTTGTCAAGTAGTTGATATGTTAAGCTTAAGGGGACTCTTAATCAGTAAAAAATATGATTGTTTATTTTTTTCATAATTTACTGAATCCAACAATATAGTACACTAATGATTATATTACATGTAAGCGGCATGCTAACAAAGGTGAAAAAATTATTTAAAAAAGCCTTACAAACGATTTCACTCAAAATTTTGTGGTATCAAGTAAGTACTCTTGAGGTGCAGTATTTATATAGTGACACCCAAGGCTTATCAGGCGATTTGTGAGCTGCAGTACTTTATATAGTGACACCCAAGGCTTATCAGGCAATTTGTGAGCTGCAGTACTTTACATAGTGACACCCAAGGCTTATCAGGTAAATTGTGAGCTGCAGTACTTTATATAGTGACACCCAAGGCTCATCAGGTGATTTGTGAGCTACAGTACTTTACATAGTGACACCCAAGGCTTATCAGGTAATTTGTGAGCTGCAGTACTTTATATAGTCACACCCAAGGCTTATCAGGCAATTTGTGAGCTGCAGTACTTTATATAGTGACACCCAAGGCTCATCAGGCAATTTGTGAGCTGCAGTACTTTATATAGTGACACCCAATGCTCATCAGGCAATTTGTGAGCTGCAGTACTTTATATAGTGACACCCAATGCTTATCAGGCAATTTGTGAGCTGCAGTACTTTATATAGTGACACCCAAGGCGCATCAGGCAATTTGTGAGCTGCAGTACTTTATATAGTGACACCCAATGCTTATCAGGCAATTTGTGAGCTGCAGTACTTTATATAGTGACACCCAAGGCTTATCAGGCAATTTGTGAGCTGCAGTACTTTATATAGTCACACCCAAGGCTTATCAGACAATTTGTGAGCTGCAGTACTTTATATAGTGACACCCAATGCTCATCAGGCAATTTTTGAGCTGCAGTACTTTATATATAATGACACCCAAGGCTTATCAGGCAATTTGTGAGCTGCAGTACTTTATATAGTCACACCCAAGGCTTATCAGGCAATTTGTGAGGTGCAGCCTTATGGCCAAGATGTGTTTATAGATAAACGGGAATGTATAAACCATATTAAAAAACGTATAGGGACACGACATTTCAAACTAAAACAGAAAAAGTAGAGTGATGGCAAACCCCTCTAAGGTAAAGAATGTTTGACTGGTGAAAGGATTTTAAAAAATTAGATCTTTTATGGTTTCGCTATTAGGAGAAATACCTAGAGTGTCAAGGACATGCAGAAAGCACTATGGGTTACATATTTACACATACAGTGCACAAATGAAAAACCATCGCATCAACTTTGCGCCAAAGATGCCAATACCGGGTGTAAATTCCATAAAGCTGAAATAGAAAATCTGAATACAACCATAAAATCACTTTCACATACCTTATTAGGTTATTATGTTAGCAATCAAGCCTATTTTTAAATCGTTGGCTGACCCTCTAATTTTAGCAAAATGTTTGAAGAGAAAGACCCAAAATTCTAACGAGTCATTGAACAATGTGATTTGGGCTTGTATCAGAAAACAAACTTTTTTGACACTTCCTGTCCTTGATTTCGGAATATATGAAGCTGTTTCTTCCTTCATTGTAGGATAGATTTCCAAGGTAAAGGTTGTGGAAGAATTGGATTTGGAGGCTGGAAGAAACATGGTACTGGCGATGATGCGGCTCAACAATGAACCCCTTGAGATACGGAGAAAGAGCGGTTCTACAGCTCCAGAAGAACATTAGGCAGTCAAGGAATGACCAAAAATGGAAACTGGAAGACCTTTATGAAACAGAGGAAGACCTTGATAATCCTTCTTACTGTGCAGGTTGAATTATTAATTTGTAAGTAATATAATATATTTCTTTTCATGGATTTTCTTTGTTTTTCAAAAACCATTGTTTTCAATACTAGATGACACATAACTTAAAAAATATGAATATAAAGCTTTCAAATTTGAAACACAGATAGGTGGGATATGTATCTAGTTCCTTACCCAAGCTTTAAAAAAATATTCATTTTTTTAACAAAAGTAAAGTATATTGAATTTGAAACATAAAAGAAAAAATCATGTTTTGCAAAAAAATCAAAAGTTTTTGGTTAATTTAGAAAAAGGCATGTAAGGAACTAGATATTTGAATCATTTTTACAAATAAAAAAAAATATGGTTCTATCTTTACCCATTCATAAGCACCCGTCATTTTACCAGTCAAAGTTTTATCTTACCCGTCACTTAGTTAAAATGGTCGTTATATGGGATTTCGGGTCCCCTGACATGGACAACAAAATCTATTTAACTAAATTTATTATACACATACTGAATAAAAATCGTACTTGGGAATAATAACATAAAAATATTAATGATTTAAATTATTTGTTAAACTATTAACTTAATTAAATTTAAAATGTCTTTACTTAAGTAAATTTTTAACAAAACTTTAATTGAAAATTTTCAAACGAAATGTTAGTTTTTGAAGTAGTCACTTTTAATCATAAATATTTTCATTGACAATTAAATTATTCGTTATTACTTCTAACAATAAGATTAGTTTGAAATATTGAATGGAGTTCCCTTCTTTTTTCTTCCCTCTATTGACAGGTCATGTTTACTATTTCTGGTTTAGTCACTAAATTTTTTTGGAATGGATTCCTCATAACTTTTATTTGGCACCAAAACAACACAAATTTTTCAATTCAAGTAAACATATTGTGATTTATGCACCTTTTGTGAGACCATAATTTCACCTTGACCCACCATCATCAAGTCTAGAAAATCCCTAACACAAAATTCAAGTTCTATATCAAAAAAATTGTTTATTTCAATAGCTTGAATGTCTTGTTTATTTATTACTACTGCTGCATTAGTTTCATCAGCTTTAATTATTAATTTTTTTTATAATTCTTGTATTACGCTATATTATAAGTTAGGTATTATTACTATTAGATATATTAGGCCTATTACTTATAACTTTCAATCTTAGAATGGCTACAGAAATAGTTGAATATTACAAATGCATTAAAAACCATTTAACTTAAATGAGACATTGCCTGAGCTTTTAGGAAATTTTTAATTACTCAAAGACTTCCCCGAGATGGTGGGTGTCCATTGGAAAATTAGGTTACGGGAAGTTCTGCAGGTAACATCACTTTGGACTTTTCAAATGGAGAACATGTATTAATGTCCACACTCATCTTCATTATATAAGTAAAATAGTTAAAATTTCATAGTTAGGGATTTGTGGTGACCACCAAGAGATAGTCTAATGTTTTCCCATAACCTTTTATGGGGAGTTTCTCCTTAAAAGCGTTAATTTTAACATCTTATAGTGCAACACACTTTTCTACTTAAAAACTCTTAAATAATGCAGAATCCTAACTTTGTAAGGGAAAATGGTTATGTAAAAAACTTTTTGTTATAAATTTAAACCTTTTGAACTGACTGAAGTCTGGTTATTTTTTAAAGTAAAATGTTAAAACAAAGTGTTACCGAAAAAACACCGAAAAAGTTGTGTTTTTTAAATTTTGGACTTGAAATTAATTCGAAATAAACTCTAAATTTAACAAAAACTTATATATTAAAATCACAACATCATGAAAGCAAAGAAAATGGTTAGAACTAATGTGCAGACTGATAATCAAGGGCACTACACTTACCGAAGGGAACTCGAAATGGCGCATTCTACATCAGGAATGGGGTAGAACAATCGTTGACCTGGACTTGAAGCAGCATTTATAACATAGCTAAGGAGCTACAAGGAGTCTGGGCCCTTGGAAAATTTAGCAAGTTTAGCACTCTTTTGTTTCATGGCAAATAATACTTAAAAAAATTTTTTTTTTGCTTTTTAGGATTTATGTATTACATTTTGTTCAGTTATATCTCAAATAATGATCATAATAACCTTTTCAGCTAATAGCATTTCTTATTACTTGGGCCTTAATCTCACTACATGTATGTACATATATTAAAAAAGAATTAAATATTATTTTAAAAAAAAGTTTAATATTTGACAGGCTTATATCTGTATTTTTCCAAGCAAAATTTTTAGAACCAATAAGATAGATCAATGAAACACAATTTAACTTATCTCACAACCACTTAAAATAAAGACAATTACCAAGACATTTCTCAATCGTACTTACAATAATTAACAGTATCCAGTTTATGGATATATTAAACAGTTTGCATTTCTTATAAAAGAGAATTATAGAGACTGGCCCAAAACATATTATACAATACCAGTATCTTATGAGCCAACATAGTATAGCTGTGAACAAAATGAATTTAACGTTAATATCTTTAAAGCACAATAACAAAATTAGTAAAAACTGCTATGGTTTATTCTTTACATCAAGTGCAAATACAATTTTTAAAACTTGTAGTAGCTGTCATTGATGTTAATTAAAATTTTTCAAATATTAGCTCATCAATTAAATTTAAAGAATTTATTTTAGTTTTATAGGAGAAAAAAGTGCCACTAAAGGGGCAATGTATGCAATATAGTAATTTAGTCCTATTTGGCTTAAAATAAGTAATAATGTATGATTTCATGAAACACCTGATTTTATGTTTTAGGTTATCTGGTAGAACAGCTGTTTGAAGACATAAATTATGTTACTTTATTATTATTATTTGTAATTATTGAATAACAAGTAACTAAAATAAAAAAAAATTTTGTTGGCTCAAGTAGGAAGTGACTTTAAAATTTTTTGTTAATATTACTGTACTTGTTTAGGAGTAAATGAAATTTGTTGTTACAGTGTTCTTCAAGTCACATTTTCTTGTAAATAGAGTTATTTGAAAAAACCCTGATAGAGTGTTGAAGATAAGTAATGTTATTTGAGTAAATGTCAAGATTATAGAATCTATTTGATACATTAATGATGTAACATATTATTTACATCCAGTGAAAAGTCTTTGGAGCTGAGCATAAAAAAAGCATTCTCTTGAGGAGATTAGGCAAAATACATAGGAGAAGTAATATTAATATTACAGAGAAATGGGCAGACACTTATGCTCCAGAAATTTTAATTTAGATTCAAAATTTAAAATGGCCATCTTTTGAAGAGCAGGTAACAAATTCAGGTACTGTTAATGATTTACAATGCATAGTGAATGGTCCTGAAACAAAATACTATTAATCATAAATATTGTTACACTTGATCATATTTGACTTCCTCATTGAAAACGTAATCTGGTAGAAGTATGTTATCGCAAGTGAAAATTAATAGTGGGTATTTTAAAGTACTATTAATAGAATAATATCTAAAAATATATTGTTTATATTAACATATATCTTCAACAATCCTTGCATCCATCAGGGCTCTGGTTGTGACTACCTTGTTATTACCATTCAAATAAGTTCACGATGATTAACTGTTCTAATCTGAATTGGACTGTTGGCATTTTTTTGAATCCATTCCTTGAACATTGTAGTTTTATCTTTTAAAAAATAAATGATATATTTGGTGAAGTATCCAATTTTTTTGAAATGTCACACTTTTTCATATTTTATTTAAGTAAATAGTGAAAGAAAAAAGATGTGAAGAGAGACAAACGACTTCCTTCTGGGGTTGAGATACACACTTTCAAGAAAATGAAGAGAGTATTGCGAGTAAAACTCATGCCTTAGACCGCGCATAATAGATAATGCGCAGTAGTTTGACAGAAAAGCGAGTTATACGAATTTCAAGAACTGTACCAAACATATATCAATCATAAATAGCTGCCCTACTGGAGGATTCCTACTATACTTGGTATGGAAATTACGCTGCACTTTCATGGGAAATTTTAATTTATTAAAGCAAAACTGCTAGCACTTCTTGGGCCTATGAAATCATCCAACATTGCAGTAATTTCCACTGGTGCTTATCCCAGTATGTTTAAATAGAAGCATAGTACAGAAGTCAAACATAGCTATATGGTAAACACTTGATGTATTTTCCATAAATTACATAGAAGTCAATTTATTAAATTTATAGAGCTTTTCAAATTTTAATTAATAAATACAAATGGAAATGACTTGAGTATTCATTTATGACAGTTTTATCATCATAATTATTCTTGTCTGTTTAAAAAAGGAAGTATAAAAATGTTTAAAGTATTATTTTTCTTGGAGTTTTTTAGTAAATCAATAGCCTCTTTATGACTATATCATATTTAATTCACATGTCAGACCCATCAACACTTTCAAATGACCCCTTGGAAATTTCTTCAATTTCATGATCATCCATTAATTTTTTTTTTAAACATTGAACACAACTTGTCTCTTACATTAGTCACCTTTTACAGATTGATTACAATAATAACAATCAATAAGAAGCTTTTTGTCAGAAAACTTTAATGTCACTCAATGTACATATGTTTTATAGTGCTACTGTTGTACTGCCAAGAGAGTGTTTAGTTTCTACTCATAATAGCCATACCACATGAATAAAATTCTGTATAATAAAAGGGTTATTTTTAATACAAACCATTATGCCTTGAAGTTATTTTATTATTTGCTACAACTTGATTATGACTAGTTCTGAAGGCTGTTGAACTTGAATTTGCCAAAAATACTTTTAGAAAATTATTAAAAAAATGTTTATCAAATGAAGTGGAAAAATTTCTTTCTTCATGCTGAAAAATATAATAAATTTTTACTATGATAATTACTATAAACTATTTCATGAAACAAATATTATTAATTAATCACTTTTACGTTAGTTTATGACTATCCAAACTTAAAATTTTGTAAATTTGTAAAAACTTACTGAGAGAATGTTTTCAATCACTCCATGGCGATCTTCATCAGTGTCATCTGCTTGGAGCTGTTAGGTTTAGCGGTGACGATTTTAAAGAGAGGTTTTTGATATTATCAAAGAGTATGTGGGAGTTGTATTGCATTTGTTTGTTTAATATGTTTGTACTTTGTGATTTTGTATTTGCAAATCTCATATTGTTCTATTGTGTTGAGATGTGGTCCTTTTTTGTTGATGTGTAAGATTTCTAGGTTATGGTAAATGTCTGTGTATTTGTGTCCTGTTTCTTTTGTGTGATTGTAAAATGCTAAGTTAGTGTTCTGTTTGTGTTCCTGGACTCTTTGTTTGATGCTGCAACCTGTTTGCCAAATTTAGCCTTCAATTCCATGCTCCATAGACTTAAAACATATTCCAATGACCACAGAAAACATAAACAAAGAACTAGATACCATTAAATATTAAGCATACACAAATGGATACAACACCACAATAATAAACAAACTATGGCACAATATACAAAAAAAAAAACACTAAAATTACACTACAGAAAGGAAAAACAAATACCTCACAATACCATAAATAAACAGAACCCACAAATAAAAGAGCCCACAAATTAAAAAAAAAGGATACAAAATAGCATACAAAACTAATAACAAGTTACAATACAACATACGACACATCAACAACAAAGATAAACTACAAGCACCAGGTGTATACAAGTTAAACTGCAAGTCCAATAAATTCTACATTGGGCAAACAGATCACAGCTTCAAAGAGTCGAACTATATATATATATAGGAATTTTTTGGACTTGATAGGAGACTGACAGACTTACCTAAAGGCAATAGTCCAAAACTGCAATCTCTTGGAAATAAGCACATATAAAACACTTAATACACTTTTATTTGAAATATTTCGATCAACATGATCTTCTTCAGTCAAGAAAGAGAAAAACAAAACAAAAGATTGAAGTGACCCACAGATGTGTATGAACATCCAAATGTCACAGATTCACAGATTTGTAGTTTATGATATAGTGCTATATATGATAGCAGTTTTGGACTATTGCCTTTAGGTAAGTCTGTCAGTCTCCTATCAAGTCCAAAAAATTCCTAAATAAGCTTTAAGCTCTACTAGAACTAACCTAAAAATATATATATATATATATATATATATATATATATATATATATATATATATATGAGTAGTTATTATGTGGAGTACATCAGTTCATTCTGCAGTACATAAAATCACAGTTCCGACGTTTCACTAGAATCTCATTTTGTATTGACGAGGTGAACTGTATAATTTTGGTAACAAAACTAAAGAAAGAAAATTATGTGAAATATTAGAAATCAATCAGATAGTTCAAATCATACGAGGTTGCACTAAAAAGTTCGGAAGACCACTTGTTGAAGCAGTGCAAGGGCTGCTTGAATGATAAAAACGACACTGAATTTAAATGAAACACTAAATGTTAATTAAAAGAAATAGTTCAATTTTATGAGTGAAGTTAAGTCTACGCCACTTACCATTCCAAGCTATACAGGGTAGTTGAAGAGTTGATGCGGCGGTTGTCCCAGGCCTGGGTTAAGTCCTGAAGTGATGAACCATAGCTTACGAAGAAGGGCATAAAACTAGAACTCATTTAAAATTAATTGAAAGTTAAAAGCACTTCAAATAGTCACAATAGAAAATCTTTAATCCATACACGAGGTTAAAGAGTTAATTGTCTGCAGTGCAAGGAAATACCACGCGGTTAACCTAACACAATCGCAATCAAACTTAGAATGCGGTTAAAATGACTTATTAAAGTTTGATGGCGGTAATTTATAGTTAGAACGCATCTAAGACATTAACTGAACATAATCAGTAAGCGGTGTAATACTATAATGCGGTTTAAACCCGATGTAATCGGCTAAAGCACTTGAATAGAAAACAGGAGAGCTGCACTAGTAAAAGGCCATGTTGCAAGAGAGTGAGTAACTGAGAAAGATGGAAATGCTAGCAAAAGTAACTAGATCAGAAAGTACGTGGACCTAGTCTAAAAACATAGATGAATAGTCTCAATGCGTCTGGTAACTGGATCGTAAACTACTTCTTTGCAGTAAAAGAAGCCTAAATTCTAGCCGGCAACGAAAGTCTAGTAGGCGGTGGAAATTGAACTGTGGTAAAACACCAGCTGATTTCTAGGTTATACGAAAATAATGACAAATGTAAATAAACGTGGTTTAGGGAAAGTGAGGTTAGCAATCCTGTACTTAACATACCGCCCACCAAAACGAATGTTTTAGAACTGAAGAAGAAGAAAGAAAGATGAGCGGGAGGGGACCTGGATGTAAAGAACCAAGAGGAAGACTAAACGTGGAGTGGAAAACCGATGAGCTTGTTTACTGGTCTCTTCAGTTGTCCATGTGCTGTCTTGACAGTAGCTACCCTATTGACGTGGTCTGCTCCTGGATGCAATCTGAGGATCCGACCCATAGGCCAATGAAGAGGGTTCGAATGTTCACCAGTTAAGAAGACTATTTGATTCTCCTTGAGCGGAGAGGCGTCCTTGTTCCACTTGTGCCGTTGAATTTGTGTGTGCAGGTATTGGGTGGACCAAGTTTTCCAGAAGCGGTTGGACATTTGCTGTAGCATTGACCATCTTGATTTAAGTGGAGGTTCAGTATAACATTCTTCAGGAAGCGATAGCAACGGACGTCCAATTAAGAAGTGTCCGGGAGTAAGAAAGGACGATCCTTCATTGGGATCTGGAGATGTTTCGAAAATAGGGCAGCTGTTCAAAATAGCTTCTATCCTTATGAACAAGGTGGATAGCTCTTCAGCAGTTAACATGGTGTTACCCACAGTGCGGTGTAGCAATGACTTGGTATATTTGACAGCTACTTCCCACAGTCCCCCAAAATGAGGAGCGGCCGGAGGATTGAAATGCCATATGATGCGTTGATCAGCTAGTTTACGTTTAATATGAGAATTAGAGCGGTCAATTTGTAAACCTCATTAAGTCGATTGGCAGCGCCTGTAAAGTTCGTTCCGTTGTCCGAATAAACCTCTGAGGGTAGACCTCGTCTGGAGGTGAAGCGATGAAATGCGGCGAAGAAAGCGTCCGTAGATAAGTCAGTTACGAGTTCCAGGTGAACTGCTTTGGTTGTCATACATACAAACAAGCATAGGTAAGCTTTTAATAGCTTCGAGGTGGTTGGCCTTGGTATCAAAAGGTCCTGCAAAATCTACTCCTACTCTATAAAAGGGAGGCGACGGTGTAACTCTTGAAGATGGTAAGGAGGCCATTAAAGGCTGTTGCGGTTTAGTTTGTAAGCGAAAACAGCGAATGCACGCATGGATGCGTTGTCGAAGTAAAGAGCGTAAAGCTATGATCCAAAACTCACTGTTGATCAAGGCTTGAGTGGTACGAGGTCCGGCATGTAATGCCAGCTTATGATAGTGGTCACAAATGAGGTTGACGTAATGATGGCGTTTTGGTAACAGAAGCGGGTGTTTAGAGTCATAACTCGGAGACGAATGATCAAGTCTACCGCCCACCCTGATCAAGCCAGAGGAATCGACAAATGGTGTTAAGCTGCGTAAGTTGTCGTTGACGAGGCTACCAGCTTGAAGTCTTTTCAAGGGGTCAGAGAATGCATAGGTTTGTACCAATTTAACGCACAAAGTCTTTGCGTTACCAAGTTCTTGCACTGAAAGCGGTTGAAGAGTGGGTTTCAGGGCAGTGGTTTTGATCACTGCGAGCTTGGCTTAATAACGAGTGTTGTGAGGATGGCTGGTAACTTGGACCTTGCTACGACAATTGTTAATGAAACGTAATACGTAGGCATATACATGATGAAGGGTGATTAAGTTTGAATGTTGTTCGATCATTTCCAAGAGACGGTTGGGTTCTTGAACAGTCGTGCAATGAACTTTAGCTTCAACCTTTATTTCCGTCTGATCTGGGTTAGTTCCTTTAGGTCGTGTGAGATCTCAAGCGGTAGTAGAGTGTAATAACCATGGAGGTCCATGCCACCAAAGCGGGTGTGTGGCAAGTTGATCAGGCAAACAACCGCGAGAAGCAACGTCTGCGGGGTTGTCATTAGTCGAGACATGGAACCATTGATCCATTTGTGTGCTCGAAACAATCTCAGTGATGCGGTTGGCTACGAATGTTTTCAGCTGATGAGGGGGGGTATGAATCCAATGAAGTACTATCTCAGAATCGGTGAACAAAAGAGTGTTAGCGGTTGGAATGAATTCAAGTGAGGGCTGAATGGATTTATATAACTTTGAAAGCAACACAGCGCCGCATAGTTCCATTCGAGGTACGGTAAGCAATTTAAGAGGAGCTACTTTAGCCTTCAACAAGTGTATGGTGATAATCCCGTCAATCTCAGATCTCAGATAGATGGCAGCAGCATATCCAGATTCAGAACCATCACAGAAGCCAAGGAGGTGATGACTGGCTGAGCGAGTACTGACGTGGCGAGGGATTTGAATTTCAGACAGACAAGTGAAATGTATAATAAAACCGTTCCATTGGTTTATAAGAGCGGTTGGTAGTTTCTGATCCCAGTCCAATTTTTCATGCCAAAGTCGTTTAATGAATAGTTTGATCCAGAAGGTGATGGGAGTGAGAAACCCAAGTGGGTCAAAAGTACGAGCAACATAAGATAAGATAGTGCGTTTGGTAGGAACCTGGTCAAAATTTTGAGTGCGGTAAGAGAACGAATCAGAGGAGGGGTTCCACTGTAAGCTTAAGATTTTAATAGCTGTAGAATCATCCTGAAATAGTTGCGGATTTTCGAGGTGTGACGCTGGTAGTGTTGCAAGTAAGGAAGGGTCGTTAGAAGACCACTTTCTGAGTTCAAGTCCCGCAAGAGCGAAAATGTCATTAAGTTCCTGTATTGAGTGTTTTGCGTCCTCTGGTGTGTCAGCACCAGTGACAATGTCATCCACATAAGTCTGATAAAGAATGGCCTTAGATGCGGTTGGATATTTAGCTCCTTCATCTTCTATTAATTGTTCAAGTGTGCGTAAGGCCAGGTAAGCAGAAGGGGTTAAACCATAAATAACGGTAGCCAGTTCAAATTCCAGCAGAGGTGATTGAGGCGAAGGTCTGTACAATATGTGCTGGTAGAGACGATCTTCTGGTCTTACCAAAATCTGTCGATACATCATTTTAATATCAGCACAGACAGCGTAAACAAAGAATCGAAACGAGGTTATTAAGTTGGATAAGTCCTTTTGGAGTTTAGGACCAGACAACATTTGCTGGTTTAGAGAATTTGTATGACAATCAGGTGATAAAGCGTTAAACACAACTCTTAGTTTGGTGGTCGAGCTAGTGGTTTTGAATACACAATGGTGTGGAATGAGATAATCAGAAGTAGTGGGAGCAGGATACATGTGCCCTAGAGCGATATACTCGGCCATAAACTGATGGTACTGTATGGCTACTTCGGGCTGGCGGTTCAAGCGTTTTTCTAAAGCATGATAGCTGGCGAGAACTGTGTTATGATTGGATTTGAGCAAGGTAGCATCTTGTTTGTATGGGAGCGCTACAATGTATCTCTCCGATGGGTCACGAGTAGTAGTGGTTGTGAATAGCTTTTCGCAACGTTGATCTTCTGGGCTGAGGCAGCTCACATTTGTGACTTCTTCGACTTCCCAAAACCGTCGAATGTTGTCATCAATTGACTCTAAGGTAGTGATAAATGCGAGCGGTTGATGAGGCATACTGTAGGGTATAGATCTCATGATGACCCAACCTAACCTAGTGTTAAATGCTGAGGGTTGCCCTTGGATAATGGTGCGAAGTCCATTCGTGAGAATCTGTGTGAAAATGTCAGCGCCTAGGATGATGTCAACACTTGAAGGTGTATTGAAATGCGGATCAGCTAGCGGTAAGTTCTTATAATGGGCACGTATGTTTGGTGCCAGAGTGGTTGATGGAAGCGGGTCAGTAATGTGCTGAAGTACAGCAGCTTCAGCGGTAAGCAAGACACTCTGGTCATGCTTCGAGAAAATTTGTAAAGTGACATTCAGATATGCGGGTTGTCTTGGATGCGACACCAATCAATGGAAGATTTGATTTCCGAACAGGTAAGTTCAACAGTGTACTAGCATGTTTTGTTATAGCAGAGATTTGACTGCCTGGGTCAATGATGGCTCTGAAAAGAAGCGGTTGACCGAATTGGTCTTGAATGATGACCTGTGCGGTGCCCAACAAGGCAAGAGAGGAATGCATTTTACAAGAAAGAGCGTGCGGTTGTGATTTATTAGAAAGTTGATGTTTGACTGTCGAACTGGGGTGTCGCGGTTGAATTAGTCAATGTCGTGAAGGAGCGTTATCATGTAACAATGTGTGATGCGGATCCCCACAATGTTTGCAGTATTTGACTGATTTGCATTTGGACTGAAAATGCGAGCCAAGACAGTCGAAGCAACGTTGTAACTGGTCAATGGCCTTTTTTCGTTCAGGCACAGTTAAATCCAAGAACGCATTGCAGTGGAATATGATATGGTCTGAGTCGCAGTAAATGCATTTCCCAGCATGAGTGGTTGATACGTTAGCTTGAGCCATATGAAATGGAGGTAGTCGATGTCTAAACACTGATTGACCCGGCCTGTTAGAAACTAGTGAGATGGTTGGTCGCGTCACTGTCTGTGGTCGAATATGACTCTGCATGGTAGGCCTTGCCTGAAAAATGCGAGGTTGAGGTATATTTTGCACTGGCTTAAACTGAGGTTGTTGAGGGTTAATGCCCTGATTTAAGTCGCCACTTGAATTAATGTTATGTGGGTCAGAGTTTGGATATGACTCATTAATTAGGTCAGGTTCATGTAAAGAAGACACCAATACTCGAGGTTGTTGGCTTGTGCTAGCTGCGGTTGAAGTCGAAGGCGGGTTGAGCAATTCCATTGCCCTAGCTTGTTCAGTTACAAAATCATTCAAGCTGCGGTAAGTAGGCATAGTGTTGGTGCCTAGCCTGGTTTCAAAATTAAGACGAGTGTTCGGATCTAAATTATTAACTGCCAGTTGAAACAACAGAAAATCTGCCAAATCCGGTAGGTTAATGGCCTTCAAGGCACATGCTGCGTTAGAGTGTGCAGTTAGAAAGCGGTTGAGTTCTGATTGCGAAGCAGTTTTCATTGATTTGAACTCTTGAATCTGTTTAAAGTAATGATCGGCTAGCCTGCGTGGGTTTGCATAGCGGTTTCTTAAAGCGTTGTAAGCTATTGCATAATTATTGTCTGAAATTGTTAAGCCGGTAATGATTGCTAAGGCATCGCCTTTCAAAGTTGATTTTAAATACTGAAATTTTTGTACTGCGGTAAGATTATCATTAGAGTGGATCATGGAGTCAAACATAGTGATAAAGTCTGTCCATTCATTGTTATTGCCTGAGAAAGTGGGTACTTGTAGGCTTGGCAGACTGATGCAATTATTTGTGAGGTTAGCCGGTGAAATTTCCTTTTGTTCGGACTTTATAATGCCTGGACATTTAGCCAGGATGGGCAAGTACAAAAGTTGAAATTTGGCTTTCAATTGAAAAGCTTTTTCTGCAATTTCAGCGACTTCATGCTCAAAAGTTTTTTCCATGTATTCGTACGTGTCAATAAAGTTGCCGTGGATGCGTCGGATTTCACTAATGAGACCTGTTGGGATATCATTTCCAGCAATTATGTTAATAACCTGCTCCAGGTCCTCAATGGTGTTATTTAATTTTGACAAATAATAATCAGTATTAATTGCCATTTTTACTAGAATTCAAATAAGATTTGTTAAGGAAATTTTTAAGATGAACTGTAAAGGAAATTTTGCAGTGAATTGTAACCTATGGCTTATTCGTTTCAAATTATTCGGCCCGTGTTGACCATGTATAATTTTGGTAGCAAAACTAAAGAAAGAAAATTATGTGAAATATTAGAAATCAATCGGAAAGTTCAAATCATACGAGGTTGCACTAAAAAGTCCGGACTACAAAGTGCTTTGTTGACGCAGTGCAAGGGCTGCTTGAATGATAAAAACGACACTGAATTTGAATGAAACACTAAACGTTAATTAAAAGAAATAGTTCAATTTTATGAGTGAAGTTAAGTCTACGCCACTTACCATTCCAAGCTATACAGAGTAGTTGAAGAGTTGATGCGGCGGTTGTCCCAGGCCTGGGTTAAGTCCTGAAGTGATGAACCGTAGCTTACGAAGAAGGGCATAAAACTAGAACTCATTTAAAATTAATTGAAAGTTAAAAGCACTTCAAATAGTCACAATAGAAAATCTTTAATCCACACTTGATAATTCACACACGAGGTTAAAGAGTTAATTGTCTGCGGTGCAAGGAAATACCACGCGGTTAACCTAACACAATGGCAATCAAACTTAGAATGCGGTTAAAATGAGTTATTAAAGTTTGACGATGGTAATTTATAGTTAGAACGCATCTAAGACATTAACTGAACATAATCAGTAAGCGGTGTAATACTATAATGCGGTTTAAACCCGATGTAATCGGCTAAAGCACTTGAATAGAAAACAGGAGAGCTGCACTAGTAAAAGGCCATGTTGCAAGAGAGTGAGTATCTGAGTAAGACGGAAATGCTAGCAAAAGTAACTAGATCAGAAAGTACGTGGACCTAGTCTAAAAACATAGATGAATAGTCTCAATGCGTCTGGTAACTGGATCGTAAACTACTTCTTTGCAGTAAAAGAAGCCTAAATTCTAGCCGGCAATGAATGTCTAGTAGGCGGTGGAAATTGAACTGTGGTAAAACACCAGCTGATTTCTAGGTTATACGAAAATAATGACAAATGTAAATAAACGTGGTTTAGGGAAAGTGAGGTTAGCAATCCTGTACTTAACATGAACCCAACAACAGTTGAAGAGCGAGACAGCCCTCATCATATTTTTCCATCAGTGAAGGAATATGTATATATGTATATATATATATATATATATATATATATATATATATATATATATATATATATGAAGTTAATATATTACTATTGTAAGTAGTTTTTCACGATTAAGTGCAATGAATTTCTCCAGGAGAAAAAGTAATCAGTGATTCGACAATGGTCAAGTGACCGAAAGGCGCCTCATCACACAAGGTAAAATCATTGCACTTATTGGTGGAAAAATTACTTACAATAGTAATATATTAAGTTCATAAAGACAGTGCAACGGAAAAACAATAGATAACGTAAAATATCAAGAATATATATATAAATATATATATATATATATATATATATATATATATATATATATATATATATTTCTTGTTCAAATTTATTATATCTTTGCCATTTTGCTTAGAATAAGTGATAAAATATGAATTCATAAAGCACTTGATTTTATGTTACCTATAACAGCTGTTTCAACGCATACGCTATGTTACTTTATTTATATTAATTGTAATTATTTATTAAAAAGTAACTAAAATAATTTTTTTTTGTACCTAATTAGGAACTGTTTTTAATCTTTTTTAAAAATTATTTGTTTATCTTGTATCAGATTGTTGTATACTTTTGCAGTCAGGTCAACGTAGCGGCACCCCACTTGAGAAGCCGGGATCAATGCAAAACATATATTGTATCTTTTCAGACTGAAATAACCTGTTATCGCTTCTATAATGGGCTATATTCATAGCCTTCTGTGGAACTGAGCAGATGTCCAGATTTACATTAGTGGGGAACTTATTATATTGCGGTTTTGTGATAGGAATAAACTTAATAATTTTATACATGTTTTTTAAAAACCGAGTCACTTGGCCAACCCTTTTGTACAAGTTCACTTCTAAAGTTTTCAATATTGATCTTCTGGTGTGGAGATGCATCTAAGAATAAATCTTGAAAAGCATATTTGCTGAAGTATCTACATCTCAACCAACCTTCAAAACCTTTTTTATTTTAATGGTTTTACAGTGGGGTGAAAGTTGTGTGAACCTTGAACGTTTTTGCAAGTGTGTGGAACAGTTTAGAAACCTCGAGGAGATCAAGGAATGTGTGGAAAAGGGGACAAGTAACAAGACAAAACCGTTTTTGAATCTGCTCCGAAAATCTAGGTTATGGTTGGGGCAAGTGTGTTAATATTGGTGGAGATTGAGTCGGAAATAACAAAGCCGTATTTTGTAAAAATAAACATTTGTTTTTTACATCAATTTGTCTCATTGAGAGGTAACTTATTAAGAAGATATCTTACACCCTCAAACTTACCAGTAACTGTAGGTAAAATTTTTTATAAAAGATACACTTGTTATAGAAAGTTCTCAGGAACACGGAAAAATAATAAAACTTAGCGTTGGCCCCCAAAATGTAAAATTGAAAAAAAATTACAACACCCACATCTAGAGACTCAAGATGTCTTTATAAAACAGAGGACTGTGTTATACTACAATGGAATATAGCTACAAAGTAAATGGTAGGATTGATTTTATTATATGTATATAATAATTAATATTATTAAGATTTCATATTATAATTATTATATTTCTTATTATAATTATAAAAATTGTTAATTATTATATTATTTAATATTGATTAAAGCTACGCACACACAGAGTATCTAATATTGGGAGGATTCTAAGAAATCTTGTGCACACAAGATGAGAATTACATTATATTTTTTACTAGGCCTATAATTGAGGCACTGAGAAGCAAAGGGGTGCAAGTAACAAAAATTAAAATTCAGAGATAACCAGTGCCAATGATAGGGGATACATTGTTTTATTTGTTGGCAAAGAGATGTAAGTGCTAACCCTGACATGTGCTGATATTTAGCGGTGTAAAGAAGAACTACTAATTGAAAGCTTCATTTTGTTTAGCAGCAGAGGGGGTTAGGTGCACTTACACCTGTTTGCCTCTTAACAAAATGTTTAGTGGGGTGAAAACCAAATTAAAATTGCCATTAATGATGTTGAAAAATACAAAGCCCTCAAAGAAGTTCACTTAAGAACAGCAGAAAAACCTAGAGCTGCAAAGACAGAAGCTAAAAAGCTTGCTGAAGAAAGCGATTTGTTTTGACCTACAAAAAAATTAGCCTACTTCCGTATTAACTTGCAATAGAGTATAAAAAGAACAACTATGCAAGGAAACTTTGGACTTATAATCTTGACATACATGACCTTGGTAGAAAGCACTCATCCATGTTCATATGGCACGAGGGTGAAGCCTCAAGAGGATCACAAGAAATCGGATCATGTTTGTTGAAATTTGTTCAAAATTTACCACCTTCAGTTAAGCACCTCATAGCTTTTAGCGACAACTGTGGGGGGCAAAACAAAAATTAGTGTATTGCTCGATTCTGGATGTATATTGTAAGGAATACAAACATTGAGGTGGTAGCATATGCATATTGTAAGGATCACAAATTCTTGGTAGCAGGGCATTCTTACATGGAGTGCGACCAAGATTTCAGAATAATCGAAAAGGCAAAGAAAAATTTGCAGTATGTTTTTGTGCCTCATGATTGGGTTTCAGCAGTGGCAAATTCAAACAGGAAGTTCCAGGTTGTAAAGATGAGTACAGAAGATTTCTTTTCCACCGAAGATATGAGTGATACATTAAAAGTAAACATTGATGGGATCGGCAAATTTCATTGGCTTCGATTAAAAAAAAACAGGCCCTTTGACAGTTTACTATAAATTATCAGTAGATGAGGACTTACCTTTCTCAGAATTTAACATGACCAAATCCAAAACTGGGCGACCTTCAACGAAGTTTACTTTAAAACCACTCTACGAACAGCCTCCAACTATCTCGACTGAAAAGTACAAGGACCTGCAGTCTCTTTTACAGTTTTTGCCACCCATTAACCCCAAATGCTATCAAGAACTTAAACATGCGAAGAAAAAATCCAAAGCAGTATGGACCCCACCAAAAGAAAAAGGAAACAAGATGAAAGAGAAGAAAGGAACAAAGAACAACATGGACATGAGGCAAGAAGGACATGACAAGGCAGTCCCATCTACTTCTCATGAAAATCCCTTCCCTGGCTTCTCTGACGAAGAACAAGATAAAATGTATGACTCATATTAACTTTGTATATAAAAAGTAATATATTATTTTCATTTTTATATTCAACAGGTGTTTTATAACCAACAAAATATGCCTTATTCTTCAGTTGCAAAGGGGTGTAAGTAACATTTTTGGAAGTAAAAGGGTGTAAGTGATTGCAGGGTAATTAAACAAAAATTACCCTGCCCTAATTTTCCATTATATTTATTTCATACTGCATATTTAAACAACTAAATACATGACAAAATAAAGTGTGTAGATAGCATTTGCAAAAAACATAAGTAGAATTTACAATAAGACTTAAGCTTTGAACCAGTTTTACACAAAATCTTACTTTTGTCACTTGCACCCCTTTGCATCTCAGTGCCTCAATTCTATTCTTGGGTAGTGTGTTAGAACCTAGTATTACATGGATGACGACATATACATTTGATATTAGCAATCATATGAACACGTATCTATTGGGGTATTGCAAAATTGCACTGCCCTCATTAAATTTTACTGCACATAATTATTTATTTAGGTTACACAATTATGTCGGCCATTTTGTAATCTACTCAATGGCCTCTCCCACGACATAATTATGTTCTCAGAATAAAATCTCTTTCATTCACAAACTTTTGAGAACAGCACTGATAAATGGTTCCATATCTCTACTTTGGACAATCCGGCTGACGTTGCGTCACGCGGATGCCTCCCCAGCCAGCTCGCCGATCACCATTTATGGTGGCACGGACCTAAGTGGCTCTAGCAACCCCCAATTGACTGGACGCTCACACGCCCCACCGGCGTTTACCTCTACCAAACTGAAAATAGAACGGAAGCTTTAGTACACCTCACTGTGTCAAAACCGCCCAACCCATTGCTTGAAGTCATCTCTAAATATTCAGACCTGGAGATGGTTCATCAAATTTTCTCCTATGTATTGAGGTTTATCAAAAATGGTCACATACGCAACACTTGCACGCATTCTCACCAGACTCGTTACCAAGCCAGAACCCGTCAAACTGCCTCTACGTTCCAACCGCCTTCCGTGCAAGAACTGCATCGTGCACAATCTCTATGCGTTAAACTAGTACAGCAACAAGCCCTTCCAGGCGCCTTAAAGGATCTTCAAGCTGGACGACGAGTCGCGTACTCTTTGCGGCCTTTAACTCCATTCATTGATTCCTGCGGATTACTCAGGGGGGGCGGTCGTCTTCAGCACTCATCACTTAGCTACGAGGCTAAACATCTACTGCTTCTACCCAAAAAACATCATTATGTCAATCTCATCTGTGACCATTACCACCGGCTAGCGTTACACGCCGGACCACGTACCACGCAGGCTATGATCAGCCGGGAATTCTGGATCGTCGCACTGCGTTCACTGCTGCGCCAGCGGATTCATGCTTGTCTTTGATGCTTTCGGATGCATGCTAAACCTACCCCGCCTATAATGGCTGACAAACCATCTCCACGAGTAAAGCCTTCACTTCCGTTCAACCAAGTGGGCATTGATTTCGCTGGACCCTTTGATACCAAAGCAAATCATCTGAGAACACCCAAATTGCTCAAGGCCTACCTTTGCTTATTCGTCTGCATGGCCACCAAAGCTGTTCATTTGGAGTTGGTCGCAGACCTTTCCACTGACAGTTTTTTTGCCGCCTTTCACCGTTTACCGCACGTCGTGGACTACCCGCACATGTATACACTGACAATGGTACTAATTTCAACGGCGCTTCTAACCATCTCAAGGACGTTTACAGTTTCCTAGATAAGTCCCAAACCCGTATTCAGACCCAACTAGCTGAACAACGCATTTCTTGGCACTTCAATCCACCTGCCTCCCCGCACTTCGGCGGTCTTTGGGAAGCTGCTATAAAATCCGCCAAACAACTGATTCACCGCACTATTGGCCACAATGTGCTAACGTTGGAAGAATTATCCACTCTTTTCATACGTGTTGAACCCATCCTCAACAGTCGCCACATCTTCGATATTTCTCCAGACCATAATGAATTGGTCTCCTTCCTCACCCCAGGGCATTTTCTCATTGGACGTCCGTTATTATCCCCCCCAGCCGAGTTCTTCAAGGACCCTCCACTCAAATCATGTTGGTCTCTCCTGCAACACATGTCTAACCGCTTTTGGAAAATCTGGTCCACTCAATATTTACACATGCAAATGCAGCGTCGCAAATGGAACCAGAACTCGATTCCACTGACAGAAAGACAGTTAGTCTTTATCTCTGGTGAACACACGGACCCTCTCTGCTGGCCCTTGGGACGCATAATGGATCTTCATCCAGGCCCTGATCACGTCGATTGGGTCGCCACTATACAGACCGCCCATGCTCTTCTTAAGCGCCCGGTACACAAACTTATTAGTATACCACCCCTGTCTTAATTCTGCTAGACTCCCGCCTGGTCTTCTAAGCCGCTCATTGTCTTCCTTCACTTTTTTGAGTCTAAAAACCTTCGTTTTGGTGGGCGGTATGTTGAGAACAGCGATGAGATTAAGGAACAGCTGGATTTGAATCTCCTTGCATTAGGATAAGCGCTTGACCTAGATTAGTTTTTGTCTCTTTTTTCCTTGTTCCTCTAACGGCAGTAGCAGTATTCAGAATGCGTTGGGTACCGCTTGCTCTTGTTTCCTTATGTATGTGACCGCTAAATTAACCGCATTTAACCGTTTTAATACTCAAATATGTACTATAAACCATTGTAATTAATCATGAAACAAGTAACTAGTGTTCGCAATAAAGTTTAACCGCGATATGTCTTTAAACAAGTGTATAAGAAAAGTTCACCTTTGTGTTACGTTAGTCAATGTAATGTGGTGCAATCTCTCGCGTTATTATGTTATGGGCTGTAACCAGAACAATTATACCAAGAATTTGTCTTCAATTACGTTGTACACGTTTATTAAGTGAACTGTGAATGGTTAACCTAGAACATAATAGGACTTGGTGTTTAAAAGTGACTTTTATTTCTAATTGAGTGCACTCCTTGTAATGACTCTGTGTTTCGACTTCTGTTCTAATTAAAGTTGAAGTGTTACAAGTACATTTCAGTTACCACATTTAAGTGAAAGATAGCCACGCCTCCGTTCTTAGGTAAGCTGTAGAGCTTGAGACTTATTCTCTTTAAATCAAATAGTTGTTGCGTAATAGTTTAATATATTCTGTTTAAGGCATTAGATTTCCGTATATTTGCGGATGGTCCTCTGGTCTAGAGTACTCTTTATTATTTTATGTTATTCAGTTAAAATAGCATTTTAATTTGGTTACAAAATCAACACAAACTGTGTGCGTTTCCTGTGGGGTCACTTACAAATATTGCCTCTATTCGTAGATAGTTGTGTCACAGATGAATTTTTCTTGGAACGGGTGGAATATGTCTCGACTTAAATGAGTAACATTGAGTAATGTTTTTGAAAAGAATTCCCCAGAAGTTGAGAACGGGCCGGTTTCACTTTTGGTAGGTGGATGTGATCAAAATGACAATCTGGGAACAACTACAAATTTATAAACATAAAAATAATATCATAAACAAATACAAATAAAATCGAAATACTATACGTAATTTAACCTAATAGACAACTATAACCCCAAGACAAACTTAAAAGACTCCCACAGTGCAGTTATTCCGAAAGTAGAATAATAATGGTACACCACACTTTGTGACAACGGAAAATCCACACAGCTCCAGTCTACTACAACACGCGATCAGTGATGCTCGATAATGGAGATTCTATCAATCTTTGAAAGTTAACTCTCATAAATACCAAGTAAGATTTAAGTAGGTACATAGTGAAAGTGATAAGTATATACAAGAAAAGAGTGTTGCAAAGTTAAATATATATATATATATATATATATATATATATATATATATATATATATATATATATATATATATATATATAATTAGTTATTAATGAAAATGGACAATTACAGAATAAATGTTAATTTAAATTTAATTTTTAAAAAAGTGTATATTTAATCAAGCTTGGAGAATGTTAAAGCATGTATTAATGTAGATATTAAGAACATTTTTTATTTAAATTAAATTAGGGGACATTGTAACATTTATAGAATGGGCTATATAATGTTGTTTAAGAATTGGAAGAATAGATTAGAAATAACTCACACAAAATGTGAGATCGGAGAAATTCATTAAGAGATTGGATAGATTAAATTTAAACTAATTTAAGGTGAAAGCCTAAAAAAAATTTTACCATAAAAAAATTCTGAACTGGAAAGAATGCATTAGGAAATTTGTTGGATCAATTAACCTACCAAATAAAATTAGAACAAGATAATCTAATAATAATAAAATATAAAAAATTGTAAACTTTGTTAACATAGGGCATAAGTAATTACTTGAAAGAGAAGGTAAATCACGATTGTAAACAATGAAGGGAGATAGGGGTTATGTTGCATTAACCTATGCCAAACACATATATTTCGGAATTATTACAAAAGTAAAAAGCAAAGACACTGCACACACAAATAATAGTAATTAAATAAACACTGGAAGGTTTGTTGAGGATAGGATAGGTGTAGCAGTATGTTAACCAAATTAAAACGGTTGAAAACAATTTCGTTAGTTTATCAGATTTAAAGCCAAGAAAGTAGGTCAGTGTTACAGTCGACTCTAGTGGGAAAAAAAGGAACCTCATTACATGAAAGCAAAGGTTTATGGATAATTAATATGACATTTGGAAAAGGAATCAGCGCCATGTTTTAAACATTTTAAATGTAAAAACGACGCGTTAGTCTAACGTTGGCAGCCGAACGAAGTGAAGCCATTCTTAGAAGCCAAAATCCCGTTTGAAGCATCTCATCAAAATTATACGAATTTGTGAAGAAACTTGGCCAAAATAAAACGAAAATAAGTGAATTAAAAACTTATAATACAGTTTATTATAATTAAAGTAACCAAAAAGAATTTAATTGTGTGAAACACAAAATTTAAAGAGAACTGAATCTTATATGAACAACCAGCAAAACTCCGAAAATTGATAAGTACATAGCGCTATAAAAATAAACCTTTAGTGAACTTTTAAATTTATAAGAAAATCTAAAATTGTAAATTATTAGAATATCTTGAAATAATATATTATTATATAAAAATTAATTTTATATCATTAATATAATAACCAATTATATTGTATATTAAGATCGTATATTAAGATTGTAGATCGATACTTTGGAAAAAAAGTGGTAGGGGGAGTTGGCCCTGAAGCAGTAACCTAAGCTAGCTAGATTGCATCTAACCTAATTCACCCCTAAGTGTGGGGATGATCCTAGGTACGTTTGGTAGCTTCCCCGGGGTTGACCGGGGGTGGAATCGGGGTAGGGGGTAGTTTTTGGAAAATTTTTGGAAAATGTGTGTTGCGTGTTAGGGGTGGAGATAGAGTCAATTCTGGTTAGAGTTGGGGGTGATTTCACCTGGGGGTTGTATTTAATAATATATCAGATTGCCGAAAATTGATCGGTAAGATCAAATGACTAAACAACTGTATGCGGTATGTTTAGAGCATGTGTTGGATAGATGCGGGGGTGGGTTCACCAGGGGTAGTTTTAAATAATATATCAGATTGCCAAAAAATTATCGGGGTCGTAGGTAAAAGTCACCCAGGAGTTGTGCTCGAGGTAAAACCACCTTGGAGTCAGGCTTTAGGTAAAGCTACCTTGGAGCACGTCCTCAGGTAAAGCCATCCCGAAGCCAGTCCTTAAGTAAAGCCACCCTGGAGAAAGGCCCTGGGCAAATTCACACTAGAGTCAGGCTTTAAGTGGGGTTGTTTTAATATATGATATTGCCAAAAATGATCGGTTAGATCAAATGACCAACGTTCCCACTAAACGCTAAGTTTAACCGACCAACAAATACGTTAAATTCAAATAGTCAACAGTCTGTGCGGGGAATCGACCTATCACATTGCAGGGGCTCGGTAGGCTTAAAGCTGCCGAACACCTCGCATGCGGTCGCAGTAAGGCGTGGATACCCCAAGGTCTGAACGGTGTCATCATCCGCTGATACTGAAGGACGCCTTTTATCTATGCATAACCTATCAAGATATCTACCATAAATATCCCTGTATTTGTGTAAACACTGACATATACGTGATGGACATCAGACGATCCATTGCGGCAGAGTTGCATAAGCCAGCAAGACGAAATTTCAAAACACGCAGAGTGCATTTAAGAGGTATAGATGATTTATATCAAGCCGACTTGGTGGAAATGATTCCACACGCTAAAGACAACAACGGCTACAAGTACATACTGACCATGATGAACTGTTTGACTAAATTCGCATTTGCGCTCCCGTTAAAATCAAAATCAGGGTCTGAAGTAGCTGCCGCTTTGGAACCTATTTTAAAAATACACCCTATGAAAAACATTCAAACTGATCAAGGTAAAGAGTGGTTTAACACTCATGTAGGTAAATTGATGAAAAAATACAAAATCAATCACTACACCACCTATTCCGATAAGAAGGCCTCGATAATGGAACGCCTAAATCGTACATTAAAGGGGCGAATGTGGCGTGAATTCACTGCGCTAGGGACATATCATTGGCTCAATCCATTGAAAAAAATTGTCAACGCCTATAATAATACAGTTCACCGTACTATCGGCATAAAACCGAGTCACGTGACTAGAAAACACGAGCAGATGTTGTTGGACAAGACACGAGGAGGAGCCGAGAGTAAGCCTAAAGCGCCTAAATTTCAAGTAGACGATAAAGTCCGAATCTCGAATACAAGAAAACCTTTACTAAGGGGTACTTGCTTAGTTGGACAAATGAGTTGTTTTCTATTTACGCCGTCTTACCGACAGCTTGTACATCTTACAAGACGGTAAAGGCGAGATATTAAAAGGCAAATTTTACACCGAAGAACTGAGTAAATCAAAAGTAGGTTCGATTTACCTCGTGGAAAAAGTACTGCGCACAAAAGGTAATAGAGTCTTTGTGATGGTTGGGTTTCGATAGAAACCACAACACGTGGGTAGATAAAGATAAGCTTATACTGTGACCGCATAAGGCCAACCTCGTCCCTGGAGCATAAGACCAGATGACGTCATTGGAAAAGTCATATGCGGCGCAATTGCTTGCACCAGAATATGTTTCAAAAAAAATAAATAAATATTATGATCGTCGCTCAATTGACTCATTCTGGTTACGTCTTTCGAGATGCGTGTAGTGATTGCTCCATATACGATGCAACTACATAACTTCGACGTATATGTAGGTAAAAAGGAGAAGCGAAGTCGTCACAGTCCTCTATTGCCCAACACTATTAGAGCAATCGTGTGTGGTCCATCAAATTGTGGCAAAACAAATGTAATATTCAATCTTTTGTTCGAAGCAAATCTTTTTGGGTGAAGTTCGCCAACATTTATATTTTCTCAAAATCACTTCACCAGCCTAAATATAAGTTTCTGTCCAAGCTGCTGGAAGAATCGGGTATCGGTTATTTTCCATACAGCGACAACGAAAACATCATCAATCCATGTGAAGCAGAATAGAATTCCATTATGATTTTCGACGATATACAATGTGAAAAACATGATAATATACGTAACTACTTCAGTATGGGTAGACATAGTTCAATTGACTCTTTTTATCTAGGCCAAACGTACAGCAGGATCCCTAAACATCTAATCCGAGACAATACCAATCTGATTGTAGTATTTAAACAGGACGACATGAATTTAAAACAATTCATTCGTTTCACGTTGGCACGGACGTGTCGTTTAACACTTTCAAAAAGCTCTGTGCAACAGCTTGGAAAGACAAATTCGGTTTTATAGTAATAGATAAAGACACGATATAGATCAGGGTCGATACAGAATAGGTTTTGATTCCTTCGTAAAAGATTTATAATGCGTATATACACGTATAATGATATATCGCCATATGCTAATGGCGGCACTACCAAAACACCAAAATCAAATTTATGCTGTTTCTATTATCCCGATAAGAAGAGGTTTTGCGGAAACTACTGTAGCCGTACGAATAGGCATGGACATGTATTTAACAGGCGCTGCTGGAGACATAAGCGGTTCGGGTCGTACAGCAAGAGTTTACCACCTATAATTCTGATAATGATCACATCCGCAAATAGAATCTATAATCGGGACAATTGGATTAGGTCCATGCATGAATGCGATAAAGGCGGTGTACCGTTTGAATTGATAATATACAATGAACACATGCTGAAAGGAACTGTTAGGCATCCGCAAAACTTGGTATCCAGATTTCGACCGTTTCCTGATTTTTTCAATCGGACTTTGGCTCTCAGTCACGGAGGCATAGAGTACACGCAAGTATACCTTGTCATGTTACAGTACAGCTGTTCATTGCCGTATGCGTCCCGTTGTGTAGTAATCACGGAAAGTTCCTCAAACCACCCACACCAACATAAACTAGCTGCTCAAAACACCATGATATATTGCCTCTTTAAAACACCATTAGACAAAGATGAACACTACCAGGAGTTAAACACCATAAAATATATAGCACAAACAAACGGATACAACCCAACAATGATTGACAAATTATACAACCCGCCTAAAAAATAAACATAATAACCCAAATACAAACACACAAGATGACAATCCCATAAAATACTTATCAATACCTTACAGATCATCCAAAACCCACAATCTAACCAACACATTACGAAAATACAACTACAAAATAGCTTACTCCACACACAACACTTTCAACAAACAATTAAAACCCAACAACAAAATCAACGACATTTACAACACCACTGGAGTTTACAAACTAACTTGCAGTTCATGCCCCAGTTTTTACATAGGCCAGACAAGGAGGTCATTATACACATGTTACCAAGAACATATAAAAGCACTAAAAAACAATAACTACCAATCAAACTTCGCCGATCATCTTAACTCCACAAAACATGACTACATAGACATAACATCTAACCTACAAATTCTTCATAAACAACACAGAAATAACCAACGCTACACAACCGAACAATACGAAATATATAGACACTTCAAACTACACCCTACACAATACTCAATACACAATTACATTACAATTCACACGCACTTTTTGACATCATAACTCCTAATACACACAAAATACACCCACACCACCAAAATATCCCACCCCCACCCTAACTTATGTAAACCTTGAGATCAGTTACGGTCTGAGTTGACAAAGGGACACATCTCCCGAAACGGCCGTCCTCAACAAACAAAGTAAGTGCTACTATAGGCAAGTTTAAAACATTTAAAAGTGTAAGTGATTACTAGTAGCTCACACGAAGATGGAATCAACAAATGGTAAGTGTTTACTTAATTTTAAATTATAATTCCTACAGTTTATCTTGAGTAGTTTTCATATACATTTATAGTTGCAATTCATAAAGTAATTTATGGAAATAGATAAACAGAATTAAGGAAAACCTGTGTTTTTTACTTACACAAATGGGCTTAACTAAAACACTAAAATGCACTCACTGTTGCTGTGTCCTTATCCAAATATTGCTCTAACTGTTTTCCATCCAAGCTATTTTTCCTGTATATGTAATTATTACCTGAAAAAAATATTTGCAATTACATAATAATAACATGGCATACTAATAACCAAATAACAATGAGAAAGTTACAACAAATTATACTATTGATATTACTCCGTAGAAAATATGTTTACAAATATTGATGGAACGCTATTAAACATTTAATAATATTAAGTCCAGGGGTTGTCAAAAGCGACAACCTCTTCAATCACATCAGCAATTTCGTCAGACTCTGTCAGTGATTCCGCGAAATATGTACACAGCTTTTTCCAAACCCATGCAAAGTTTTTTGTGAAATTTCATTCCAAGATTGTCTAATGATTCTCACTGCATCTAAAACATTGAATTGTTTCCAAAAATCTTTAACAGAGAGTTCGTTGTACTGTCTCTTAGCTTCATGCAGATGCGCAAATGATCTTCTTGTGTAATAAGCTTTAAATGTTTTGATGACTCCCTGATCCATCGGTTGAAGCAAACTAGTTTTGATTGGTGGCAAAAATATCACTTTCACGAGTGTGTCAAAATTAGTTAAAGTAGAAGGGGGATGGCCAGGTGTATTGTCAATTAGTAGCATCACTTCGAAAGGAATTTTTTTAGACCTACAATAACGTTTGACTTGAGGTATGAAATGATGAGTAAACCGGTCCTCAAAAAGCCTTCCGATTCGACTTCCAAATCACGGGCAAGCCAGCTTTAGAAATATTTTTAATGCCCTTGGATTTTCTAAGTGATAAACTACGAGAGGTTGCAACTTGCAATCACCAGCTGAATTTGTGCCAACCATCACTGTCAATCGGTCTTTGGTGGCCTCAAAACCAGCAAATGTTTTCTCTTCACACTCCAAAAAAGTTCTTTTAGGCATTTTCTTCCAGAACAGGTCAGTTTCATCCATGTTGAATATGGTTTGGCTGGTATAGCCACCTTCTTCTATCATAGCTTTAAATTTTCCTGGAAACAGGGATGCAACCTCTTTATTAGCACTTGCTGCCTCTCCCCTTTCTGCAATACAGTGCCAGTTACAACGACTTTTAAATCGACTGAACCAACCGTTGCTAGCTTTCAACATTTCATCCTTAGCTACCTTTCCAGCTTCTTCTTTTAATTAGTCAAAAATCAGTTTAGCTTGAGAACGAATCGTATTCTAGTCAACAGGACAGGACATAACGTAGCCTGCTGACGATGCGGACTGAGCGAGACACGCTCTCACGACGCGACAGCCACACAGCGCCTTAAGGTTGAGTCATGATGATTTAATATGCTACTACTCACATTGCCAGTTCGGCGATTTATCCAATCTTAACTCAATCTAATTTGTTTGAAAAATTTGCGTGTGTGTTGTTTTTTCTAGACTAATGAACAATTTGAAAAAATCTTCTACTTTTTTACTTTAGATAAGTTAAAATTTATATGACCATAAATAATGGTTATTAAATGAATAAAGTAAAACCAATCTTAAAGTGAAATATTAAAAAAAAGTCATCTAAATTAATATTTATCTAATTTTTAAATAAATAAAACCTCTAACCCACAAATAACATTTATTTAAACCTTATGTACATTTCGATTGCCCAGCAATCATCTTCAGAGGTATTTAAAAAATACAACTAACTTTAAACAACATAATACAACAAATATATAGGCATAAACCGATAACTACTTCGCCACCCCCCTTATTTTAAAAAACTAGTACGACCAATCACGTTGCAGTAAATTCCCCCTCTACAACTTGGTCTGGTCTTCCAACTCTCGTGGTGAAGAGTTACCGTTACAACTATTTCAATTTTACTAAAAAACAATAATATTATTTATTAACAAGGTTATAACTATCTCCTAATTAATGAATATAACTGAGATTTAGGGATACACCCTTTATCACAATTTAATAAATTATTTTCGTCATATTTGTGAATGTACAAACTTTCAAAACTATTCAAAAGACCTTTTGAATTAACAATTTTCAATAATTTTAGATCATTTAATTCTAAAGTGTGTTTAGTGTTTAGAATATGTTCTGCAACACTAGATTTTTCAGGTCTTTGAAATTTTATATGGCTAATATGTTCATTAAATCTGGTTAATATTTTCCTTTTTGTTTGGCCAATATAAATTTTACTACATGAATTACAATTTATTTTATAAATCCCAGATTTATCTATCATCTTTATTTTATCTTTTGGGTTACCTAATACATTTTTTAAGCTATTTAAGTTTTTGTAAGCTACTTTTAAATTTACCTGTTTAAAAACTTTTTCTAGACCTTTTGTTAAATCCATATCGAATGGTAGGCTGATGAATTGATTTTTAATATTTTCTTTTTGTGTTATTAAGGTAGTAGAATCGTTTCTAAACTTTTTTAATTTTTGTTTCCTCAACATATTATCTATTATTTTAGGATCATATCCATTGAATTTAGCGATTTCTTTAATTTTGGCCAAGTCACATTTAAATCTATTTTTATTAAATGGAATAGTAATTAATCTATTAACCATAATATTGAAAGCTGCTAATTTATGGGATTTGCAATGGTTAGAATCTACCGGGATATATCTATCATTATTTGTATGTTTCCTATATATATCAAATTCAATTTTGTTATTATTTCTAAAACATAATACATCAAGAAACGGTAAACATTTACTATGCTCTATTTCAAAAGTAAATTTAATGTTTCTATGTTCATTGTTAATTAATGATAAAAAATGTTCTACGTTAAACTCTTTGGTATTAAAAATTGCGAAAACATCATCTACATATCTAATCCATACTCTAGGAAAGTACAGGAGTTTGTTTCTTAATTCCTTTTCAAAATTTTTCATAAAAAGTTCGGCTATGAAAGGTGATAAACTATTCCCCATAGCTGTACCATCTTTTTGTTGGTAAAATACATTGTTAAATGAAAAATAATTCTGAGTCATACAACATTTAGTTAATTTTACATATTTGTTAACTTCATTAATCTCTATGTTTTCAATTAAAAATTCTTTTAACAAAATTAATGTTTCAGCAACTGGTATGCTTGGGAATAGTGAACAAACGTCAAACGATACAAATATTTCGTCTTCTGTCAGTTATGACCTTGTTAATAAATAATATTATTGTTTTTTAGTAAAATTGAAATAGTTGTAACGGTAACTCTTCACCACGAGAGTTGGAAGACCAGACCAAGTTGTAGAGGGGGAATTTACTGCAACGTGATTGGTCGTACTAGTTTTTTAAAATAAGGGAGGTGGCGAAGTAATTACCGGTTTATGCCTATATATTTGTTGTATTATGTTGTTTAAAGTTAGTTGTATTTTTTAAATACCTCTGAGATGATTGCTGGGCAATCGAAATGTACATAAGGTTTAAATAAATGTTATTTGTGGGTTAGAGGTTTTATTTATTTAAAAATAAACATTACGCCACAGTTGCTTCAAACAGTTTTAATATTTATCTATAAATTATATTGCATATTATAACAGAGTCTGATATCACGTGTTGTATAAATGCTTCAAGTTTTTTGCTCCAAATTTTATTTACTTCATATTGTTCATATTGTGTATTTCTGTAAACATTTTCCTCAGACTATATGGAAAATTGATTCAATTTTGTTTAGCTGTCAATAAGAGTTAATAGTTTAAAGTACTAATAGACTGGTAATAATATTATCATCTAATGATAGTAATTTCTTTCACTGAAGCCAACTTTACAATAAGGTATGGTAATTCAGAAGACCAGTCTGATGAATAAAATATAACTGAAGTTATTTGATAAATAAAAAAAAACCCCTACACATAATCTCATTACATTCATACTTTCATTTCGCATTCAATCTGTGTGAAGTTATATTCAGCAGTTTTTTTTTAAACTATGAGTTGAGACTCAGAATCTAGAGATAATAACATATAGAGAGAATAATTAAAATATTTATTTGCCAGTAAAGTTACTGAACGTACCATACCTAGAAGATATTGATAATTCTATAGATATATCGGTATCTTTCCATAATAACCTGGAGTAGGTGAAACTTTGATTCACTTGAGGTTCAATAAGATTTATCTTGTGAAATTGTTCATTACCAGGAACTTGAAATGAAATGTTAAACTTAAGCCTCACTTTTTTATTAGGAAATTCAACATCATTTACTTTAAACAATTGCTCCATATTACTTCTGTTAGCATCGATATGTGTAACTTTAATATTTTTTGTTATTTTACTTGAACTATTTCTTTTAAATTCGTTATCAAAATAATTTTTCAATTCAAGCATACACGGTGTAACCATTTTGTGGTTTATATCTTTTATGTATAGACTTATATCCATTCTGATCTGAAAGTAATAAAAGTAGAATTATTTTACACAATAGTATTCTATATTTACTATGAGAAATATTATTTTCTATATTATATTTTTTGTGCACTTTAATGAAACCTTTCTCAACCTTGTGCACCATTTTTAATTAATGCGAGGCGAGGGTTAACTTATTAATTAACCTTAAGCAAATTTTAAGGTTTATTGGCAATGACTGTCCTCGAAGCTGTGACCAAAAACCTCCAAGGCATTCGAGAAGCTTTTGATAATGAGGCCTTCAGCCCTGTGTTTGACGCACAGACAGAAAATAATAAATTACTGGAGGACTACAAAGATAAATTTTATATTGGCAAGTCTGTGAGTTACCTTAAAATAATAATCTAACAAAGAGTTTGTGCACAAAATTGGAATAAAGAGGTTAACTAAAAATACAACTTATGTGGAATAAATGTTCTTTGTAAGTGTAGTCAATTAACACTGGTGTGGACATCGCCTTTCCACTAGAAACCGTTTACTGAACCACTTTAAAGGGGATAATTTAAATGTTCACTAATTCACTAAATTCAGAGATTCACTAAAGGTTTACCACTTGGTAATTAAAAAACGTTCAATAATAAGGAATAACAACGCAAGGTTAATAACTATTTAAAGGTTATAAAATTATTAACTTTATTTCGAGATAATTTACAACACTTATTATATGAAATGATTGCAAAGTTAAATCAGATGAAACATGTACATGAAATGAGCCGAAAATAGCGAGGTTGGCCTGACAAACGCTTTCAGGAGTTGAGTTCACACACTGCCAGGGAATAGCAAGAGTAGTGCACAGTAGTATAAGCTGTAGCTCACACACAATAGGTTATGTGAAGTAGTTTGACAGCAAGCAATGTTGGAGGAAATTTGAGAACTGTACCAAACAGATAACATCCAAGAGCAGATGCAAAATGCTGCCTTGTCAGAAAAAAAACTCAATAGGGCAATTGAGGTTAAAACAAAATTTAACAAAATCTTTTACCCATTGATTTTGAAATGTGACAAGTTCACAAACAAGAAAATTGGTTTGCCAACTGGTTTGCCTTTACAGTCTGTACCTCATGTCTCTGTTTCAGTGAGAGACTGGGTTCTAAAGAACTGTTCAAATCTCTAGTACACAAGAATACTGACTTGAGTGTCCCAGTACCTTTTAGATGTGTAAAAGGGTGATGAATCTGACATCACCTCGGGGCTACCTGTCACTACAAGATTGTGTATGAACCTTTACAAAGATGTTATGCAATACATCTTCGGCTGGCAGACTGTTTGGAAGACAAATAAATTCGAATCTTCTCCTTCATCATGGAAGCTACTCATGATGAACTTAATAAATAACGCAAAATTTCAAAAGTCTCTCCATTTCTAAACGCCGTCATCAGGTAAAACAGCACCAATACTGCCTCAACGGTTTAGGTACAAATTTTCAATCTACTAACTATGCTTCAACTAAAACATGGCAACGATGCTCCAGAAAAATAACACACTGCTACATGAATAAGGGCCTCTTTTTTAATCTCCTTGACATTTTCGACACCACTGAAGCCTAAAAATTCCTCTACCTCTTGCTCAACTTTCAATGACTACTGGAAAAACTTATTTTAGGCCACATCATATCAGAAACTCTCTTACTAGGCCAACCATACTGGACAACCTCAAAACTCTGCCTCATCCAGCAAAGTCGTTGAGTCATTAAGCTTATGAAGCAGGAAATTAATCATTCTTTGATGGTTGCATCAAAACGCTCTCCTTTCAAACTCTTTTTTTTTTTAACATAATCGTCTCTCCTCACCATAAATAACCTCAAAATTCCCTTCTGCTTCTGATGCCTTTTAACTATAGTCCAGATCTTCTTATGGGGAGGGGCAGGTTACACCACTCTGCTCTCATCTATGGTACTAACCATTTTCTGGTTCTACTCAAAAAGTTCCATCACTTCAACCTTATATGTGACTACTTTCATCATCTTGCTCTTCACTCTGCACCATGTATTACTCATCCCCCCATACTCAAGAAGAATTAAATCACCTCTCTTCACACTCCTCTTCAACAACGCTTCCTCTTTGGCAACATCTGAAATTCTCGCCTTTTTTACTCTCTGAAGAACTCTTACTGTTACAACAGTTTTGACACTATCTCTTAGTATTCTCTTGATACTCCTCTCCGGTCTTTGGCCACCTCTGCCTTCTCCTATTTCTCTCTTCTATTGGAATTAATCTGGTTCCGAGACCTTTTCTATTCCCCCAAGTGTCTTGTTTTAGAATGTCAACAACCATCTACAATGCATGATCTACAATTTACCCACAATCGTCTCGAAAAAACTCAAAGCTATGGTTAAAAACTAATGGTTTTTGGTGGGCAGTATGTTTGATACAGGCTCTAATCTCTTTGATATAGTTTGGCTATCTGTCAAACTACCAAGTACGATCTACGACACAATTTACCATGCACAATTTTCTGTGCACCATGCATATCTAATCACAGCATTGTACTCTTCTCTGTTCTATGCAACTAAATTTGACAGGCACATAGCTTCGTCATCTTGCAACTCTTTTATTTCCTTCAATTTTAATCAAGTCTTTGAACAAGGCACTTGTCTCTCTACTTGATTTTCCTCACAAATTATTTTTCAAATAAGTATTGAGCTCTATCTCAAGTTAAAGTGGGATTTATTTTATCGAATTTAACTTGTTATTACATTTACTTTTTCCAATATTTTCTCACTGAATATTATTTCAACCAAAAAGAGTGTTAGCATTGTGTAAATAATTTTTGGTTACAAATCAGTATGTTGCATAAATATTTGCTATTTAGTTAATGTAAAATCGGCTTTGTTTAAAAACAATTTTTGTTTTTGAAAATGTTTCATGACAAATCTAGTCAAAAGGACGCCATGTTAAATAAGTAAACCAATGAAAGGCCTTTTTCTAAATATACAAGGTTGGGGAGATTTTGAATCTTGTGCTAGATTACCGTGAGGAAAACTATCTTCCACTAGCTACGTTGAATGGAGGATGACATGGGCTGGCAATCATAATTTTGTATTAAAACCTTTAATGATTTATTTTTCAAAATTGAATAAAAATAGGGAAATATTTTATAAGTGGCTGTGTTACGTTTAGTTTATTATTTTCAAAATTTAACGATGTTATAAAAGTAGCCTGTATATATTATAATATATCCTAAACAATCATGTAAGTTCAAGTGATTGCCAAGTTATGTTTTTTAATTTAATTTTTTTATATTTTTCATTACAATCAGTAAATATAGCATACCAGCGTGCATTAACTTAGCTTTGTCTCAAAACATTTTTTTAAAGAATGTAAACTTTTTATTTTAATTTATGATATTAAACTTGTAAAAAGCAATTTTTTTAAGTATATTTTTACTATTTTAATTGTTTTAAAATCAAATCTTTTTTGTAAGCACAAATGAGATTTTGAATATAACCTGTCTTATTTAGAATGATTTAACAGACCGCTAGTCAGCCTGAGTTAGTTGTAAGATACAATTGTTCAGGAAAACAACTGACCCAGCGAGCCTCTGCAAGTATAAAGAATAAGGTAGTGGATAAAGATAAATAATGTTTCTTAAATAAATTAAAACACTCAAAACATTTGCAAAATAGGGCGGGTTACAGTTTGGGGTTAATTTGTTAGTGAAACTATTTACGTAATCAATTTGATTTAGCGAACATTTTGACTTAACTAATGTAAAGTGTTTAGTGAATAGTCTATCAGGAAATGTGGTGTGCATACCCAGGACCTTCAACTACACCTAAGTGAAGAGCATTAAATGAACCGTAATTTAGTGTTTTTTAGAAATTTTAATTATTTTCAAACTTTGTTCATAAACTCTTTGTGAACAAATAATTCAAGTCAACTCACAGATTTGCTTTTTAAATTTATATTTTGTGGATAAATTTATCAACTATTAACTTAATTTGAAGATAGAAACACAAATTAAATTAATTATGATCAGTTTAATAATTACAATACCTAATTTTGCTGTTGTCAGTGGTAATCATCAAATCCTTCGACATGGATACTAATGATTATGATGACAATAGTCAGAACATTCCTTGTAATGTTTTGAAAAAAATGTGTATATCTAAATAAGATGTTCCTAGGTATTTCTTACTCATGAATCTTGCCTTTCTTGAAAACAATGAGTGTGTTAAAATGTTCCCCTTGGACCTTTACATTCTTTGGTTTATTTATTCTCTTCATCAAACAAGTTTTTGTACCATCACTATCCTTTGTACAAACTTCAGCTCATAGTTATGTCCTCCTTTACACGACAGACACTTAATAAATATGGTAATAAGCTAGATGTAATCTAAGTGGATATTGTAGGTATAAAAATTTACTAAATGATTATAAATATTTACAAACTTGCCTATAGTAGCACTTACTTATATTTGTTGAGGACGGCCGTTTCAGGAGATATGTCCCATTGTCAACTCAGACCATAACTAATCTCAAGGTTATCGTAGGTTAGGGTGTTGGGGGGGTGGTGGTATATTATGGTGGTGTGGTGTATTTTGTGAGTATTAGGAGTTATGATGTCAAGAAATATGTTATGTTACGAAATATACAGACACTTCAAACTACACCCTACATACGTACTTAATATACAACTACATTATAACTCACACACACTTTTGACATCATAACTCCTAATACTCACAAAATACACCCACACTACCATAATATCCCACCCCCACCCTATCACCCTAACCTATGTAAACCTTGAGATCAGTTACGGTCTGAGTTGACAATGGGACACATTTCCCGAAACGGCCGTCCTCAACAAATATAAGTAAGTGCTACTATAAACAAGTTTATAAATATTTATAATCATTTAGTGAAAACTAGTAGCTCACGTGAAGATGGAATCAAC
The DNA here is from genome assembly GCA_036971475.1 of Prosapia bicincta. NCBI lineage: Eukaryota > Metazoa > Arthropoda > Insecta > Hemiptera > Cercopidae > Prosapia > Prosapia bicincta. The sequence goes on along the minus strand of JBAIZL010000003.1, from coordinate 104,124,635 downwards.
AAATATAAATGTTTAATGTAATACCACATGAAATTAAAATTTAATAAAACTTTTCTTGGAGCAACTAATGGCTTCTATCTTTGGAAACTATTGAACCTCTACTACTTCAGTTTAATGTATGAGATGAAAGAAAAACTGTAATAAAATTTTATATTATATGTAATACTAATATCATACTCATATAGCTATATATTTTTACAGATATATAGCTATATCTTGTTATTACATGCATTTACATAAAGCATGATTTTTATTGGTACCTAGAATATATTTAATTTATGAAATGAATTTGAATATTGGTGCAAAGGAATCTGAGTTTACATTATCTGTGTTTAGTAAAATAAAATATTTCAAAACATGATTTCTTTTAGAGTTATTTTTTTAAAATTTTAAAGAACATTAGCACTATAATAGCTGTGTGGGATCAAACAAGAATAAACATAATGACATTCCAACAGGCTAGGACTGAGAAGTTGAGGCTATTTCATATAAGTTAATTATTTGTTATTTATATTTGTTGATTCCATCTTCACATGTTCTACTAGTTTTTAGTATTTGTTATTGTATAAACTATTTGTGTGTTTGCATATGTGAGGGTGAGTGAACAGATGTAAAAGTTAGAATATAATTTATAATAAAATTTTGGATATATTAAATAAGTAATAATAGTGTAATAAAATAAACAAACAGTGGAAAAAATATTCATGAAATACAATATAACTTTTTAATTTGAAAAATCCACAATCATTCAAGTGCCCTTACAGTCTAATCTAAAATACTGTATTGAGTAAGATACTTACTTTTTGCCAGAATGTATCACCTGAAAAATTAAATATGATTACTTTGATTAAATATTAAAACAGCATACTCGTATTTATTTTAATTTATTAATTTGTAATTTTTAAAAATACATAGTAATGGCTTGGAAGGTTAACTTTTTGTCTGAGGTATATTGCCAATATGATATGAAGTGTTCAATGCTGACCTCTTTATATATTTAAAATTGTTTTCACCATCACTTGATTATGAATGGTAACAAAAAGGTTATTGTAATAATTTCATTCCTCTCTCAAGTCCACAAATTGAATCTTTTTATAACCCCAAGGAAAAATCTGATGTACCATTCCCACTGCTTGAGGTTGATGATTGAAGATCCTCCAAACTTTCCATTCAAGTGTTTCATATAAAAAGCTCAACACCCTTACATTTACAGTAAAACCTCTGTAAGTTGGCTACTCACAATTATAATTAAACTGACAGAATTATAACAGATCACATCCTTACAGAGTTTAAAGCAAAAATACTTCTAAAATTTCAAGTCCAAGGCCTTAAAAAGTTAAAGAAGTATAATTTTGAAAACTTGTATAAAGAACTTTAAATTTAAGTAAATTTATGAAAAATGTACTGAGATATAAGGTTTGTGATTGCACTAAGCAATCTTCATTACCACCTCAGAATCATTTAAAATCACTTATCTACAATTTTAATAAGTCAACTCCCTGCTTAAAATGTAAAATTTATTTTTGTATACATTTTTGTGAATCATTAGAAATAATTTTCTAAATTTAATTATTTCTTCAGAATATTTTTGAACTAAATGTAATAACAGATTGACTGGTAGTAGCCCATCAAGCATTTGAACAAATACTGACATTCCAGTTCGATCTTGATAAAACCTATGAATTTAAATAAACTTTTAATTTGCATTTAAAATTTGTAAGAGAATATTTAAAAAAACTTATCTGTTAAGTAGTTCATACAGTTTATAATGATAAGTCGTTTCATGATGAAAAATATCAACCTTGGTATACAAAAAGTCATAGAGTAATTTTTAGTAAAGAATTTAATTAAAAATCTGAAGTGTATTTTTTGTTTTATTAGTTTTTTATTCAAATATTGCTTAGCTAATATAATGCAAAAACTACTAGTTTACAATTAAAAAATTAAATTTTCAGAATGTTTTCTTTGGTTGGATAGTAAAATTACATGTACACCAATCAAGTTCTAGGTCATCTGGAAGGAAATTAGAATTTATATTTATGATTCCATCAGATGTAAACTGTACTTATATATTAACGATTTCAAAATAACAGTTAGTTATTCAAACACTTAGCTTTCATAACATATTATTCTAACAATATTAATTATTTTAAGAAACTTTAAAATATTATTACCTGTTGTGGAAGCAGTTTCAGTTGATTTTGTTTCAGTGTTAAGTTTCTACATAACAAGGCCACTTCTGCCTTTTCTGTTTTAGAATTGTTTACAGTTAATGTTGTTTTAGTGCGAAATTTTCAGGAACTAGCACCACCAATTTTCATTTATATTATTTTAAATTTAACATTAATATTGTTCCTAAACTTTAAATATTTACTTCTTGCAAAAATCAGTCAACTTATAATGGCATTATAAAAAAAATTCTAAGCCCTTGTATCTCTACTGATTGTATTTTTTAGGCATGACCAATAAACTTAAAATACTCAATTTCAATTCACACAATATATGAAACAAAATATTATTAAAATTGTTTTAATCACTCACTTATCTCATAACTATTGGTCGATTTATCAATTCATTAAATTAATTCTATACACAATATACATTACAATGTTTGCTTTTTTTACTTGTCAGTGAATGAGTAAAATAATATACGAGAACAAAAGATGATTAATGTTTTTGATGAGCAGAATAGTCTACTAATTTTATACTACTTAACTACTCGCTATGAGTAGAGGGTTAGCTTCGTAAAAGGAACGATCGTTTTGAAACGCGTCAGCAAGTAAGCAATTACATATTCACTTAGTTAAATAGTTTAAAATTAACATTTGTTGATTCCATCTTCGCGTGAGCTACTAGTAATCACTTCACTTTTTTAAATTGAGTTATGGTCTGAGTTGACAAAGGGACACATCTCCCGAAACGGCCGTCCTCAACAAGAAAAGTAAGTGCTACTAAGGCAAGTTAAAACATTTTTTAAAAAAGCTAAGTGAAAAAAAGTTTAAAATTAGTTTAATCAGTGAATTTAAGATGATTACATCAAGAAACGAGCAGAATAGATTTTACAGAAACCTGTTGACAACTAACTCATTACTTTACATACTCACTATCTTGTGAAATATCAGCTGACTTACTGAATTGCTATTCTAACAAGCAAAATTATTTCGCAATAATGATGTGCAAAAGTACACATCATTTTGTGCACTTTTTTTTATTTACTTGGCAAAAAACCACTTCTTACTGATTTATTCAGCAGACGTGTTTCGCACTAGGTCAGTGCTATATTCAATGCTCTGAGTCACAGACAAGACTGTTGCTCATGTGTGTTGTGTTGGTGTGAGTCTGTGGTGTATTGGTGTTCTGTGGTGTTTTATTGTTCAAGGAGTAGTTGTTAATTATGTGAAAAATAACATACCACAGAACACCAATACACCACAGACTCACACCAACACAACACACGTGGGCAAGTCTTGGCCGTGACTTGCAGCATTGAATAATGGCGCTAACCTATTATTTATTCAGAATGTGTTTGCAGCACCAAGGGGTGAACTGTTCACATGAAGATAACGATTTTGGCAACCCTATTGGCTGTGAAACCATGTGACCAAAATGAAATGTCTTGCTTCCCGATTAACAGTTAATCTGAAAACATCCAGGGTTACATTTTCTCGTCTGTTTATTTTGCCTGACATTTTTTAGTTGTGAGTAACTGTGGAATAATTTATGATTGTTGGTTATTATGTGTGTTTGTGATGTTGTTGAATTTTAAGGATTAAGTTTTAAGCTATGTCATCACCCGTCAAAAAAAATAAATGAGGGTGATAAAAGAAAGTGGTACACTCCAGGCAAAGAGAAGTTATTTTACGTCTTTATAAAAATTTAATTGATGAAAATCCAGAATGCCGTATCAGAAATATTGCACAGAAAGTAGCATATCTGCAGGAGTTTCTGCTTAGAGCGTTTGTATTTTTTTAATTGGTGAAAAAAAAAACCGGTATGCTCAAGTCTTCTGTCAAAAAGAAAACCAAAACTATTTTTAATACTTGCAGTTTTTGTGTTGTACATTTTGAGGTTTTTGTATAAATTACACTTTTTTTAATTGACTTGGCAAAAAAACCAATACTTAATGAATTATTCAGCAGATGCGTTTCGGGATAAGGAGAAAAGTACATTAGTTGTTTTTTTAAAAATGAACTTCCGACTTTAAATAAAGTACTACACATAGTTAATACCAACAAACAGTTAAGCTTACCTAACCAAGACGAACCACTTTGTTTCACATATTAAAAAAGTTTAACTTCAGTTATGAGAAACATAATCGTAAAAGTATAGAGTTAGACAAAGAAGATATTGTTTTATGGAGAAGAGATTACTTGAGAAAAATAAAAGCCTATGGCGAGGAAGGTCATACGATTTATTATTTGGACGAAACGTGAGTCAATGGTGGCCATACAAAATCAAAGATTTGGAAAGATAAATCAGTCTATTCCAGTTAAGGCGTTTTCCTGAGAGGTCTGTTGGCGGGTTTAAAATGTCCATCTGGATAACAAGTAATGAGGAGTTTATGATGTAATTTATAATATATATATATATATATATATATATATATATATATATATATCACTTTCACTATATGTACTTAAACAAGAATCTTACTTGGTATTTATGCGAGTTAACTTTCAAAGATTGATAGTATCTCCATTATCGAGCATCACTGACTGGGGGTTGTAGCAGATTGCCTGGTGTGGTAGTTGACAACGAAATTCCACACCAGGCAGTCTACTACAACCCACAGTCAGTGATGCTCGATAATGGAGATACTATCAATCTTTGAAAGTTAACTCTCATAAATAGCAAGTATCTTGTTTAAGTACATATAGTGAAAGTGATATGTGTCTGTGTTCTTTGTTATAAATTGTTTTTAGAATGAAATTGTCATATTTGTGTTTGGACTCATTATTTTTTGTTGGTACATCAATTATAAACAACAATGATCTTCAATGTTCATGATAATAAAATGAAACTAAACTAGTGTTTCAGCAGTAATATATATAAAACAGCAATAGACAATAAAACATTATTACCTTTTCAAGTATGCTCTACTGGTCTTAAAAAAATATGTGTGGGATATTTCATATTTCTTTTCTTTCAATGTTTGTAGTACATACTTTTCATAAAAACTGTATAATTTATATGTGTAGAATAAGTTTCCTATAAAATGTATGTCATAATTTTCATAAATAACTTTTTTTTTAAATACTTTAAAAAAACAATAAAAACAATATTCTTATTTATTTCAATTAGAAACAAAAACTTTTAATTTTTTTGTTTTTTTATATTTTGCGTGAACAAAAGTATAAAAGTTGTATATTTTCTAAGTGATTATTCATTTTCTTAGATGAAGCTATATACATTACATGTAATGTTTTTTTAATTTTGCTTTTTCTTTTAGCAATGATATATATATATATTTAAAAAAAATTTTTTTTTTGAGAATCTAATGAAAAAGGTTGAATTTTATATATTTACTTTTTGTTAATTTATTTAAGTATTTCAAAAACTAAATGTATTTTGTTATCATGTATACAGCACACAAAAAATGTCCATGACTAAGCAATTTAATACTGCACTATTTTACTTAATTAATTAAATTATAAGTTATAATTTAATCAGTGTATTCAAGATGATTAGAACAAGCAACTTCATTAAAAATGTTAATTTATTAATTATCTGTTGTAAGGCTCTTGGTTACAATATGAATTATCTTTCAACCTCACCTTTGAATATTAGGATTTATTAGACATGCCTTATTCTAAAAGTTTGGGGTGGAAATGAACTCTTTTTATATGATTTTCACAGACATCACTCAATAACTTTATAACTAATACTGCATTTAAAAATATGAAAAGGTAGGCTTACCAGTAATTTTATTAGAAATTTCTTCAACATTTTTATGAATAAAAGCCAGTGAACATAACAAAACAAAATTAATAATAATACTTTCTAATGACATCTATATGTAGATTTTGTTTTAATTTAAAAAATAGCATACAAATAGCACCTAAAACTGTTGGTTTTCAACATGCAACTAAAACTGCAACTAAAAGGGACACTTTTTTTGCAGATTTCAACTAACTTTGTTTGTTTAATTTTAATAACAGTTTGAACTTTTAACAAATAGTGGTTATTGTTAGGTATTTATTAAACAGATGATTCTTAACCATGTGATTTCCAAGTTTATTCTTAACATTATTATTAGTATACAATGTATGTTTTATATGTTTACCGTTGTTTCTTAAATACCAATACACAATGTGGTTTGATACAAATAAATGTTAACAAACATGAGTATGAATTATGAAAAAATATTATATTAAAAAAGTCAAAAATATTAGAAAACTGAAACCTAGTACCAACTACACTTTTGGTTTAAACTTGGCAAAATAAACCACTACTCACTGTTTTTTTTCAGTAGATGTGTTTTGCACTAGGTCAGTGCATTGTTCAATGCTGTGAGCCAATGTAGAGAGTAAAATCTTTTCTTATTTTTCGAGAGTGTAGCTATTCAAACATTTATAAACTAGTACTTTCCTCCAGTATATAACTGATTTCCTTCATGTACTTATTTTTATAGTTTTTTCTATGTGTACTGAAAATATACACTACATAACAGTAATACTTTCTTGCTCTTAATTGTAAAATCTAATGTCTTATTTACTGTAAAAAGCAAAGCCCTACCTGTCATTTATGGCTTAGGGCAGTCCTTTTCCTCTTGAGTACCTTGTAAAGCATGGAAACTTTTAGAGGGAAAGCATATAGAAATTAATAGAAGGAGTAAGTCGATATATAAAGATTTTGTTAGGTTTAAATAGATCAAAATTTGCAATGTAGTGAAGAGAGTAAAAACTTTAGTAGCAGACAGAGTGTGTTTAGTCTAAATAGATGATTAACTAATCTATTTGTTATTAATAGACCTAATTAAAACAATGGTTGGATTCTTTTATAAATATTGGGTGTGTAAATAATATTAGTCAGGAAAGTTTGTGAATAATTCAATAGTTATTCAGACTAAAATTTCTTTATAATTGATTGAACCCCTGTAAGAACGTAACAACTTTGTCAGGTGTTGGGTAAGGCAAGTAATTAGCAAAGAAAGACAGCTATAAAAAGTGTGAGTCTTAAAACAAGAACTTGAAGAGCGAGAACTGTAGTGGATATAAAACTACTGCAGCAGTGGCTCCCAAATTCCTTAGTGGGAGCAGGAGAAGTTCTAGAGAATGTTCTTTTAAACAACAGTTAGTGGCAGCAATGAATTGGGGAAAATATTAGAAAATCTGAAGAAAGACCTCATCGAAAATTCAACTGCTTTAGAGAATAAATTAATGGAAAATTCAACTGATTTAGAAAATATTATTTTAAAAAAATAACAACTTCTCTGGAGAACAAACTATCACATAAGTTAGAGGAATATTTTAAGAGTTTAGAAAATAAAGAGAGTTATTTGGGAGATAGTTAAACACTTTAAAGAAATAAGTTAGTATCTTAGTTGCCAGTTCCAGTAAATTAGAGAGTAAGTTAGCTCCCAGTTCATGCATGTATCCAGCGACTTGCTTTGGGGGGGGGGTGATCGACGTATTTTATATATATATAAAATATGTGTGTGTGTGTGCGCGCGCGTGCGTGTATGTAAAAACATAGAACAGAAAAAGTTCTTTCTACGCTTGCGTTAGAAATCGGTAACGTGATTAAAATTCGTAGCAAATTAGACTTTTTAATAAATAATTATTTCAGTTTCGATAACACTTATGGCTAGAGAATATTATTAATTTTATAATAAGCTATTATAATAAAAATTGTTTATTAATTAATATAAGTAGTTATTCTTCCAACACGAACAATTCCGGAGTCAATTGTGAATATTACGCTTGGAAAATTACGTATTGAAAATCATATGTTCGAGACTAAGCTTCACTAGGGCTATCTGTTGTTAAAACTTTTAGACGTTTACGAGGGTATGCCAAAAGAACGCGTCACATTTTCAAATTAAAAATAAAATTTTGTTTTTTATTTACAATAAAAGACGAGTTAAAATTCGAGCGTATTTATAAACATAGACTAGTATTTGATAAGTGATTCTATTTTTGTAATTATTCAAAGAGCATTACAATGTTACAAAATTATTATATTTATTACAGTTAGGATTTTATATTTGAGAATATATAATAACTTAATTATCGAAAAGAGTCCTAATTTAATAATATATTGTTGATTTTTAACCCGAAGTTCTTGAGAGTGGGGGGAGGGGGCGATTGCCCCATCGTGGATACGTGCCTGCAGTTTAGAGTCTAGAATGGAGGACTGGTTACAAGCTTTGAAAGAGCCCTTGGCCATCCTGAGACTAAGTGTACAAACCTTACTATTGCCAATATGACATTTCAAGGGGTCATCTAAAGAGGTACAATAGCGTCTGTGATTATGATGATTGAACTATAGAAGCAATAGAAAAACTAAAGATGTTGATGGGAAGGGGAAACTGAAAACCCACTATCCTTGAAGGTCTCAGATACAAACATTAGGGTTGGATCACTGCAGGACGCTTGAATGTAGGGAAGATGGACAACCAAGAAATATGCTCATAGATACAAGTGCATCTATGTCCATCATACGCTCTGATCTAATTCCCCATGATTGGAATATTTTGGTAATGATATGGTTTCTACAGAACACTATACAAGAGAATGCACATATCTACACAGAGACAATTGACTCCTTCTAGATCAGGGGACTCACAACCATCGAGTATTATTGACCAATATTGAAAAGGATGTGATACACAGGATGGATATTAAATTCTTGAATTTTGTAGTCCATTACGTTCGGTGAATCTTATTAATCACTTAAACAATAGTTTATGACTATCCGAACTTTATATTTAGTAAATTTAAAACTTACTGAGACAGAATGTTTTCGATCGCTATGTGCCGATCTTCACCAGTGTCTTCTGCTTGGAGATGTTGGGTCAAGCGGTGACGGTTTTAAAGGTAGGTTTTCGATAGTATCAATTGTTATTGGTTTTGTACGCTATTTTGTAACCTATTTTTTGAAATTTGCGGGCTATTTTGTTTGTTGTTTTGTTTATGAAATCACACATACTCTTTGATACTATCGAAAACCTACCTTTAAAACCATCACCACTTGATCCAACATCTCCAAGCAGAAGATACTGATGAAGATCGGCACATAGCGATCGAAAACGTTCTGTCTCAGTAAGTTTTAACAAATTTACTAAATATAAAGTTTGGATAGTCATAAACTATTGTTTAAGTGATTAATGGATATTAAGATTGAATATGGATTTAAAGTTGATCTAGGAGAAAGAATTTAAACTATGGGAAGGAAGACTTCATCTGTCACCATGGAAAAGATGTCGGCACGAGTAATCTCAATTAGAACTTATCACAATTTTCCTTCAGAACCAGATGATAATCGGAGTTAAAATTGAAGGAAACATTCTTACGGGTCAAACTATGCATTACAAAGTTAGGGAATCATTAACTACATAGGAAGACTTATTTCAAATTAGGAGCGTTTCTCGAGAGAGTACTGATGTAGTTCAACAGTGTATGGACACTGGAAACACCAAGCTTTTCTGCCAGGTACCTAAAGGACTACCTCAAGTGAAGTGCAAAGAAGTATAGTCAAACAGTAAAAAACAGATGAATATGACTCCATTATTGAAATATCAAAGAATGCATGTGTCTCACCCATTTTATTGTTCAAGGTTCATTTATTACCTGCTACTTAACAATGTAACCATGTACGGTAGTAATCTGTTGCCTCAAATAGACGCCACCTTAAACACACTAAAGAGGCGTTTATCTGTCTTTTTACAATGGCTCTCAAGGGCAGATATTGACAGGTAAGTGTGGCCTCAGAAGATAGCTTTTTCAATTGGAACAGGTTTATTGTATTTCAATGTAATGTCATTTGGCCTCTGAAACGCACCTGCGTTTCATATGTGTAATATATGTATAAATAAACAAATATATATATATATATATATATATCGAAATCTTGTTGCTGTTCATGATATATATATACCACGCCATCCGTCCGCCCCTTAAAAAAAAAATTCTTGCCACCGCCGTCACGAGAAGAGAGCAATTCTGGAACCGGCTATAGCCGTGGGTCCGTCTCCCGTCTCGGCCACTCGGTCCTATATATATAATAAAGAAATAAAACAATTTACAAATACAAGAATAATTCATTGAATTTGTTGTATTATTCTTGTATTTGTAAATTGTTTTATTTCTTTATTGATACACAAGAATACATATTATAGTATATAACCAATTATGAAAAAAGAGAAAAATGTAAACATAACCTAAATTGGCAAAATCGTAACATTTAATCACAAGTTTAGAACAATAACCACTATAAAAAAAAAACAATATAATAGAAACAATTTAATCTGTAACAGTTTGAAAAGAACACTAAAACAATGTAAATAAAAGTAAAAGCCTTTAAGTGTTAAGAAAAGTGAAACCATTTTAAGATTGCACAAATAGACCAAGACGGGTTGGCTAACGTATTCAGTGAAGTGCGTACATTGTGAATAGAACAGCTGATAATTTAAACTTAGTCGGGAGATATAATATTTAAATGCAGTTACCTCCAAAGAAATTAAAATCTAGTTATTAAGAACATGAAATGTACCAAAGGCAGTGAATACAGCATCCGTAAAGCCGGTAACAAGGATTAAAAAAAAGGAAATAGTTGGTTTTAGCCATTTTTAAATGCGTTGCTTAGCGTCGCTGTTGCACACACCTACTCAAGCAAGACAGACGTGTTTCAGAATTGCCCAATAAAATTTAACGAATTCAAACTTAGTGCGGGAGTGTTAGTCTCGAATTCAATTAACACTACAAAATACTTTCAAGAAAATTACATAAAACTATTTATTTAAAAAGATCTTATTAAATATTTAGATAAAGGCCGAAAAGTGGAATCTGCAATCTAAAACACTTAAGTATCTAGGCTAGATCCATTACTATATTATGAAATTTTGCAATCAGACATTTATAAAAGAAAAGAAACCAGTGAATTTATTATAAAATTAAACTATAAAAGAAAACATTTAGAAAGAATATTAAGGAACAATTTTACATAGAAATAAATTAATTTGTAACATAGTTTATAACATTTATAGCTTAGATTTTTTTGTTCTTGTACTTTAAAGTGCCAAATAAGATTTCATTATTCAAAATTTAAAACCTACCAGATAACCTGAGATTAAGAGAGCTTGTGCTAAACCAAAATTAAAATCAATTTAGGCTAAATTAAATCAAAACTGTTGCTGCCCAAAAGAGAAATACAATTTAGAGTATTAAGACTCATTATAATAGAGGACACTTATAGTAAATTTGTAAAACCTAAAAAAAAGAAAAAAATTGTAATTTATTAAAAGAACTTATAATTGCTAAGAAATTGTTTCAAGTGATACATTAAACTTGTTATTAAAAAAAAGAAAGCTCTAGAAAATTTATTTAACTTAAAATAAATTAGAAAATTTACTAACCTACCTTGATTGAAATTATTGAAAAATACATTATAAAGATTAATTTATTATAATAAAAGAAATTTATTACATTTAGCACACCAACGTAGGCACGATCATTAGAAAAATGAGATTAATAAGAAAAAGGCACTCTGAATAATATAAATAATTGTATATTTGTACTAAATATTGTTTACCTTTCAGGACTTTACAATCATAAGTCGACATTTTTAATTAATTTCAAAATTTAAATATAAAAGGGGGTTTTGAAGTTTTATATAAGAAAATATAATGGAATCTGAAACCGGTGCATACAATTTAAGGGGGGGAGAAAGCTAAAAGGACGGAAAGGATGGAGGAATATAATAAACATAGTAGACCTAAAAAAGGTACAGAAATTGGGGAGGCTGCAAAAGGAAAGTATGTGACTTTAAAGGAGAAAATAGACGAAAAGGAAGAAGAAACTACCATAGGCCAAATAGAACTGGAAAAAGGGACAAGCTTGGAAGTACAGGAAATAGAAATGGAAGGCACAGATATGCCAAACATTGAGGTAGAGGAAGCTAGGGGACTACTACTTGTACAAACTGAACAGGAACGAAGGGGTAGTGAAAGTGGAAGTAGAAATAATGATGAGTGGATTAAGAAAATGTCCGAAAGCAACCAGAACTTATTAAAAGAAATAAAAGGGGAGATGAAGGATATGAACCGGAAGTTAAATGAGAAATTAGAGGAAAATAGAGACGAAATGAGAGAGATGAAGGAGAATTTAAAATTCATAACAGATGAAATAAGACAGGATAATAGGAAAATGATAGAGGATATGAGGCGACAGTTGAGGACAGAGAATAATACTGTAATAGAGGATGTGAGAAGAGACTTAGAGGAGAAAGATAAAGAATTAGAGGAGAAGATTAAGACAAATTTTGAGGAAACAAAAGAAATAATAGCTGATGTGATAGAAATTAATAAAAAAGAGATAGAGAAAGTAGAAAACAATATTGAAAAACATGACACTGCCGCAAAGTGAAGAAGAAATAGTCCGGAGATTAAGCCGGCACTTTAATGAGGGAATCCAGTTGTCGAAAAGGGTGCAGAATATAAAGACCATAAGTGAAATGGAGAGAATGTTGAATGAAGAGGACATAGAGGAGCGTAATGATGACATAAGGCAAAGAAATAGGGGACAATGGAATAGGCCTACCCCTAGATATGAGCAAAACATTAACAGATTTCCACCTAGAAGGGGTGAAGAAAAAATTAGGCAGCAGGGAAATAGAATATTTCCAGGACAGGGAGAAATAGCAGGAAGGAGTGGAAATAATGGATATAGAGACGAAGGGAAGCAATATGTCCAATTTTTTAATAAAAGAATTAAAGATTACATGAGGGGAAATGTTGATCGAGGACCAGGATATGAGAATGACCGAGAAAATAGAATAAACAGAAACTATGGAACAAATGAGAGATACAATAGAGAAGTTAACAGTGTTGAGGCAAGGAAAGGCGTGGGGACAAGAAAAAAGGATGGTTCCCACAGTCAGTTGGAAAACTAAAAAACACTGATATCATCGCCTTGGATCAGAAAAAGGGGCATCAAGAAGAACGAATGAGGTTACCAGTGATGAAATTTAATAAGAGCTCCAAATATAGTAATAATTTGATTATAAATAATGTACTTATAAATAGGCAATTTTTGGAACAAGAGGATGAGGAGAGAAATTATAATTTAGGAATTGATATGAAACCCAGAAATAAAAATTAAAATAAAGGAAACAAATTTACAGGTATTAATAGGCACAGGCAGTAATGTGACATGTATCCAGGAGAACTGGATATTGGAAAATAAAAAAATCAATAAAACAGGAAGGGAGATATTAAATATAGATGAAGGAAGCAATATGAATAAACTCTAGGTGACTATTTGTATAAGAAAACGTTAGCAGGAGATAAGTTTTAAGGGATGGTAACTATATCTACGATAATTTAATGGTAACTTCGTCGAATATTGAGAATAATGAATAAGAGATAAATATGAATCTATGATAATAAATATTGAAGCATCGTTGTATTACAAATATGGTAATTGTGTATTTAAACTTCGTCGTATTGTAAGGGGGAATCTGCGTTGAGAAATAATGGAACTTCGTTGTATATATTATATATTATAAAAAAAATGAATCTATGATAAATAAGTATTAAAACAAAATTTATATTCATTGATATAGGGATAGTGTGATCGAAGGAATTATAGATATGATCAAATAGAGGATATAAGATTGCAACCTTTAAAAATATTAGATGTTAAACTTCAAACAAAATAAACTGAGATGATATAAGAAAATAATTGAACTGGATGTGAGATTGGAAGGGGAGATAAAATACTAACTTAGAACTGAGAGTTAGATGAAGCTAAAAGCAAAATAAATATGAGATAAATAATAAACAAGTAATAAACAGAAATAAGGGAAAGAGAAATGTTATAACCAATTTGACCAAAAGAAATATAGAATGTACCAAAAGTAAGAAAGAAAAATCAGAACAAAGACCTAACCTATAAGCAAGCCTAGACATACTGTGACCGGGATAGGCTGGAATTTAAAGACACGGTATCTGAGGATATATGTTAAATAAATATGGAATAGGACTTATGATTGGAAAGATTCCAATATAAAAAAAAAAAAAATGTAGAATGAATTGTAAATACCAGAACATGATTTATTGTTACTATATGTTAGAATTGTTGATTGAATGTTAGTTATAAGTATAGTGTATTGTTAGAAGATAAGTTAAGTAATAAGTAATTGAAGAGCAGCAAACAAACAAAAATATTAAGAGGTGATTTCCAAAATGTGGAAATTGAGATAAAAAAAAGAAAGGAATTTTGAAATCAAAATTTTTTTATCTAAATTTTGGGACTATGTAACATTTTGGAATAGCAAGTAAGAAAGGCACTATTTATAATATAATATAAATATGTAAGTAAATTCAAACCATAAAATAACCAATTATGAAAAAAGAGAAAAATGTAAATATAACCTAAATTGGCAAAATCGTAACATTTAATCACAAGTTTAGAACAATAGCCACTATAAAAAAAAAAACAATATAATAGAAACAATTTAATCTGTAACAGTTTGAAAAGAACACTAAAACAATGTAAATAAAAGTAAAAGCCTTCAAGTGTTAAGAAAAGTGAAACCCTTTTAAGATTGCACAAATAGACCAAGACGGGTTGGCTAACGTTTTCAGTGAAGTGTGCACATTGTGAATAAAACAGCTGATAATTTAAACTTAGTCGGGAGATATAATATTTAAATGCAGTTACCTCCAAAGAAATTAAAATCTAGTTATTAAGAACATGAAATGTACCAAAGGCAGTGAATACAGCATCCGTAAAGCCGGTAACAAGGATTAAAAAAAGGAATTAGTTGGTTTTAGCCATTTTTAAATGCGTTGCTTAGCGTCGCTGTTGCACACACCTACTCAAGCAAGACAGACGTGTTTCAGAATTGGCCAATAAAATTTAACGAATTCAAACTTAGTGCGGGAGTGTTAGTCTCGAATTCAATTAACACTACAAAATACTTTCAAGAAAATTACATAAAACTATTTATTTAAAAAGATCTTATTAAATATTTTGATAAAGGCCGAAAAGTGGAATCTGCAATCTAAAACACTTAAGCATCTAGGCTAGATCCATTACTAGATTTTGAAATTTTGCAATCAGACATTTATAAAAGAAAAGAAACCAGTGAATTTATTATAAAATTAAACTATAAAAGAAAACATTTAGAAAGAATATTAAGGAACAATTTTACTTAGAAATAAATTAATTTGTAACATAGTTTATAACATTTATAGCTTAGATTTTTTTTGTTCGTGTACTTTAAAGTGCCAAATAAGATTTCAGTATTCAAAATTTAAAACCTAACAGATAACTCGAGATTAAGAGAGCTTGTGCTAAACCAAAATTAAAATCAATTTAGGCTAAATTAAATAAAAACTGTTGCTGCCCAAAAGAGAAATACAATTTAGAGTAGTAAGACTCGTTAGCCCTTTCAGCCTCAATTTAGTTACCATAGAAAAAAAATAAATTACACAGATCTTTTATATTAAGTAGTACATCATAAAAATATTTTTTCAAAATTTATACTCACCCCGTTTTCCAAAAATTAACTGATTCCATATGGCATCATTGGTCACTTATAGTAAAAATCAATCTTACTACCTATGTTAATCTAATTTACATATAAGTCTTATTTATTTGGTTTAAATAATTGATAATGAATGAAATTTTGCTAAACTAAAAATAATTAATAATATTTACACAAAAGTTATGGTTTTAGGCTAACACGCACATTTCTCTACTTGTTGTGAAAGTTATAAAAACAATTTTTGTCTTTAGTGAAACACAATGAAACATTACATTTTTCACATTTAATTCTTGCGTAGGCTTTGACACAATACTTGCAATGCTGCTTTGGCTCTAAATGTTGTGGCCAATGTCCCATTTGGTCATACCTCACATCATTATTTGGTCGTGGTGCTACATTTCTCCGTTTTTCTGGTTGCTGTGGTGCTCCTGGGAAAAGAGATGAACGACCTCTTTTCTTTGTAATGATCTTGTTGGCCCTCATTAAGGCATGGCTTATAGATGCTTTGAACTCTATTAGTGGCATGTAATTTTTATGGCACAACTGTTTACAATGCCGCCGATAAAACAACCATCTATTCACAGTTGTTTTACCAACATATATTTCTGTGTCATATTCAATTCCTGAGCTGCCTCCAGCTCTAGCGAATATTTTGATCCCCCATTTGTGTAGTTTCTTCTGCATGTATTGTTTCAGGGACGAACGACCCTTGAAGGGAATTATCATTTCATCCACAGCGTTAGATTCTTCTACAGGCAATTTTTTAAAATTTTCATTGAATGCATTATAGAAGGGTCTAATTTTAAATAGTTTATCATGAGCTGGATCACTGGCAGGTATCATTCTACTGTTATCATTTATATGAATGTAATTTCTCAATTTTTCGAAGCGGTTTCTGGACATGGTGTCTGCAATCAAATCAAGTCGAGTGGTTGATGCCCAATACAATCGATAAGCAGGCATCCTAACAATACCAGGCATAATATGAATACCAATAAATTGTCCTATTTCTGAAATACTCGTGTTTATACAATTACCAGTTTTCTGAGTGGAATACAAATTTGTTTGATCTGAAATATTTTTGATCATGGCTTTGTCACAAAATTTTTTAAAATAGTCATATGGGGACAGATTTTTAGGCGGTTCCGGAAATTCATACTCGCATACACGATTTATGTAATTGATATCTCCTTTGTCCCCCTTAATTTTTTGTTTTTGTCTCTTTTCTGCTGTGATTATATTTTGTTTCGTTTTCTTGTTCAAGACGAACTGTATAAGGCACATCATCATCTTGAAGTTCCTGACGATCTTCATACTCAATTTCGTAATTTGAGGATGATTCGGGGACAAAATTTTCAATTTGGACTAAATCATTTATAGGGCAATTGTTTGTATTTAAAATGTTCCTATCAGCAACGTCCAGTTCTTCATCCGAATCTACATCCGAAAAATCAGGACACGTTTTCATCATTCAGTAAATATAAAATTTCTTTTGGTGTCAAATTTTGTGAACACAATTAAAATATGAAATTAATACTTAGTTTGTAGAAAATTGATAAAAACAACACTAATTACTAAATTACACTATCACCTAACACTAATATGAACGGTTTCATAAGTATTGTCTTCTATGTAAAAACAAAAAACTTAACCTAACCAACAGTCTGATGAGGCCAACTGGAGTCATAAGGTTAGAAAAAAATATTACTAAAAATAAAACTTAGTACAATTAAATTTTAAATGTTAGTTAGGATATATAACCTTTAATTTTGATAATCCACCACTAAAACATTAAGAAAATATAATCATTTATTTGGTAATAGAGCTAAAACACACTGCTTCTCATAACCTACACTACAAGTGGTAGAAGTTGTAGAAGTAAACAACAGCTGACCATTTCTGAAGCCATACTTGATCAGCGAGAACAACATTATTTGTTGCCAGCCTAAAAGTATAAAAGCATCGTATGATCTATGACGCCAAATGGAATCGTTGGGCAATTTTAGTGTTATTTTATGAAGAATAATGTTGACGACGCCATATGGCATCATTAGGTCTGAAAGGGTTATAATAGAGGACACTTATAGTAAATTTGTAAAACTTTAAAAACAGAAAAAATTTGTAATTTATTAATAGAACTTATAATTGCTAAGAAATTGTTTTAAATAATACATTAAACTTGTTATTAAAAAAGAAAGCTCTAGATAATTTATTTATCTTTAAAAAAATTAGAAAAGTTACTAACCTACCTTGATAGAAATTATTGAAAAATACATTTTAAAGAATTCATTCATATAATTATAATAAAAAGAAATTATTACAATATATATATATATATATATATATATATATATATATTCGATCATCGATTGTTTGGTAGATCTTTTTTACCAATCAAGTTTTATCTGTTCGATCATCGATTGCTCTCATGGAAACTGTGTATTCTAAAATATGTAAAACCGGTATTATCAATTGACTTTGAGGTTATTTAAAAACATTCAAATATAATTAGTAATTATTATTTAAATAGTACTAAAATGAGTTACCAGAAAATATTGCGAAAGTTCAGTGTTGGTAAGCTGATTAATATAATTTATAATTATATTGAAATATTTTATTCAAACATTTTAAGAACCCATGTTTTTGGAATGCAAGTTCAAGTTTTTCAAATGAGATATTATCCTTTTTGTTGAGGTTATGTTATTGTTACTATTTTTAATAACAGTAAAATGACATTTGACAGTGATTTCATATTTGTAAAATTATTTGATAAGTTATATTGCTGTAGTTTAAAAAATGTATGTGGATTGATGTATTTATTCCATGAATAAAAATCTGGCATAACCTTAGAATGGGTCATCTTAGCAGGTTGGGAATTAACTTAAATGATGGCTTGTGAGACCCATCAAATTATAATGTATCCATAATTTTTGAAATTTATTTATTTTAAAAATGTGTCTTTATTTATGTGTAATACCTTATCAAATGGCAATCAGCATTGATCTTTTCCTTTACTCCTTTTGTTTTTAAAAAAAACATTCTAAAGAAGAAACAAGAGATTTCTAACACTAAGAAACATACAATATTTAACAAAAAATCGTAATATAATAACACATATAAAACAGTAATGTGTAAATGTTTCTTTTGTATTGCTGTGTATTATACATGTACACTACAATATACAGTAGAGTCTCAATAATTCAAGTCCCGATATTTCGAGCTTGTGTTGAAGTTGAACATATTTCTATCTGAGCCTATTTTATCATTTTGAAAGAAAATGATGAATCAGGCTTCCAAGATATGTTACAGTCATATGGAATGCAATGAGTCAGAATTCCGAGAAACGTTTATATCAATATGGTATTCTAAGGAAATGAGTCAGGCTTCCAACAAGGCGCCGAGCTTCTGCATTTTTACCTTTTTTATGTGTAATTTTGCGTATTTTGGTGTTATATTAAGTGTTAGGCATTTTTTATTAAACTGTATTTTGTTGATGCAATTCTGGAGTTTGATTTTTAGGTTAAGATATTTACGGTACAGTTGTTTACCTTGGTAGGTATTAAATTCTTGATATTTAACGTTATCCATTGTTTTTCCGTTGCACTGACTTTATGAAGTTAATATGTTACTATGTAAGTAATTTTATCCACCATTTAAACATATACAGAAGACACACTATATAGAAATATCATACACACAGATCAAGAAAAAGTGCGCGTAACGTCAACTAACACCAACTTCACAGACCGAACATCCACAACAGAAAAACATCAGTGATTCGACAATGGTCAATTGACCGAAAGGTGCCTCATCACTCAAGGTAAAATTATTGCACTTAATGGTGGATAAAATTACTTACATAGTAACATATTAACTTCATATATATATATATATATATATATATATATATATATATATATATATATATATGTATGTATATTTGGATATATATAGAATTTGGATAATTCAAAGATGAAGGGACTAATGAAAATATTTGAATTATGAAAGTTGGAAAATACCTTTTAGGCCAAAAGCAGTCCAGTTTTGTGTGTGTCTATGACAACCATTTTGGCTGTCTTCTGGTATCATGTCACTGGTTAATGTTATTTAAAAAACATAAGACCACACACACAAACATTAAGTGCTCCAATTTGTATAAGCAATAAACTTAAGCATAGTGGATTTATAAAAGTTATAATTATTATAGTTATTAGTAGTTAGTAGTTACTCCGGTCACATTAGAAAGATAAAAACATGAATACAATATATACATATACAGTAAGTTATGGATGAATATGTACAGTACAAAATTAAAGTCTTCAAAAATATTTTGTAATGTCTGATTGTCTTGCAGAATTAATTCTTTTAATATTTGCAAATTCCTCAAGTACATTTAGAGAGTGGAAAATACTTTCACTAACATTGGCTTGTCCTTTGATGTACTGCCTAAACTCAGGTAAAGGATGAAGAGCCTCTGGACGTTATAAGGATTGGGGATTCATTTTCTTCTAAATTCTACAAATCTGTTGTTTTTTCTTCAGCTATACTTTTTTATTTGTTCGTCTATATTAATGTAGCCTACTTTTCAAAGGTGATGTCTGTATTGGCTTTGTATTTACAGGTGCAAGGGGAACAATTGTAACAATCAACAAGTGCAATTGACTAAATTGTAATAATATTAAACCTAGTTAAGAAGTAATAGAAAAACCTATAAATCTAATACCAATACAAATATAACATTGCTATTTTTCTGGTTGGTAAAATTTTCACTGAATGAAAGATATTCTTTACAATACAAAAACACTTGTACATATGTACACTTGCCTATAGTTGCACTTACATATTTGATTATTGAGGACAGCTGTTATTAGAGGTGTCCCATTGTCATCAATAATAAAAAAAAAGTTAGTGTTACTATCGGCAAGTGTACCATACTAATGTATGTACATGTGTTTTTAGTTAAATACTACTAGCTCAAGTGACAATGAAATCAAATATCCTTAAAATTGCTTGGAAATAGACTGTTACAAAGAACTCCAGAGATCATGAGAGTATACAACTGCTTAATAAACAAATGTGATAAAATAAGAACAATCTTAGTATTAATAACTGTATAAAACAACTGTGGCATAATATTTAATAATAAATAAAAACTCTTTACCACAATAAGTATTTTTATTGTAAATTACCTCTGAAGATGATTGCTATACAGTTGAAATGTGCATAAGGTTTTAAATAAAAGAAAAACTCATTTGTGGTAAAGAGGTTTCATTTATTATTAATCTTAGTATTGTTTATTGCATCATTTACAGCCACAAATTTCCATATCATTATATTCTAAAAATAATAAAACAACCATTTTACTTGTTAATTTATGTTACATACATGTATTTTTTTTTACAGGAACCTGTAATGAACTAAGAAGTGGAGTTCCATGCTGTTTATTAATGGACAATATTAGAAATGTATTTTTGCGAAAACCTCCTTTATATTTTGAACAAAGATGGATTTCAGTATTTCGTTTACAAAAGCAATCATTGTAAGTTCATTTATAATAAGACAGATTGTATGTAGGAAGAATAAATAACATTTGTTTTCCTTTCATAATTTATCAAGATTACAAGTGACAATTGTTTTTGGCAAGGGCTACATTTTTGAAAATGCTTGTATAAGGTAAAACAAATGTTACTTTACTTACTAAATATTATAAAATTTGTTCTGAGTTTTATTTATTATTATGGGTTTTTACAAAGAAGTGTACAATAATATTAAATTCAAAATACACACAGTAGTATATTTAAGAAATATAGGGTAGTGCGAATTTTTTACATTAATATACTACTATAAAAATAGTAACTTCTTTCATATACAAATGTAAAGAAATTTGTTTATTTATTTGAGAAAATAATCTTATAAAATTTAAATATATGATTGTGTTTTTTCTTGAGAAAAAAATAGTTTAAAAAATGTTGAACTTTTTTGTGTATGAAAATAACTTGAAAAAGTAATGGAAGACTCTATCATCTCTTGAATTGAGTTGTGAGGAAAAATAATGAACATGTATCAAATACAATGATTACTAGCAGCATTACTTGTGAGTATATAGTAAAGAGGACAAAAAACATTTTTGAGCGATGGTATAACTGAACCGGAGATATGTTAAAAAGTGTCTAAATATATATGTGGTTTGAAAATCTTAAATTCATATTAAGACACTTGTAATATTGACTTAATTCAGGGGCATTGATGTTGGCTTGTAAAATCATTACAATATTGAACATAAGTTAAAAATAAACTCAGTAAAATGTGTTAATCATAATTAAATGCATTTCAATAACAATGTTGTCTTCACCTTCTCAGGGACTATCACCAAATGTGTGCACAGCATAGTACTATTGAAGATGCTAAAATTAGGTTTGCCTCCTCACCACTAACATACTGCTTCTCTATTCATTATGCATACATTCAAAATTTGCATTATATGAAATATTTAGTTATTAATATAATAAAAAGGATATCATTATACATGTTTTAAATAAAGTAAAGAGCCTAATTAAATTTTTAGTTAAAATTAACTAATTGGTAATTTTGTGTCACACATTTAAATTGAATGCTCCTTTTATAAAACTATTTGTCAATAAAATGGAACCATTTTTAAAAATTCTTCAAATTCCTTATCGGAATCAGTATTTACAGCAGTTCTTGCTCAAAGTGTTTTAAATGATCTTACAGCTTCATGGAGAGCAATTTTTACTCTTACAAGTATAGCTTTTTGGAAGAATTGTAGCAAATTATGTTATTATCTGTTTAAAGAAGAGGTTCTTAGGTTCAAAACTACATGTGTGAGTACGTGTTTGTGTCATGATGTTAGCTCACTAAACATTTGCAGTGCTCACACTCTGATTGTCTTATCACAATCACATATTCACCAATAAATGGGTTTGTCATTGATGAAGACGAATTGTTGTTGAAGTATGTATAACTGTGATTAAAAATTTTATTGTGAATCTTTGTAAATTTTATCTGCTTAAAATTATATACGGTCAAAGTTATTAACACTTTCAAGCCTACGCGCGAGTATAGATCGGATCATTTAGTTAACGCTAGACGCCTATGCCAGTGTATAGCTTGGGATCCGCTATTTATTTCAATAGCAACGTAATTCCTGTATACTCTCAGTTTCATCGATATTCTTTATATGGGTTATTTTACTTTACTTGTCTTTACTATTAGGGAATTAGAGTTACTTTTATGAACAAAAACCTAATTTTTGAAGTGTGGTGACCAGAGCTAGCAGACAGTTGCTTGACAGATGTTGGTTTGGTCAGATAGTTAATGTTTTGTTTGTGCAGGTTGTTTATGTTGAGGGTTTGTTTTTGTTTACTCTAAATTTTATCTATCAGTTATTTTGTTTATTTAATTTGTAGTTTGTGTTATTTTTGTTTACTTTTAGAATTTCATTGTTTTAAATTTTATCTTTCAGTTATTTGGTTTTTTCAATTTTTATTGTTAAAGATAAAACACTTAATGGCTAAAGACACTTTAGGAAACAATTCAATATTAGATATGTTGCTTTTAGACAGTGACTGTGTGCCTCAAAGCTGCTTCAAGTTATACCATACCAAATAAATTATTAACAGTATAGTGTACTGTTATTCGTGTGTTTTTTTTTTAAAGTATTTTTTCAATTCCTCCCCAATATAATAGGATAGGTTGTGTAGTTATATAGACCAATATTTCTAAATTACATTTTCTTTTAGTTTTAAAATGATACATTACATGTAATATTTATTTTAATTCCAATGTAAAATATGTGTAGTGAAGTGCAGGGATGCAAAATGTTGGTATTTTATTTTTTTTGACTTTTTTATACATTTTTCAAAGGAGCATAACACCGTCTAAAGGAGCATAAGCCACACATCTGGTTATAAATGTGTAGGAAAAAAAAACAATATCTTACCCCAATCCTTACATAACTTCAATGAGACTCCTGATTGACCCAAATCCCCTCATTTTTTAATCCTCTTCATTGGAAAAAAATCATTGAAATTGGTCCAGTAGTTTCAAAATAATAACAGGATATGGTTCATGGAGACTAAAATAATAGTTTTGGCTAACATAAAGAAAAATTAATTACTGACAACATACTAGGACAATTCTTATAAAACTGTAAATGAATAATTGAAATTCAACCATTATTTTTGTAATAATTGCTGGCCAAACATGAAACATATTCTATTACTAGGTACATACTAGACAAATCCTTACAAAACTAAAATGAGGCCACTGAAGGTAAATCCTTTTGCATTTGAAAAATGTTTCATTGAAGAAGAGTAGTAATTTCGACTAACTGACGTAGTATTGCATTAAATTATAACTCTCTGAAATCGACTTACATTAGATTTATAGTACTATCATGATTAACATGTAATGTAATCATACAGTATATTAATTTAGTAATCTAGACATAGAGCAGGTTAGCTGTTTTTGATATATTAGTTTCTATGAATCATTTACTACACTTTGTTGTGGAAAAAATCATAAATATCTAACCATTTTGTCTTGGACTTAGATTTTAATTGGATGTCTAATTAATAAAAAGTATTGTGGGTAATGATATGTTTTGTTATTACGATCATTAAATCGGCATCAATTAATCGACACCAACTACTTACTGATATTTTTCACTACTTAGTTTAGTGAAAAATATCAGTAGAGGTTTTTTGCCAAATGATGCCAAAAGTTTAATTTATAAAAATGGTTTTATACCAATATTACTCCCCTCAAGATGTACAAACACAAAAACTGCATGTTTTTTAAAAAGTATTTCCCATGTAAATATCCCACACAATTCCACTTTAGTCTCTTTCGATATATTAAATCTATATACCAACATCCCCATTCCAGAAACCATCAACATCCTCAAAAACATGCGTATTGACACAAATACACCACATACACACATTGACGAAATCATCCACCTTATAAAATTAATCACATCTCAAAATTAATTTACGTATAATAACACATTCTACAACCAAAAAGATGACCTACCTATGGGTTCCCCCATAGAGCATCTTAGCAGAAATATTCATACACCATATTGAACAAAACCATATTTTACACAACAATAAATACTCGGATAACATAATTTACTGGTACAGATGCGTCGACAACATCATAACATTATATAAAGGTAACACACGCCGAGCACACATAATTTTAAAACACCTTAACTCCATACACCCAAATTTAACATACACCATCAAAACACAACAACAAACATCTGTCAACTTCCTAGACCTTACAATAAAACGTACAGACCAACAAATACATCAATTCAACATACCGAAAACCCACTAGTACCAATACAACCATTCACATCTCCTCAAACCACCCACACCAACATAAACTAGCCGCTTACAACACCATGATATATCGCCTGCTTAAAACACCGTTAGACAAAGAAGAACACTACCAGGAATTAAACACCATAAACACATAGCACAAACTAACGGATACAATACAACAATGATTGACAAATTAAACAACCGCCTAAAAAATAAATGTAAATCCAAATACAAACACACAACACGAAAATCCCATGAAATATTTATCAATACCATACAGATCATCCAAAACCCACAGTCTAACCAACAGACTACGAAAATACAACTACAAATTAGCCTACTCCATACACAACACTCTCAATAAACAATTTAAACCCAACAACAAAATCAACAACATCTACAATGCCACTGGAGTTTACAAACTAACTTGCAGTTTGTGCCCCAGTTTTTACATAGGCCAGACAGGGAGGTCCTTCTAGTGAAAGTATTTTTGGTAATGGTACGTGTTGGTATACAACATCAGTCTGATAAGTCTAATAATAACAGAAGTGTGTTGATATTTAAGATCATTAGTTTGACATCATGAGATGAAAAATAATTTATTGCCATCATATTTGATGAATCTCTACAAAACTACAGTGGAACCACCGATGGAGGATGATTATCTTTCTTTTGAAAAAAGATTATTTGAAATTGGGCCAGGAGTTTAAAATATCACTACAAGAATAAACATAAATAAGACTGAAATATTAGCAACATATCCTAACAAAACTAGAATGCAATACTAGGAGATTAATTTATATTATTATTTTTTTTTAATCTTTGAAACCAGTTCAGTTGTTTGAACTTAAGAGCTAGGGAAATGGGTTGAATTGTGTTGTTAAGAGCATTTTTTTAAGTTGTTAAGAATTAGCTCAGTGGTAAGATTTATTATAAATCTGAGTTTTAAAAATACCTTAGGATTTTTAAAATTGTTATATTGGGTTTATTCCTCCATATTAATTTTGTTACTCAAGCTATTAAACTAAGTATTCTTTACACCTTAAAAATCATCTTAAACCAACCAGTTGTCTTAAAGGTTAAAAGTACATTTGATATATAGATTAATAGTTTTTTCCACCCATAAAACCTTTCTGTGAAGGTTGTAGAAAGATATAGTTTCTACATGTTAGTTAATAAAAAAAAGCAAAGTTACAGGAAAATTTGTTGCTTTTCTTGTTTTTAATAATATAAAGAATAGGAAATATTTCTGCTAATACAGTCGACGCCGCTTATTGTGATCACGGTTAATGTTATCATTCGGTTATTGTTATCGTTTTGTCGAAAAACAAACACGGACCTATATTAATACATTGTAATTAGGCCGCTTATTGTAATCATCTGTTCGCTTATTAATTATCATTTAATTTGCCATTCAAAATCATATGTGTCAACATATACTAGCATAGACCAAGTAAAAATGTCTACAAAGTAGTGTAAACAGCACGTGCAACACACAATGACGCCCAATTCATAGAATGTTTATTTTTAGAATGACAGAAATACTTTATAACGGTTTCAGCACTTAGCACAGTTCTCAGAATGTCTCCCTTACTCTTTGTTTACGCAAACACCCTAGACTCGCTGAGTCGACCTTAGTTGTTTGTTAACATTAGTTGATGTTACTACTGAACCATTTACAGTACAGTCCTACTGTATTTTTTAACAGTGAATTTTTATGAACGTTTATTACACCATTTCAGTGTGATTTTACATAACTTATTTTTTAAAGATCTTTTTCGTTTGTTTTGTAGAGGTCAGTGTCACTTGAAGTTTCAAAGGACAGTATAGCAAGATATCCGAATCTCAAAAGAAACGTCGCGATTTAAGTCTTAAACAAAAACTTGATATTCTAGATAGGTACAGTAAATTACCAAAAATGAGTCAAAGAAACGCTGCTTCTCAACTTGGCGTTTCTCAACCTCTCTTATGCAAAATATTGAACAACAAAGAAAAAATCTTGTCATTATCAAAGTGTAATGCAAATGTTGACAACAAAAGACATCGTTCTGGGAAGGATCCGCAAGTGGAATCAGCTTAGAAATTGTGGTTTAAAAATGTTCGTGAAAAAGATGCTCGAGTTGACGGCCCACTAATGCGTCTAAAAGCTGAGGATCTTGCCAAAAAAATAGGAAAACAGGATTTTAAAGCCACAGATGGATGGTTCAATCGATGGAAGAAAAGGGAAAATATTGTTTACAAGAAAACGTGTGGTGAAAA
Organism: Prosapia bicincta; assembly: GCA_036971475.1. Taxonomy (NCBI): domain Eukaryota; kingdom Metazoa; phylum Arthropoda; class Insecta; order Hemiptera; family Cercopidae; genus Prosapia; species Prosapia bicincta. Next base: position 104,097,315 of record JBAIZL010000003.1, on the reverse strand, counting down.
AAGAAATGGTGATTTTGTTGGAGCTGAGGACTGGTTACAATACGAATGGCCAAAGATTTTGGCCGAGTATTCTCCTAGCTGCATATACAATGCAGATGAAACAGGACTTTATTATCGTGCTTTACCCGAACATACTTACTTATTTAAAAATGAAATTGCTAACGGCTGTAAAATATGTAAACAAAGAATAACTGTTTTGTGTTGTGTTAACATGGTTGGTCATAAAGAAAAACTCTTAATTATCAGTAAATCTAAAAATCCATGTTGTTTTCAAGGTATCAAAAAGCTACCGGTTGAATATCATTCAAACTCCAATGCTTTGATGACATAAAAAATTTGTAATGAATGGCTGACTAAATGGGATACCAGCCTCAAACGCAACATTGTCCTTCTACTAGACAACTGCACTGCACATAATGACATAAACACTACGCTAAAACACATTAAAAGTGATTTACCTTCCAGCCAATACTACATCAATTATTCAGCCATGTGACCAAGGCATAATTAAAAATCTCAGAAGTTTTTATCGACGAGAGATGCGTGCTAGAATTATAGAAAATATGGATGAATTTCAAACCCTTACCTCAAATGAATTAGCTAAAAAAACTTCTTTACTCGATGCTATTCATCTGATAGCAAATTCTTGGAATGAAGTTTCTGAAAAAACTGTGAAAAATTGCTTTAGAAAAGGTGGTTTTTTTGTTGAAGAAAATCAAGAGCAAGCTACATCTGAGGAAGACGCTGAAGAGAACTTGAAGCCTTTCGATTTGTCCTTAAAAGAATATACTGAGTGGATGGAAGTTGACGATAGTATTGAAACAGCAGCAGAAATGACTGAAGACGATATTTGTGAGGTAGTTGCTTCAACATCAAAAGTTACTGAAGAAGAAGAAGAAGGCACCGATGATGACGAAAATGATAAATGTGTACCGCACAGATCTAAGCAGGAAGTTCACCAAGCTCTTGAGATTCTAAGGCAGTTTGTTCAACAAAAAGCAGAAAATTTCAACAAACATTATGAATATGAACAATTTATAAACAATATTTTACGAGAAGACTATAGACAGTCACATATAGGGGAATTCTTCGAGAAAAAGTAAATGTAAATTTGAAGTGTAAATAAGATTGAAGTGTTTTATAATGAAATTTTATGTGTTAAAATGTTTTGATCAAGTGTTTTACGTAGTTCTATATATTTTTTTTCAATTATGCTTGATTCAATATTTAAAAAAAAATCTACAGTGGAATAAAATAAACTGACATGAAATATGCCCACTAATTTTAATATGTAGAAAACTAAATTACAGAAATTCTACTACTGTACATAAAACTGTCCGGAATAGCATCAAAATTTGGTAAGTACAGTTTAATTATAGTGTTACAGAATTAGAATTACTTAATATAATGATAGGCTTACATATCGTTCAGAACAAACAGTTGTGGCAATAATACAGTGAGTTCAATGCAGTACGGCTGTAGACTACATCGTGATTAAGCTTTCGGTTATTGTTATCGTTCGGTTATTGTTATCAAATATGCTTCTGACAAATATGATCACAATAAGCGGCGCCGACTGTAATAGTACTTTGAAAGTAGTTGTTTTCTTGTATCTATATGTATTAACCTTATTTTATTATCAGTAATTTTTAGAAACCTGTGTTTATAAACTATGTTTTAGACCTTCTCATAGTTCTAACTTGAGGTATTACTCTAGGGATGAAAGATTTTGTCAAACAAACATTCTCAATACTAAGTTGAAACATTTGAAATGTCATCTCAAGACATTTCCACTTAGAACACTACATCTAAGAAATTACACTTCTGAGGCCATACTTTGTCAACAAAATAGTAAGTGTTTCATGTTTGTTACTTATTGCTATTATAATATGTTAGTTATGCATAAAACAACCTTTTAAACAATTATATAGCCTAAGCTATGCTGTTTGGAAATGAGATGTTATTGTCTTAATTTTCAAGGAAGATGTGAGCCTTTTCTGTGCTACTATCAACTTTATCACATATATAATTAATTGGAAGTTTTTTATATTTACTATTAAGCATACACTTGTATTACTTGTAATCAAGAGTTAATTTATTTTAGTTAGGTAGTTATGGCTTATAGTTTTATAAGATTGCGACAGGGAGTGATGTTGATCAGCTGCTCGTTGTGCCTCCTGCGTAATCTAAACGATGAACCAAAGTTTCGCCTCTAAACACGCTGATCAGAATGACTATGAGTCTTACTCAAAATCGCCCTTTTCAGGGCTCCGACACTAGCCTTCGCATCACCTTCTGGAATGCAGGAGGCCTTAACAATGTTAAAGTTTAACTATTCAAGTGAAACTGAAAGCTGTTTTGATTGAAACATGGAAAAACAAACATTTTAAAATCGTCAGTCTATAATCCCCCAGGAAACACACCATCTTTTGAAGAAATAGAGAGAACCATCCAACCCAATAGCATAATTATTGGAGATTTTAACAGTCCGTCAGCGAGATGGGGCTATACACATTTGTCACTGGTTGGAAGGATAACCTAAGAATTAATCGATAACAACCAACTCCAAGTCATAGACACCCCTCTAACATTCTTATCATATACTGGAAATTTATCGAGACTGGACTGAGTAATAACCTATCTAAATATTGCTGACAAAACCAATGCAAAACTACTAGAGTATGCAGGTGGTTGCGGCCACAGAGCTATACTCATAACCATTGGGAAAAATAAAACCGAATACATAAATACCCGAGCTCCCAGATGGAATTTTAAGAAAGCAGACTGGAGCAAATATCGAAGGGTTACAGATGAGGCTCTGAGTATTTTAGCGCTTCCAGAAATACCCGAGAAAGCTACCAGCCTTATAAATCAAATAAGTATCAAATGCCCTGTTCAATGTAAACCCAGAGAGTAAGTAAAGAGGTTTAGACCCCACTGGAAAGCAACACTAACCTCGCTAAAGATCCGCGCAATCGATCACGTAAAATAGACGAAAGAACAAAAGCTCTTAGAAAACACCAAGCTAAATTACACCACGAAGTAAAGATGGTCCAAATGATTGGCCTTGAAATCTATTATTGCTAATTTAGACTATCAGAAGGATAGCACCAAAGCCCATTGATATATATCTCGGCTAAATAACCATGCCCCAAAAAAATTTTGACAGCCAATACAGTACTCAAGAAAATCCCTCACAGAACCATTTGAAACTGCAAATGCACTAAGATAAAACCGTCATTAAGACTCTGCAAAAACACCAATTACATCTTGCTTTGAAGAGAAGAGACACAAACTCTTTACATCGTCTTTTACAATCACCGAACTAGAATTAGCTCTAGCATAAGCTAAACTTAAGAAACCTGCGAGTACTGATGAAATATATTCAGAATTCATTGTCAAATTAGGAGACAAAGCCAAGAATGGCCTTAGTGAGCCTTACCTGGATAAATTAAGTAACTCATTAAGTAACAAACACATCTGCACTCCTCTGAAGCTCAAAACGCAGTACTTAAAACTGATTTATAACACTAAACTGACATTTACAATTGTCATGCTCTCTTTGTCCACTTTTAATTTGCTTTCTTTGTCAGCTCTTTCCTTAAAATTTCTAACTTATTACTTCAGAACATTAACTACTAGTTTTATAATATGTCTCATATTTGTGTGTCATAATATAAATATCTAACATTTTCATTGCTCAAAATGTTCATGTTAGAAATAAAGTAATATAAAAAATATTTTTAAAAGTCAATTCCTACTTAAATCAACAAAGAAAAATTGTATTATTTTTTTAAATATAATTACAATTAACATAAATATGTATATACATATGTCAGAATAACAATATTAAGTGGCAAAATAGAGGTGTTGGATTATTATTTTTGTTTGTTACTATTTATACGTTTTCTTTTTTTCGTCGCTTGCATTGTGTTGTAGTTTTTTTTTTTTTGCTTTCCTTTCGCATTGTCTGTTTGTGAAGCAAGGTAGCGATATCGTTAATCCAATCTGTTTATTGTATCCTTTCCATTCATTTTTAATCATAGAGCATTATTTATGATATTGTGTGGAAATCATGGCAACAATTTAATTAATCACTTTAACAATAGTTTTTGACTATCCGAACTTTCCGAAAAGTCCGAATGTAGGTTTTTCATACAGATCATTGAGAAGTTCATTTCTAGCTATGGAAAGTTAGCTCAGTGCCAAAAAGTGCTAAACTTCGAACATGAAGATACTCAGTTCTAATCCGACCTAGACCCTCCAAATTATTTGTAATTTAATTATTGAATAAATATTTGGCAAAACTGTATTAACATCAATTGGCATCCATTATAGGTTAAAAATAATGGATTTGAATTTGATTGGATGAATAAAAACGTATTTTGTTAACGATTAAAAATTTGTATAACACATATATCAGGAGAGTGTGAGCTAATAGAAGGAAGTTAATAATAATAAATAGTATATGATTCAATCAGAGTATAAAAATCCTGAAAATATTAGTTACATGATTTGTCATAAGTTGAAAGTCTTGTGCTGTAGTGGGTACTAGATTTGTGGCCATGATTCAGTCATTTTGGTTAACAGCGTAAAATGAAACATCTTTGCCTGTAGAACAGGAGATTCTTAAGTATGTTATATTGCAACTGATCAATAATCACAGACTTAGTACCACTATGGGAACTGTATAATTATTATATATTGTTGTGTTGACCAAGTCATATAAACTTCAGCTCGCATAGGTAGCTGTCCAATAAATTGTAAATTTCTCATAATTCAATGTTAGTATGCATCCTCTTCAAAAGATTTAGTAAAATTTTCAAATATTGAAATCTTGTTGCTGTTCATGACGAGCTGGTTGTTAATTCTTCTTACACTTTTGCTATTACTAGCTTACAGAACAACAAATAAAAGCCAAACGGCTATCAGATACAGCATTAATAACAATACCAACACATACAATAACCCAGGAGTATACAAACTAAAATGCAACAACTGCAATAAGTTCTATATTGGACAAACAGGCAGATCTTTTGCCGAAAGATATAAAGGGCACAAAAGCGCACTGCACACTACTATTGAATCCACCTTCACAAATCACCTCATGGACACTAAACACTCATGCAAAAGTATGGAAAATAACATGAGCATCCTCCACACATGCAACAAAGGCCATAAATTAAACACACTAGAACAGTATGAAATATATAGACATAGCAACACACATTAAAATGATATCTTAAATGAACAAACACGGTACAGATCACACATACTCTTCGAACACATCACTTCTAACTTTCAAAATAATGGTACTGAGGAAGCGCAACTGCAGCATTCCTAGCGGCAAAAATACAAGGCTGAAGAAGTCGTAAGACAAAAACGTTTCCTCCATGTGTAAGTTTTAACAATTTAACAACTTTTAGTTAACAAAAAGTCTGGTCGCAAGTAATAGCAAAAGTGTAATAAAAATTTTCAAGTTTACTGTGCACATTAAAGAAGTAAGTATATATATATATATATATATATATATATATATATATATATATATATATATATATATATATATATATATATATAGATTTTTTGGACTAGGAGACTGACAGACTTACCTTGGTAAGAGTCCACACTGTAGTCTTGAAATAGAAACACATAAAAGCACTTAAACAATGATATATTTCAACCACACAGTGGTCTTTATCAATCGAAGAGAAAACACAAAAAGAAATATGAGAGAATGAAATAAAATAAATATAAGTTGTAATCACAGATTGTGTAGAAGAGAAATCAGATGACACAGATGCACAGATTAAAGATATATATATATATATATATATATATATATATATATATATATATATATATAAATTGTTTCCATGAGCATATGAGTGATTATAGTTTATATAAGTCTGTCAGAGGAAAAGAGATAAGGTTATTGGAGAAAAAAAAAAAAAAAAAAAAAAAAAAAAAAAAAAAAAAAAAAAAAAAAAAAAAAAAAAAAAAAAAAAAAAAAAAAAAAAAAAAAAAAAAAAAATTGATTTATCTGATGTTGAGGTTAGGGGATTCTCTGGACTTGGTATACCACTGGTATGATAGTTCCCACCTTCTCAGTTCTGAGGGATTGCAATCAGGGGGGAGTGATTTAATTATTTTTGTGGTATAGCAGTCATCAAAAGTTGCGATGTTGTGACTCGCAGCATGTTGAGCTGTTGGTCTATCCATATTCATAATTTTAACATCATGTCTATGGCCATTCATTCTGATATTCAGACCATCCGTGGTCAGGCCTGACCACGGATGGTCTGAATATCAGAATGAATGGCCATAGACATGATGTTAAAATTATGAATATGGATAGACCAACAGCTCAACATGCTGCGAGTCACAACATCGCAACTTTTGATGACTGCTATACCACAAAAATAATTAAATCACTCCCCCCTGATTGCAATCCCTCAGAACTGAGAAGGTGGGAACTATCATACCAGTGGTATACCAAGTCCAGAGAATCCCCTAACCTCAACATCAGATAAATCAATTTTTTTTTTTTTTTTTTTTTTTTTTTTTTTTTTTTTTTTTTTTTTTTTTTTTTTTTTTTTTTTTTTTTTTTTTTTTTTTTTTTTTTTTTTCTCCAATAACCTTATCTCTTTTCCTCTGACAGACTTATATAAACTATAATCACTCATATGCTCATGGAAACAATTTATATATATATATATATATATATATATATATATATCTTTAATCTGTGCATCTGTGTCATCTGATTTCTCTTCTACACAATCTGTGATTACAACTTATATTTATTTTATTTCATTCTCTCATATTTCTTTTTGTGTTTTCTCTTCGATTGATAAAGACCACTGTGTGGTTGAAATATATCATTGTTTAAGTGCTTTTATGTGTTTCTATTTCAAGACTACAGTGTGGACTCTTACCAAGGTAAGTCTGTCAGTCTCCTAGTCCAAAAAATCTAAATAATCTTTACCAACCAAAACTAACCTAAAAAATATATATATATATATATATATATACTAATTATTACCATAAGTTACATTTTAGAATATTTTTAAAGAATATTATGAAGAAAAAATCTTTATATGTTTTTTCAATTGATATTAGTAATGTTTTTTCCAAGTCAGGTTTATACATTTTCAGAATTATTTCACAGTAGATATTATGGAACAGAAGTATCCAATCAACCCTTAGTAGCAGATAATGGCGGCTTGGTAAAGAGATCAGTTGAAGGTAATTAGTAATAATATTACAATTAATTTATGTGATGCCATCAAAATTTTGCATTAACACATTGGCTATCTACTACAGATGTAAAGTATTCAGTCCAATGATAGTATTATACTTTTTGTATTCTTAAAATAGATTGTGTAAATTATATTAAAATTAATAGAGTATTGTATTAAATCAGGATTAAAATCCAGACCATAGCTTAGATTTATAGATCATAGTTATGGAATCAACTGTTAGTGCCAGGCATTTCAGTTTAGTCAAAGAGATTAATTTAAAGTTGTTTTAAAATAAAATAATAAAGAAATAATGTGTTAAAAAGATTATCACAGTAGAATTCCAACTCTCTGAACTCTGAGTATCCAAATTGCTTTCAGATTTTCAGAAAATTAAGACAAAATAATGTTCAGAAATTAAGAAACAAAATTAATTGCAGAAACATACTGCGATTTCCAAAATAATGATTCGGTCTGCATGTGCTATTTGCCTTTTCTCCACAAAACAAGTTTACCTGGAGCCCTTGGATGCTGAGTCACAGTCTCAGTGCAGGTTTGTAGAGTTGACTGTTGACTGTTGCCAAGGGCCCGTGCCGACACAATTGTCACTAATCATTTTGATCATTCACTCAGTGTGTCTTTTACCTGCTACTTTGATGGAACGTTTGCATTAGTATGTGTTTAAATAGTGAGTGCTTTACATTGCTCGTCATGGCTTATAAAATAAAAAAAAACAAGTTGTCTTAGCATTAGTGGATAAACTAATTATTGACCATTCAGATAAAGTAGATACTGGTGAACAGTTGACTAATAGGTACACCGTGTTCAATAACGATTCAAGATCTCAAACTGTCAAACATTAAAAAATTTCAAACTTCATTTCAATGCTCGAAAATGAGGATGAATGTTTTTTCAGGAAAATTAATGGAGGCAGCAAAAACAAAGAATTAGAAGATGCCGTTTCAAGTGGCTTTTGCAACAACATTCTATAAGAAACCCAATTTTGGGTCCGAATTTTTATGAATAAACTTAGTTCAGAAGCTTATACAAAAATATAGTTTTTTTCTTCCATTTTCAACATACATGTAGTAATTAATTCTTTGACGTTTTCTTTGAAAAAAACCAACTATCAGAATTTTTGTTTATCCAAATGGGGCCCGGCCCCAATTGATTCGGATAATTTGAGTTCTGCTGTAATTCTAATAACATTGTGGTTAATATGAATTAATTAATAATTTCATGGAAACTAAACCGATGTACTAAAACGCAAATTCATAATTAAGATTAAGGCTATATACTGTTATATCTAACTTTTCTCTTAAAAATACAACTTCATTGAAATAACCATATCTTAGTCTTTTGCTGTTGACCGTTGGGTAACTTCATTTGTATTCAGGATTATTTCCTTAGATCTGGGGCAAAAAAGTGTACTTGTATGAATTTATAGAAGCCCTAAAATAGATTCTCCACTTTTGCTAAATTTACTAATATAAAGAGACTTCTTTTGCACCTTCACCACCACCTCGGTTATGGGAGTGGTTACTCCTTAGGCTTGGAATTGGTACTGGGGTATTAAACATTATTACACATCTTATCCTGGATAACTGTTTTACAGGGAACAGAATGTAAAACAGCATTAGCTTCCCTTAGTAGAAGTCCCATGAATTAAAGAGAGTTTTCCTCTTTTGGGTCTTTCAAAGTATCGTTTTTTCAGAGGCGAGAATATCTAAACCGTTTAAAGGTCCTGTTTTAGAATGTTAAAAGAAACATTGTTATCTAATTACTATATTGCATTTAGTTTTTATTGTAGATGATTCTGCCAATCAAGGTAAGGAGGGTAGTGTCTTGAATTCTAATTGCAGACATGGCTGTCTTTTCAAACTTTTTGAATTACTTTGAATCTCTCTGGAAAGGAGATGCTGGTAATAAGTTATACTTTCTGTTATTCATTACTAAAAGGTTAAAAAAAAATACCTCTGATAATGAGTCATGGATATATGTTCATCAGATGCTACTCCATTCTGTAAAAGTAATGTTATTCCTAATTGTGGATTTATGTTGTATTGGAATACCATGTGTTATTTTTGTTGATCTTACTGTTATTGGGAAAGTTATTCTATTTTATTTCTGATATCTCGTTAGAGCTTACTGTGTTATATCAGTTGAAATTATTCAGTTAAGTCCAGTTTATGCAGATGAAGGTATAGGATTGAATCTGGGAGGCTACATACAATGGGGGTTGCTTACTCCATAAATTATTTGTGCAGGGTATAGTGTGAGACTGTTATATCTCTTTTTAAAAGTCATCAAATCTTCCTTGGATTTTTCTTTAATGATTTTCAATTAACATCTTTCTATTTGTTTTGGGCAATATCTACTGATCTATCTCTTGTAAGTTTTAAATAAGGTTTTTTTTTATATTTTCTCTTTAAAGACTTTTCATCTTTGTTGGTGACGGTTTTGCCTGCCTTGACTAGATTTTATTGTTTCAATTCATACTTGTATTGGAAATATTTTAAATAAGTATTTCGTGTTCTAAACATTTTTTAAAAATATTTATAGGTAGCTATGATGAATTAACTCAATTTGCCCGATGTAAAAATATCAGTCCAGGTTATCAAAAATGTTGACTTTCATACTAATTTAGTAAGGGAATAAAATAATCTATCAGTCATTAGTTACATACAATCTCAAGTAAAATATATGTAAGGAAGGAAATTATATTAATTGGTTGGTTTTGGTACTGCACAGTTCATCATCAGTACCATGGTAAATGGTAGGATATTAATTATGTTCAGTGCTTATGATGTGGTTTTAGCTGAGACTACCAAATTGACTTGATTTACTTAATGATTTCATCAGCTGACATCTCACCATCAAACAATGGTATAAAAATTGGAGAGGGAGGGTCTTATTCTTCCAACTCAAACAAATCTTAAAGAGGTTATTTATTAATGCAAAAAAACAACGAGAATTGGATAGTAAGGTAATATCAAAGTGGATTGATGAGGCTAATAATTGGGTGTGATGAGTGTGTGGGTTATCTTATACATTAATTAAATATATGTCTTTTACTATGCAATGTTCATCTTCATTTCAGATCAATAATTTTTTATGTAATTCTTTCTAATTGAAATAATTTGTATTTCCCAATAGATATACACTTAAATGGAAAAGAAAATTTTATTTCATATAAAAACAAGCAAAACGAACAACACAAAGAAACAAAATCATCAAGACAGGCTCTTTTGAAACAAGCTGAAAAGGATTTTGAAATAACCGATAAAAAACATGAAGAAATTAGACGTATGTATAAATAAAATAAATTTTAGTCATAATTTTTATCACAGTACAGTCCATTCTCTGTAATCTAAAGTAATAAATGTTTTACCATTCCAAATTAATGAATTTTTTGAATTACTGGAATTTACACGTACTATGTATACCTACAATGTAAATGCGACTATATCTATGCCTATATTGTGTTGTAAAGTACGTTTAGGCTAATTTTAAGAGTAGAGTTAGTTATGTACAGTAATAACTGAAAGAAAACACTTAACAATTGAAACATGTTTTTTAATTGAAACAGGTTTTTATCATGTAATGTTTTAAAAGAAACGATTGAACAACATAATAACAAATAAACTTACTGCTTTATGTACTGAATATGAACACTTCACTTCTTACTAGGTACCCAGGCATTAAGTCGTTTTAGAATGTGCCAATTATTCGATAACAAAAGTGTTTTGTGTTTTCATTAAAGAGAAGAAGATGCCATTATAAAAATTAAAGTTTAACACAAAAATGACAAACAGATTCTACTGTCTGCTTACCGTAAACGTTGAAACTGAACTGCTGTAGGTTGACTAATCAAAAGGATCAATACACTGAGGCCACTGCAAAGTAAACAAAATAATGTTACCTTTTTTCGATGAACCTCTCTTATAGCCATTTATTTATTTCTTGTTTTGACATTTTTTAAATCATTTTGGATAAGTAGGATTTTTTTACTACCGAAATTTGAATTACTAGGATTGGAGTGTATTTTTTTCAATACTACCACTTAACATTTTAAAAAATATCTATTTTTAACTATTTTTATTTTACACATGTTTGACATTTAGTGATGTTTTCTGTTGCTTTTGTTTAAACTTTGTGGTTATCTCTTTCTTCCATTGATTGCATTTCATTGCCAAGATATGCTCAGAATAGTGTTTTATCAATATCTCTTACAAATACTCTGACATAGAAAGTATCTTTTTCAGTTTGCTTTTTGTTTTTCAGAAAATTATGTACAGCTTTTCCCAAACCCTAAAAGTAATTTAAACAATTTATACCAGACTATTTCTTCTCATCTAAATAGAGCAGTTTCAACTAAAATAAGATTTGAGAGAATAGAAAAGCCAAAGGTTTGGGAAGGTCAGATAAGTATTAGTTGGCCAGAGGAAAAGACTTTCAAGGGCAGAGCAAAGTCAAAACAAGAGGCTGCTAACAGGGCAGCTTTGGATACTTTGATTTGGCTACAAGTTAGTATCTTTCACTTTATTATATAAACACTGAAAGTTTTGTAAATGTACAAACCTCTATTTCTATAATAATGATGAATAATTAATTGAAATATTAACTAACCATATTACTTTTAAAAACAAATATTACAAAAAAAAAATTTTTAAGTAAATTCCTACTGAGGTCAAGAAAAAAAATTGTATCATTGCTTATTTTCAGTTTGTTTATTTTATTTGTTTCATTTATTTTTAACTTTACAGCACTATTTATGATATTTGGTGGTAGCCATGGCAACAGTTTAAGGTTGTACAGTGAAGGCTTCGACAACAACCAGATGGTTTTGCAGGAAAAAAATTCATATACGAGGTCTGTTCAAAAAATACTGAGGTCATAAAAAAAATGTACTTTATTTGGAAGTTACACGTCTGGGTCTCCTTCATAGTACTCTCCTACCCAACGCACACACTTATCCCAACGGTGTTTCCACTTGTTAAAACAGTGCTGGTACGCTTCTTTTGTGATGGTGTTCAGCTCCTTTGTCGCATTTGCCTTAATCTCCGAAATCATTTCAAATCAGCTTCCTTTGAGGGGTTTTTTGAGTTTTGGAAATAAGAAAAAGTCACAAGGAGCAAGGTCAGGTGAGTAGGGGGGGGGGAAGAACAGTGATTGAGTGTTTGGCCAAAAACTCACGAGTTCTGAGTGCTGAGTGAGCTGGAGCGTTGTCGTGATGGAAAAATCAGTCATCACTTCTCCACAGTTCTGGCCTTTTACGTCGGACGGCGTCCCTCAGACGTTCCAGTACTTCAATGTAGGTAATCTGGTTGACTGTAGAGCCTTCAGGGAGATACTCGTAGTGAACAACACCCTTAGCATAAAAAAAAAACTGTCACCATCACTTTCACATTTGACCGAACTTGGCGAGCTTTTTTGGGTCTTGGGGACGTTTGACTCACCCATTGGGATGATTGGACCTTCATTTCAATGTCATAACCATACACCCATGATTCATCACCGGTTATAATTCTTGACAAAAAGTTCTTATCTTCATTTAAAAGCAGTTCCCGACAAACCCGGACACGATTGGCTTTTTGGTCGTCAGTCATCAGGCGTGGCACAAATTTCACAGCGACGAGGTGTATCTTCAATTTGTTGGTCAAAATCTAGTAACAAGATCCAACTGATATTCCACACTCTTTGGAAAGCTCCCTAATGGTCAGATGTCGATTTTCGCGCACCAGGGTGTTGATTTTGTCAAAGTGTGGGTCATCAGTTGACGTTGAAGGACGTCCAGGACGCTCATCATCATCAATCGACTGTCGGCCACCCTTGAAACGTTCATGCCACTTGAAACATGCAGTACGCTTCATGGCAGCATCGCCGTAGGCCGTGTTAAGCATGGCAAATGTTTCTGTTGAAGATTTCCCTAGTTTTACACAAAATTTCACAGCAATCCGTGAAATTGTCCACTTTCAGGCTGTCCATTTTAAAATTCGACAAACGAAAAAAACACTCTTTACTAAACTGCATGTAACTCATCAACAAATGAAGATATCTGCGACTGAAATACCGCGTTTTAATCAACTGATTTATACGAATCTAGCGACACCAAGCGGACTCTCCTGAAACTAACTTGAGCCGTGTAATTCAAACAGTCCGCGTACTTTTTGAAGATTCATAGTTTGAATCCGAATAGACCCCAAATTTTTATTATTTAATTGATGAATAAATATTTGAAAAACTTTATTAACATCAATTGTCATCCACTATAAGTTTAAAAAAATGTGTTTGAACTTGATTGGCTGAAAAAAAACGTATTTTATTAAAGATTGAAAATTTGTACAAGATATATATCAGGAGAATGTGAGCTAATAGAAGGAATTTGATAAAATAACTCAAACTGAGGCTACAAAAGTATATTAATAAATTCTGATGTACAGTATAATAACAGGAATATTAACCAAAAGCCTGCAAAAGCGGGCATACTGATGTCAGTGTCTCGTCATCAATATTTCTCGTTGTTAGAATCTACAATATTTTAGTTTTGTTTTTAGTCTGTAGTTACGTACAAATACTTGTCTTGAAGCCTATAATTATATCTTGTATGAAGAACTAAGCTAGATTGGTTGCAATAAAAGCTTTATATATTATTCTTCATCATTTTGTGATCACAATGAAATCTGCTTACCTAATCATTGTTTAGTTTCCGACAATACTGCTTTTTAAAATAATTAATTGTTTAAATATTTACGTAATGGGGTAAACTTGGCCTGATTATACTCTTTTGAACAGTTGTTAAATCTGTAGTTTAAAATTTTTAAATCATCTTATGAGATTTTCTGTATTTACTGTTTCTTAAACAAATATATGGTTATATTATTTGAAAATTAATATTAATATTGATAAAATATTAATATCGTATCCTTCACTGATTTTTCCTTGGATCATCACTTTCTTGTAATAAACATTTTATTCAAGTTCTTCTAAATAAAAAAAAAAACAATCCTACAGAGGAGGTCTGAACTAGCCTTCTCTATTTAGGTTGCAAAGAGTTTAATGAAAACCATTTCTTAAATGATATTTATCTTTAATCTAAAAAATAAATTTTAAAGTGAAACTTAAAATATTGACAAACTTGCTCAAAATAACTTTGTGTGCTAGAATAAGGAGTGGAGTGTACAAGACAAGTAAGTGTACTCTAGACAAGTCTGTATATGTTTTAAAGAGCATACTCTAGTAACTGAAGTTCTTACTTCTTACTTCTTACTACGAGCTTCCAAGGTTGGCCTCGATGGCTCGATGTCTCCTATACACACACTCTGCCAATGGCCAGAAACAACTTTCTTTCAAGATTCTGTCCAGGGTACATTCCCGTCCTAGATGCTTTATCAAGGGACTCCTTATTGCTGCTGTACAGGGCACTTCAAAAGTATGTGCTCTAATGTTTCCTCTTCTTGCTTGCACACTCCACAGATAGAGTCGTTAGTAATATGAAGTAACTGAAGTTCAAGATGGAAACAAACATGTAAATTATATAATTTTATATGTTACAGACAGTGAATTTGTTGAATGTTAAAGGCCAACTGTCTCTGTTATCAAATACAGACGTATTTGAAGTTAAGAATAAACCTATTGCAGATATATCATTGAGCAGTGACAATATTGATGAAATAAGTAAACTCTTGGAAAAATATTCAAAGGTAAACCTACATTAGCTACATTAGTTACATTAGGTACATAAGTTACATTAGGTACATTAGCTACATTAGTTATATTAGGTACATTAGTTACATTAGGTACATTAGCACCATTAGTTACATTAGGTACATTAGTTACATTAGGTACATTAGTTACATTAGTTACATTAGGTACATTAGGTACATTAGTTATATTAGTTACATTAGGTACATTAGGTACATTAGTTATATTAGTTACATCAGGTACATTAGTTACATTAGGTACATTAGCACCATTAGTTACATTAGGTACATTAGTTACATTAGGTACATTAGCACCATTAGTTACATTAGGTACATTAGTTACATTAGGTACATTAGTTACATTAGTTACATTAGGTACATTAGGTACATTAGTTATATTAGTTACATTAGGTACATTAGGTACATTAGTTATATTAGTTACATCAGGTACATTAGTTACATTAGGTACATTAGTTACATTAGCTACATTAGTTACATTAGGTACATTAGTTACATTAGCTACATTAGTTACATTAGCTACATTAGGTACATTAGTTATATTAGTTATATTAGTTACATTAGCTACATTGGTTACATTGGTTACATTAGTTATATTAGGTACATTAGTTACATTAGCTACATTAGGTACATTAGCTACATTGGGTAGATTAGTTACATTAGTTACATTAGCTACATTAGTTACATTAGATACATTAGATAGATTAGTTACATTAGTTACATTAGCTACATTAGTTACATTATTTACATTAGGTACATTATCTACATTAGTTACATTAGTCAGTTACATTAGCTACATAAGCTACGTTAGTTACATTAGCTACATTAGGTACATTAGCTACATTAGTTACATTAGGTACATTAGTTACATTAGGTACATTAGCACCATTAGTTATATTAGTTACATTAGGTACATTAGGTACATTAGTTATATTAGTTACATCAGGTACATTAGTTACATTAGGTACATTAGTTACATTAGCTACATTAGTTACATTAGGTACATTAGTTACATTAGCTACATTAGTTACATTATTTACATTAGGTACATTATCTACATTAGTTACATTAGTCAGTTACATTAGCTACATAAGCTACGTTAGTTACATTAGCTACATTAGGTACATTAGCTACATTAGTTACATTAGGTACATTAGTTACATTAGGTACATTAGCACCATTAGTTACATTAGGTACATTAGTTACATTAGGTACATTAGTTACATTAGTTACATTAGGTACATTAGGTACATTAGTTATATTAGTTACATTAGGTACATTAGGTACATTAGTTATATTAGTTACATCAGGTACATTAGTTACATTAGGTACATTAGTTACATTAGCTACATTAGTTACATTAGTTACATTAGCTACATTAGTTACATTAGCTACATTAGGTACATTAGTTATATTAGTTATATTAGTTACATTAGCTACATTGGTTACATTGGTTACATTAGTTATATTAGGTACATTAGTTACATTAGCTACATTAGGTACATTAGCTACATTGGGTAGATTAGTTACATTAGTTACATTAGCTACATTAGTTACATTAGATACATTAGATAGATTAGTTACATTAGTTACATTAGCTACATTAGTTACATTATTTACATTAGGTACATTATCTACATTAGTTACATTAGTCAGTTACATTAGCTACATAAGCTACGTTAGTTACATTAGCTACATTAGTTACATTACTTACATTAGCTACATTAGTTACATTAGGTACATTAGTTACATTAGGTACATTAGTTGCATTAGCTACATTAGGTACATTAGTTACATTAGGTACATTAGTTACATCAGCTACATTAGTTACATTAGGTACATTAGTTACATTAGCTACATTAGTTACATTAGCTACATTAGTTACATTAGGTACATTAGTTACATTAGCTACATTAGGTACATTATTTACATTAGTTACAATAGGTACATTAGTTACATTAGCTACATTAGTTACATTAGCTACATTAGTTACATTAGGTACATTAGGTACATTAGCTACATTAGTTACATTAGCTACATTAGTTACATTGATTACATTAGCCAGTTACATTAGTTAGTTACATTAGCTACATAAGCTACATTAGTTACATTAGCTACATAAGCTACGTTAGTTACATTAGTTACATTAGCTACATTAGTTACATTAGGTACATTAGTTACATTTGTTACATTAGTTACATAAGTTACATTAGGTACATTAGCTACATTAGGTACATTAGGTACATTAGTTACATTAGCTACATTAGGTACATTACTTATATTAGTTACATTCGTTACATTAGGTGCATTAGTAACATTAGTTGCATTAGTTATATTAGTTACATTAGGTGCATAAGTTACATTAGGTACATTAGTTACATTAGGTACATTAGCTACATTAGTTACATTATCTACATTAGTTATATTAGTTGTATTAGTTATATTAGTTGCATTAGTTATATTAGTTTTTTTTTTTTTTTTTTTTTTATTACCTTGGGAGCGGGTTTGAATTGCCCGAAGCACTGCTACCTTAAGGTATATTGTACTTACCTCCCTGATCTAGTCAAATAACCCCTTCCCTCTTACCAGGTTTAGGAGTTTCCTGACTAGAGTTTTACCTTCAGCATCCACCAAAGCCGTTCCATCACCAAAGAGGTTGAAGCGCCTCTCAGCAAGTACTCCACATCTGTAAATAATGTGTGTGGCAGTCTCCTGTTCCTGCCCGCACAATCTGCACACTGGTTCATCCTTGTAGATACCCATTTTATGCAAATGTTTCCTTAGTCCACAGTGTCCCGTGAGTAGTCCTGTGGCTATCCTTAATTCCTGCCTAGACAGATAGATGAGACTCTTCTGCAGCCCCAAGGAAGGTCTCCTAAGGGTTAGCTTACTGTGTCTCATCCCTTCGGCCCTGATCCAGTGCTCACAGTGTCTTTCAGCCATCCACCTTCGCACTGTCATCCTGACCATGGATTTGGAAATACCCACCGCAGGTTCCGGTCCAATCAGGGGAGTCGAGGACCCCTCCCTGGCCAGCGCATCTGCGGCTTCATTTCCAAGTATTCCCCTATGCCCTGGCACCCAACCAATCTTGACTTGATTGTGCCTTGCCAGAGCTTGTAGGTTAATTAGGCACTCCCTGACTATGGCCGAGGTGACCACGTGTCCGTTTAGTGCCTTAATTGCTGCCTGACTGTCGGAGAAAATAGCAATCCGGGCCCCATGTGTTTCCCTTCTTGCTATCTCTCCCAGACAGGCATTTATAGCATATACTTCGGCCTGAAAGACAGAGGTATGCCTCCCCAAGGAAAAAGCTTGTTCTACCCTTGGGTTTTTACAATACACCCCCGCTCCAGTGCCGAGGTCCATCTTGGAGCCATCTGTGTACCAGATCTGAGCTCCCGATGTTAATGTCCCCGACCATTCCATCATAGTTTGGTGGACCTGGTCAGGTGCAAACATTCGAGTAATGTGGTCGCTGCCCATTTCCAAGACGGGTTCTTTGACCACACCCTCGATACTCATATGTCCCGAGACATCTGGGAGGTTAGCCCAGTTGCTCGAGTTGCGCAATCTCCATGCCGCTAGCCTCGCCTCTCCCCTAAGGACGAGCTCAAGGGGAGGGAGGTTAAGCATTACTTCCATTGCTGCGCCTGGTGTAGTTGACATCGCTCCCAGTGTGCACAGACAGGCCAATCTCTGGATAGAGCTCAGTTTAGCTCTTGTCTGTGCCTGGTTGGCCTTTGTCCACCACACCAGAGCTCCATAGGTAATCATAGGTCTTATCACCCTCAGATACATCCAGTGCATCATTGATGGCTTCAGTCCCCATTTCTTACCCACCATTCTTCTCACAGTCATCAGTGCCCTTTTGGCCCTGTTAACTGTCCTCTCAAGATGTGGATTCCAGGTGAGTTTCCTGTCCAGAATAACTCCCAGGTACTTCACCTCCCCCACAAACTCAAGGTATTCACCAAACAAGCGGGGCATCCTGGTCGTCAGATCTTTTCGCTGTCTGGTGAAGTTAATGAGAGCAGTCTTTTTTGGATTTACCCTAAGGTTCTCCTTTTTACACCACTCTTCAATCAGTCGTAGAGGATTTCTGATTACCTCAAGGACTGTATCAGGGAATCTGCCCAGGATCAGGACAACTATGTCGTCCGCATATCCTAGACAGAAGTACCCCTGTTCATTCAGGAGTTCAATAAGGTTGTCAACCACTAGGCACCACAACAGAGGAGAGAGAACCCCCCCCTGTGCACAGCCCAGACTTGTCTCCGCCCTTCTGACCTCCCCTGCCACCTCTACAGAAATGCTTCTGTTTGTTAACATGGAACTTATCCAACCACAAGTGGTCACATCCACTCCATGACGTCTTGCACCACTTACCATCGTCTCCACTGAGGGGTTATTGAAAGCCCCTTCAATGTCGAGGAAGGCACCTATGGCACAACCTTTCTTAGCGATCATTTGCTCAATCCTACCAACCACTTGATGGAGAGCTCCCTCGCAAGATTTCCCCGGTTGGTAAGCATACTGGTTCCAATGCAGTGGTTTGATAGCCAAAGCACCCCCCCTAATATGCCTATCAACCAGTTTTTCAAGTCCCTTGAGAACAAAGGACATGAGTGTGATAGGTCTGTATCCTTTCCCTTCCGATTGGTTACCGGTGGGCTTAGGTATAAAGACCACCTTACTAGATTTCCAGGCTGCCGGCACATGCCCTAGAGCAATGCTTAGCCTGTATAATTTAGTAAGTACCAGCACCAGCATATCCATTCCCTGCTGCAGCAGCACAGGATAGATCCCATCTGGACCTGGAGATTTGTAGGGTTTAAAAGTGCCAACAGCCCATCTTACCCTTTGTGGAGTTACTATCCTCCTTGCCACTTCCCAGTCCTCCCTCTTACCACGTCTTGTGGAGAGTTTGGTAACCGGTTCAGTGTCTGCTCCCCCAAGTTTCCTCAGGGTACTGGAAGGGAAATGTGTCCTGATTAATTCTTCCACAGTTTCCCCTGCCGTTTTTGTTAAATTTCCCAGTGGGGTTCTTAGCATCCCCACCGGGTTAACTGGATCCTTAGAGAGCACTTTATACAGTCGTGCCCCTTCCCGAGTTTCGTCAATCTCATGACAGAACTCCTTCCAGGACTTCCTGCGCGCTTCTCTAATTGCCCTGTTGTATTCGGTTAGTGTTTTCCTATACAGGTCCCACTCCCCGTTCTTTTTTGCTCTATTAAAGAGTCTCCTGGTGGTCTTCCGAAGTTTAGCTAGCTTCTTGTTCCACCATGACGGATCCCCTACTTTCCTCCCCTCACTGAGAGGGCAGTTATCGGTAAAGGATTCTATTATAGCCTCGCCAACCAATGTGGCAGAGTCTTCTAGCTCTCTCCTCCCACCATACTCCAATCCAGCCTCCTCAATCCGAACACCCAGGTCCCTCCTGTAGGAGTCCCAGTCTGTTCTTCTTGGATCCCTGGTTGGGCGAAGCATGGCTGGATTTAGAGAGATATCATACCTAATATGTCTGTGATCAGAAGAAGATGGTTCATCCGACACATGCCAATTTAGTACATACCTAGCCATCTGGTTCGATGCCACCGTAATGTCCAGGACCTCCTTTCTGGCCCTAGTGACAAACGTCGGCTCTTCCCCCTGATTTAAGACTAGTAAGTTCTTAGAGCTAAGATAAGCTAAAAGTTCCTCACCTCTAGTGTTTGTACCTGTACTACCCCACGAAGTGTGATGGGAGTTAGCATCCATCCCCACCAGCAGCTCCTCATCCACAGCCCCGCAGTGCTCGACCAGGCTCCTCAGCTCTTGTGTTGGTAGAGCCCCCGCGCAGTCAAAGGGGAGATATGCCGTGGCCAGGTTCAGCCTCTTCATCCCCCCCTCCGCCCGCAGCTCCACTGACACTGCTAACAAATCCCTGCAACAGAAGTTCGTTAGTACAAAAGCACACAACCCCCTCCTAACCAGGATACACGTCCTGGGAACACCGGAGTCCTTATCATACAACAACTTACCTCCAGATGTCGCCAGCCTGCATATTTTTCCTCCAGAAATCCATGGTTCCTGGATGAGCACCAAGTCCACCTCTCCCCTGTCCAGCATCCTACACACGACAGCACTGGCCGCCCTGCTATGCTGTAGGTTCACTTGGAGGATCTTGATCATTTTTTCCTGCTTACTCTGCAGTTGCCTGGGTTCGCAGAGCAGCCCCAGGACTAGAGAGCACCTTGAACGTGGCCTGTCTCAGCCCCACGTTCACCCTCAGGTTGTTGTTTCGCAGTGCCCTGAGGGAGCCCTCTCCTATGTACAAGATCAGGGTAAGACCTGCATCCTCCCTTTTCCTGGCAATCACCTTCCAAGTATCCTGAACAACCCCAGGGTTCTGGGTTTTGACCACCTTCAGAATCTCTTCCGGCTCCTTGTCATTGTAGGGTTTGGGCACCCACATTGACACCTTTGCGACGCAAAAGATCTCCTTGGGTGGCCCTGCCCTCAACTTTACCCCCTCGCTCAGGGTGAAGCTTGGCAGGACCCGAAGGACCCACTCCAGGCTCTCCCGTGAGGAGCATACGACATTTAGAGCTCCCCTCTCTAAGTATGCTGTCCTAAAACCTCTATCCCCACTCTCCGCCTCAGCGGACAGCAGTTCCGAGAAGAACAGCTCCTCCAGCTCCAACGCCATCTCTTCCGAGAGTTGTCTCTCAGGGTAACTAACTGGGACAATTGCTAGTTTTTGCCTGAGGGTATCGCCGTATGTGCCCGAAGACACTCCAGCGTCCCCCCCTTGTCCCAGTTTCACCTTCTTCATTCCTCCCTTCACTGGAGAGGGGTTGGATGTCTCACTCCTAGGCCTTTTTGACGTGCTGGGGTTTGGCGCTCTAGGTTGCTTTCTTCCCTGTTGCACCTCCCTCCTCACAACATCCAAGCCCTGGACTTTGGCAGACTCAGCTCGGTTTTGGCCTCCCCTCCGTTTTTTCAGAGTTGTTGGCCCTCCCGCTGCTCTCGCCTGTTCTTTTCGGAGCCTCCTTCTGGCCGCTCCACTCATTCGCTTTCTCCGTAAAGAGAGCGTACTCAACTCTGCAGCCACTTCACCGGTTTCTGCAGTCGGCAGCTTGACAGCCGCCCCCGCACCCCCAGTGATGGTTGCCGTTGGCATCTCTGCTACAGACCCACGGTTTGCCAACTCATTGGCTCCCGCCGTCTGTGCAGTCTCAAAATTATCTTTTGTACTTGTCTGGTCCATAAACGTCCCACGAGTATGGGGGAAATAAAAGGTCGACCAGAGCAGAGCCCCCATTGCCCTGGCAAGACAACATACAATGAGGTTTTGTCTGGTTCCTCAAGGGGATCGTTTGGGACTGCATTTTATACCCTGCAGCCATTCATCCTTCGGCACGATGCCTTCCACCTTGGATTGGGTATTCAGTCACTGACCTTGAAGTACACCCCAAGTTCAGGACATTATTAACTGCTCAGATGAACAGCCTGCTTTACTCTCTTTTTTACAACTGTGTCGTTTGGGCAGTTTCCCGCCCCTACTTCACTGTCGCATTGCCCTTGGTTCACCCGGGAGGTGAGAGTAGCATTGTGAGGACTTAATTCCCAACTACCCCAGTCACCCCGGTCAGAGCACTCGGTTATTTCTACCAAGCCCAACCGGTTGACTGACGAGGAGGGATAATTCCTCACCTTTGAACCATAGCCTTGGTCCAGGCCTGCATATTCAGAAACCTTCCGGAATCCTTATTCACAGGTAACCTACATTTCTGTAGGCCGTCCCACTATCCGCCACCTGTGGACCCGCCCGGTTGCTCAGGCCAGCTTGCCGGGGTTATATTAGTTACATTAGCTACATTAGTTGCATTAGTTATATTAGTTACATTAGTTGTATTAGTTACATTAGGTACATTAGTTACATTAGCTACATTAGTTACATTAGTTATTTTAGTTACATGAGTTAGTTACATTAGTTATATTAGTTACATTAGGTACATTAGTTATATTAGTTACATTAGGTACATTAGTTATATTAGTTACATTAGGTACATTAGTTACATTAGCTATATTAGCTACATTAGTTGTATTAGTTACATTAGCTACATTAGTTACATTAGTTATTTTAGTTACATGAGTTAGTTACATTAGTTATATTAGTGACATTAGTTACATTTTAGTTATACGTAAACTATCATTCATTTTTCATCTTCAAATAATAGATAATTTGAGTGCTACTTTTTTTGTATTAAGGTGTAAGGTTTATTTATTCTAACATCTGTAAAATGATGAGGTAAAAGGTAATTAGAAAAAAAAAACAGACGAAAACCTAAAATACTTTAATGATGTTTGGGTCTGGAAACACGAAGTGTTTTTACGAGACCAATTGTACAGATGAAATTAATATAATTTTACTCAAAACTAACAAAAAATTTATTCAAGTAAATTTAAACAAACATTGCAGTTAATAATAACACATAATTCACTTTTATTAATTAATGATATTGTTACAGGAAGTGTCAGAATATATAAACAATATTGAAGACTGGAGCCCAGAGACTACTTATAATAACTACTTCAGTAAGTATTCTATAACCAGTTACAAATTCACTTAAAAAGAATTCATATCTATACCTTATGCTATCACCCATTGTTAATAGATTAGACTGCTCAATAGCACTATCCTAGTAGGTTAGCCAGTAATAGTGAACCATTGAATGATTAATAGGTCACACTATTAACACTATTAAATTTCTTGCATTTACTTCAATTAAAAAACAAAAAAAAAAAAAAAAAAAAAAAAATAGTATCTAAACTTAACAAACTAATAGAAAAAAAAAAAAAAAAAAAAAAAAAAAAACAGACAATATCACAACAACTCATCAATTCCACCCCAGTTTTATAAACCTTACAAAAACGAATTTCACCAAAGAAGAAGTAAAGGTACTCGAAAATAGCACAAAAACCAACACCAAACAAAAATTACAAAGCACAATAGAAAACCTCATAGTAGAAACAGAACTGGCAATAAACCTCATAAATTACGAAAATCAAGATAACATCAGAAACACAGCATCACACGAAATCAACAAAATCATCAACAAAATAATCATAAAAGAAAATCACATTGAAAATAAAATACAAATTAACAACTTAAAACAAAAACTATTCAAAAACAAAATAATTTGCAACAAAAGTGAACAAAAGCAACGCTACAGTAATCATATCAAAAACAGAATATAACAAAAAACCAGAAGAATTCATAAAATCCAACAATTGCATAGAATTAAACAAAGACTCCACTAAAAAGTACCAAAACAAAATCATATAATTAGCAAAAAACAATGACGATTTATTCAGCCAAAAAAACCCTTACCGATACACAACAGACAATCCAAAGCCCCCCAAAATGAACGCCCTTATCAAAATACATAAAATCAACAATCCCATAAGACCCCTAATAAATTTTAAAAACGCACCTGCCTATAAATATCACAAATAATCGCCAATAACCTAAAACACGAACTTAAATTGGAAAATAAGTACACCATAAAAAGCTCAATTAAATTAACCGAAATACTAAAAACAATAAACATAACCGAAAACACCAAATTTATATCATTTGATATCACAAACATGTACTCTAATATACCAATTAACGAAACCATCCAAATAATAAAAAACAAATTACCTGACCTTAAAACCTACCCCAAATACACAAACCAAATCACAAAATGCCTAAAGACCATACTAAATCAAAACTATTTCATATTTAATAATAAGATATAAACAAATAGATGGCTTAGCAATGGAATCACCACTCTCAAGTATAATATCAGTAATTTACCTCCAAAAACTTGACGAATTAATCACACAAACCATAAAAACACACGACCCCAACGGACATTGGATACGATATGTTGATGATGGATTATACATCTCACAAAATAAAGCAATAAACAATAATATCATCCTAAATGAAATCAACAACTTACACCCTAACATAAAATTCACTATGAAGGAAGAAATAAACAATAAAATAAACTATCTAGACTTAACAATAACCCAGAAATACAAGTAACATTGAATACTCAATTTATAGGAAACCCACACAAACCATTAATACCAAACCACTCCAACCATCCCCCACAACATAAAAGGGCTGCTTACAACTCACTCTTATACAGGATGTTAAAACTACCTCTAAATAATGAAGAAAACACTAACGAAAAACAAATAATATATCAAATAGCCCAAAAAAATGGATACAATAAAAAAACTATACATAACAAATCTATAGATAAATTAGAATTTAAAATATTAAATAAATTAAAACAACCTAAAATCGAACCACAAACAACAACAAAATGGGCCACATTCACATATACAGGGTACAACATAAAAGGAATAACTAAAACACTAAAAAATAATAATATTAACATAGCTTACAAAAACACAGGAAACATAATCAATAAAATAAATCAACCAGAAAAAATATGTCCCACACTTAATAACGGAATATACAAAATCGAATGCCCAAACTGCAATAAAATATACATAGGCCAAACAAAAAAGAAATTAAAAGACAGATATCAAGAACACCTCAATGCACACATTAAACCTGAAACTTATAACTCAAACCTAGCTACACACGCCATCAAAAACACACATTCCCCACGTTGAAAAACATACACCTAATAATAAAAGTACAAAAAGGCCTCAAAATGACAATCTGGGAACAACTACAAATTTATAAACATACAAATAATATCATTAACGAACAAATACAAATAAAATCAAAAACGATAAATTGTTCAATTAATAGACAAAATTAACCCCAAAACAAACTTAAAAGACTCGCACAGTGCAGTGAATCCGAAAATAGAATATAACAGTACACCACACCTGGTGACAACGGAAATTCCACGCAGCTCGCAGCTACTACAACCCCCGCTCAGTATGCCCAACGATGGAGACAAAACTAGTCTTTGAAAGTTAACTCGCATAAATACCCAGTAAGATTCTTTTTTAAGTACATATAGTGAAAGTGATATATATATATATATATATATATATATATATATATACATATATATATATATATATATATATATATATATATATATATATATATATAGATTTTTTGGACTAGGAGACTGACAGACTTACCTTGGTAAGAGTCCACTCTGTAGTCTTGAAATAGTAACACATAAAGGCACTTAAACTCGATTGATAAAGACCACTGTGTGGTCGAAATATATCATTGTTTAAGTGCCTTTATGTGTTACTATTTCAAGACTACAGAGTGGACTCTTACCAAGGTAAGTCTGTCAGTCTCCTAGTCCAAAAAATCTAAATAATCTTTACCAACCAAAACTAACCTAAAAATATATATATATATATATATATATATATATATTCTTGATATTTTACGTTATCCATTGTTTTTCCGTTGCACTGACTTTATAAAGTTAATATATTACTATTGTAGTAATTTTATCCACCATTAAGTGCAATGATTTTACCTTGTGTGATGAGGCACCTTTCGGTCACTTGACCATTGTCGAATCACTGAAATGTTTCTGGTGTAGATGTTCGGTCCGAGATGTTGGTATTTGTTGACGTTACACACATCTTCTCTTGATTTGCGTGTATGGTGTTTTTATATAGTATGTCTTCTGTATATGTGGTCTGTAAGTTCATTAAATTTTTGTGTGTGTTTTTATAAATGTGGTATTTTTCTAGTGAGTTTAATTCTATTGGGGTATTATTTATTTCAAGTATGGTTAGGTTATATTCGTAGTTTGTTATTTCATGTTTATGTGATATTAGGTGTGTTGCAACATTTGATACTTTTGTATTTTTATTTTTGAATGCTCTGTAATGTTCTTCAAATCTTATTTTAAATGATCTGGTCGTTTTCCCTATGTAAAATGCATTGCAGTCGTTACATGTAATTTTGTAAACTCCTGATAGGTTATGTTTTTCTGTATTTGTTTTGTGGTTTGTGTTATTAAAATATTTGATTATTTTGTTGTTTGGTTTGTATGTTGGAGTGTAGTACTCTTTGTTGTATATATTTGTTAGTTTTTCTATTTTGTTATTGGTGTATTTATATTTTAGGTAGATTTTTTTATTTTTGTGTTGTGTTATAGGTAGTGTTGTGTTGAGGTTAGGTTTTTTTGTGAATTTATTGTATATATTTTTTATAAGGTGTTTGTTGTATCCATTTTCTATTGCTATTTTTGTAATGTTATCTAAATCTTCATTTAATTTTTGTTTGTTATCTTGTGTATATTTTATTGCTTTATTTATCATGTTACTGTAATTGTTAATTTTGTGTATCCCGGGGGTGGTTAGATTTGTAGTGTATTGTGGTGTTGTTGGAAGTAGGTTTTCTGTGTACTGTAGTTTCTATTTTATTGTTATTTATATTTAAAGTGATGTCAAGATAGTTAATTCTTCTGTTTGTTTCTGTTTCGACAGTGAATTGTATGTTTTCGTTGTATATATTTAGTTAGTTTAGTATTATGATGTGTTCGTTGTGAATGGTGGGTCGGTATATTAAAAGTATATCGTCTATGTATCTTGTCCATAGTAAAATATATTGTGTGTTTAGTATAGGTTTAATTATTATTTGTTCAAAGTGTTGTAAATATATTTCTGACATGACAGATTATATGAGTGATCCCATGGGGAGTCCATTTGTTTGTTTATAGTATTTATTGTTAAATTGGAAGTAATTTTGGTTACATATGTATTTGGTTAGCGTAATGATACTATCTATTGTGTTTCTTTTTTCGTTATTGTGTATTATTTTGTTTTTTATTATTTCTATGGTTTCTTCTATTGGGATGCTAGGGTACATGTTAGTTATGTCATAAC
Organism: Prosapia bicincta; assembly: GCA_036971475.1. Taxonomy (NCBI): domain Eukaryota; kingdom Metazoa; phylum Arthropoda; class Insecta; order Hemiptera; family Cercopidae; genus Prosapia; species Prosapia bicincta. The sequence continues at coordinate 104,069,465 of JBAIZL010000003.1, read as the reverse complement.
TTATTATTTTTGTGTTGCTGTTTGTTTTTATGTTTTTTGTTTTATTAATTAATTCGTATCCATTTTTTTTATTAGTGGTCTAAATGGTGTGTTGGGTTTGTGGATTTTAGGTATGCCTGTTAATATTGGTGCGCTTGGTTTGAATGGGTATAGTCTTATGTGGTATTTTATTTTATTATTATAGTTTAGGGTATTTCGGTGAGTGACTATTAAGTTTTGTATTGGAATAAGGTATTTGCTAGTTGGGTCTGGGATTTGTTTGTATTTATTTTCTTTTCTGTAGTTAGTCATTGAATCAATGTATTAGGTATTTTCTATTATTACTGGTGTATTTGTTTTATTGGATTTTAATATTAAGTAGTCGTTGTCTTCTAGTTTTTCTCTGAATTTTATAATTTCTTTTTTATTTATATATTGTTCTGTTTTTTTCCGTTTTTATTAGGTTAATTTTATTAATAATATTGTTTCTTATGTGTTCAGTATTTTGGTGGGTAATTTTGTGGATGTTAGATTCTGTGTCAACTATTAGGTTTTTTATTATTTGTTTTTTGTTGAAATTAGGTAGGTTGTATTTGAAGGAATTTGTTATTATTATTTTTTCTTTTTCAGTAAACTGTGTTTTAGTTAAGTTTATGAATGTATTGTTGTTAGAGGTGTGGATTGGTTCTTGGCTATTTTTTAGGTTATGTTGTTGTTTTAATAAATTTTCGATTTAAAAATTTTTGACCTAAAAATTGACCGAACGATAACCGTGTAAGTCGAATTCACGTATGTCGGGGTATAATTTTACATAAAATCAAATAGGAATCATGTTTAATTGCGACCAAAGACTAGATAAACTAATAATTTAGAAGAAAAATGTGTATGTATTAAAATCTTAAATACATAATTCAACAAACAATTACATTCATGCATATTGCAAAGAAGTAAGTAAAAAGAAGTTATTTTGGCATAAAAGACTTCATAAAATCTAGTAAATTCGTTTGATGAATTGAAGTTTTTTTTCTCACGCAGAATTTCTTCGTAATTTGCTAATTTTTTTGTTTTGTGGCAGAAATACGCTTATCGTTGGAGTATATGTTTTCCAAAATGTATAAGCTTTGCTCAATTAAACTAAGCCCTTTTGTTAAGTGTCTGTCATTTCATCTTATACGTCTACTGGGTTTAAAGAATCTGGCATTTTAAGATATTACTCTTGGAAGGATGGCCAGGTACATTGTCAATTAATACAAATTACTTTAAAAGGAATTTGTTTAGACAGATAATAATGTTCAATTTGAGGTATGAAATGATGACCAAAGCGGTACTAAAAAAGGGAAGCTGTCACCCAAGCCTTCCAATTCGACTTCCATATCACGGGAAAGCTAGCTTTAGAAATATTTTTTAATACCCTTGGATTTTTTGAGCGATAGACTATGAGAGGCTGGAACTTACAGTCACCAGCTGTATTTGCGCCAACCATCACAGTCAATTAGTCTTTGGCGGCCCTAAAAACTAGAAATATTTTCTCTTTATGCGCTATAAAAGTTCATTTAGGCATTTTCTTCTATAATATAGCATGATTTAAAACTGAGTAACTTGGGAATCACATAAGACGGAGTAGCGTAAGTTGAGGAATTACTGTATATAAAGATAAACGTCTTACAATGACCCAAATTTTTTGGTTAGAATAATTAACTCAACTTCACTAAAGTCGTTATAAAATATGTGTCAGGCCGTAACTCCTGGCAACTAGCTTCTAGAATAACACCATTTTTCTGTCAAACATAAACCATCATAATTAGTTCTGTAAATAGTGTGTAGCTTGTTGCTTAATAAAGTGCATTAATTTTTCCAAAAATAGCAACACCAGTTTAGTAGTAGTAATAAACATAAAACGTTATTTCACAACAATGTCGGCCCGGCGATTTTTGGATCAGCCTATTGGCCTGAGATTGTCGATAAAGTGTTAATACAATCTAGCTGGTACACAATATCAAGAGCACAGTGGTACAATATATTACAATTAAAATATTGAAAAGAACCCCAATACCACAAAAATAATAAAAAATAACAAATAAAACAAGTTACTTAAGATCAAACCCTTATGTACATTTCGATGACCATGTCATCATCATCAGAGGGTCTTGTTACAAAACACAATCTATCACACAAGAAGTTACAAACTAGAATGATACCAATCGTTCTCCGCGGTCGCTATATATAGGCGTGAGGTAAGCTCCGCCCTCGACCGACAAATAACGATCGGCCATCAGGAACCAAATAGGTTAAGTCAAAAATTACATTATAATAATACATATGCAATAAAAACTACAGCAATAACAATAAATAAACTAAAAGTAATTAGATTAAAACATCGTAATTTGAAGAAAGCTATTTAAGTAAAGTATATAATGGTGAGTAAGGAATAGGTCCTTTATCTGCATTCATTAATTTACAATTTTATTTGACTATAAAAACACTTTCATAACTATTAAGTAACTTTTTTGAGTTTATACATTTAGCTAAAATAACATTTTTATCTAAATCATGCTGATTACTAAGGACATGTTCTGCTACACTTGATTTTTCAGGTCTTTCATATTTAATATGGGCAAGATGTTCTTTATATCTAGTTACAATTTTTCTTTTTGTTTGACCTATATACATCTCGTTACAAGTACTACAAATTATCTTATAAATACCTGATTTTTCCAACATTGGAATTTTATCTTTCGGGTTACATAATAAACGCTTGAGTTTATTTTGAGTTTTATAGGCTATCTTAACATTTACTTTTTTAAAAATAGAGTCTAACCCTTTTGTTAAAATATTATCGAAAGGTAAACTAATAAAATTACATTTTTTAACTTCTTTTTGAAGAGTGGTAGTTGTGTTCAAAACATATTTTAATCTTTGTTTTCTAACAATATTATCTATAATTTTGGTATCAAAATCGTTATATCTAGCCACTCCTTTGATATAATTAATTTCCTTATAAAATCGTCTAGGACTAAGTGGTACATTGATAGCTCTGTTAACCAAACTGTTAAATGCTGCTATTTTATGTGTATAACAATGGTTGGAACTATTTAAAATATATCTGTTATTGTTAGTAGGTTTAAAAAATGTAATTTTATTAGTTTACCTTTCGATAATATTTTAACAAAAGGGTTAGACTCTATTTTTAAAAAAGTAAATGTTAAGATAGCCTATAAAACTCAAAATAAACTCAAGCATTTATTATGTAACCCGAAAGATAAAATTCCAATGTTGGAAAAATCAGGTATTTATAAGATAATTTGTAGTACTTGTAACGAGATGTATATAGGTCAAACAAAAAGAAAAATTGTAACTAGATATAAAGAACATCTTGCCCATATTAAATATGAAAGACTTGAAAAATCAAGTGTAGCAGAACATGTCCTTAGTAATCAGCATGATTTAGATAAAAATGTTATTTTAGCTAAATGTATAAACTCAAAAAAGTTACTTAATAGTTATGAAAGTGTTTTTATAGTCAAATAAAATTGTAAATTAATGAATGCAGATAAAGGACCTATTCCTTACTCACCATTATATACTTTACTTAAATAGCTTTCTTCAAATTACGATGTTTTAATCTAATTACTTTTAGTTTATTTATTGTTATTGCTGTAGTTTTTATTGCATATGTATTATTATAATGTAATTTTTGACTTAACCTATTTGGTTCCTGATGGCCGATCGTTATTTGTCGGTCGAGGGCGGAGTTTACCTCACACCTATATATAGCGACCGCGGAGAACGATTGGTATCATTCTAGTTTGTAACTTCTTGTGTGATAGATTGTGTTTTGTAACAAGACCCTCTGATGATGATGACATGGTCATCGAAATGTACATAAGAGTTTGATCTTAAGTAACTTGTTTTATTTGTTATTTTTGATTATTTTTGTGGTATTGGGGTTCTTTTCAATATTTTAATTGTAATCTAGCTGGTATTTTTTAAAATAAGTTTCTTGGAAATTAGTAAAATCTTGATACTCAATCATCTCAAGCAGAGACAGTAAATCAAACTGCTACTCATTTTGTGATAAAAACCTTGTTCTTAAAAGTAATAGCATTATAATGATAAATCGTTTCTAATAACAGAATATAATTAGTGGGTAGTTAGGGAAACTCGATTAAAAATAAAAATCAGTAAAAGAAACATTTTTTTTGACAGTTAAAATAATTTGGTTAAGAATGTTAAAGATAATCCCAAAGCCAAAATTTAATTATATATGGTCATTGAAAAATAACAGTAGGATTTTAATAAAAATAATTTAATGCTTTTATATTAAAAATGAACAGACAACAAATAATTTTGTGTTTGCCTTAGTAAGTTTTATGTGAGATCCATTTTTCACTCTGTAGACATCTAATCTGTATTCAGTTTCATGCCCAGTACAATAAATTATTTCTAGGATGAATAATTTCTTTACTATTTGACCTTAAGATGCTCAGTAACGCCTGCTTCAGTCAGCCATTACAGTTCAGCAATAAGCACTGTTGCATTATTTGGTTTGCTGCGTTCAAGTCATTCATGAGTGTTCAGCATCACTTTTGAGAAAACTAGGTGATATTTCGACATACCCGCTTATAATTTAAGTGAATTGTTTCTTAAATTTCTGGAAAAAACAAATTTTATTGCATTAGGCAATAAAACCATCATTGTTGAGATTGGCCACCAGGGTGTATTATCGAGTTGGGCTGTTTAGGTTTTAACCGAAATCTGGTGTGCATATTTTTAGTTGCACAGCTTCTGACATCCATGAGACCTATTTTTTCACACACTGCCATTGTTAGGAGTAAACACTACTACAGACAGAGTTATCTAACCTATTTTATGCCCTACTGTTGATCCAAGCATATCATATAAATAATCCAGATCATGTCACCCCACAGCCTGAATCTGCCACAGAGTAGAAACTTCTTGCTAAACTTTTTATAAAAACTCCTCAAATTTTAAAGGAGTCTAACAAAATTAACAAAAATTGATCTGTTTCCGTATTGAATAATTCTGCGGTTTTACCTTTAAACATGTATCAGATTAACATAAAGTTATACTCAATACTTATATTTCAAATTTGTTGAATCTGTATTATAAGTTTTTTACATTAGTACTTATCCCCTTTAAAAGAAATAGATGAAAGTCCCAAAAATTAATAGAGAAAAAGAAAATGCATCAGCCAATGTTTCAAAAAAATTCATAATTATTTTCAATGAGTTTTGAAGCACAAATATTATTAAAAGGCACTTCTTGGAGAATATTAAGTATGTGGGTGCTAGGGAAAAACACTTTAAAAAGCCAAAAAATATTCTGAAACGTTTGGAAGAATGTGATCTTGATATTAAGGAAAGCATGCTTGCAGTTTATAAAATACAAGCATTTCACTCTGTAAGCATTGTATCAGCAGAATACAGTTTTTCAATGAGAATCGACCCCCCTCTTGCTTATTAGGAGTGTTTTATATCCTTGTTAAATTTTGGAGGTTGGCATTTAACATAGAACCTACATACCTACTGTATTGTGACACCTCTCCTACTCACAACAAAAATACAACTGTTGGATACATTGCTATTCAACACACTACACACTAACATCTTAAATCATAAATATTCAAAGAAGGTAGTTGAACCTATAAAGAGTAGGCTCACTTCATCTAAGTAAACCTGCCCATTCAAGTGATAACTTTTTCTTACTTTTAGTGCCATGTATTAAGGTAAATTCATAGTTTAAATCAGCCATACAAAATAGTGTTCTTCTTTGTCAAACTCTTATTTCTATATTTTGCAATCTTAAAAAGACTTGGCTTGGAGGAGGAAATCATATTGTATAAAAGGTAAAGTTTCTTGTCTCTCCAGAATATTCTTAACCTGGTATTTTGTCAATTTGGTGTGGAGGATCAATATTGTCAGATTGGTGTAGAGGAACCATATTGTCAGATTGGTGTAGAGGAACCTTATTGTCAGATTGGTGTAGAGGAACCTTATTGTCAGATTGGTGTAGAGCCTGGGCTCCCAAACTGGGGGGCGTGTCCCCCTTGATTAAGCCAGGGGTGCGCGAGAATAGCTGGAAAATATTAAGATAAATAAATATATTTAATACTATAGGAACAAACTTGATGTTACTAATGACTTGGGCTGTGCATTTAGTAAAATATAACCTCATATAGGCATGTTAGTGTTAAAAATGCAACCTCAAGCATCTCACTAACAGATTTTTCAGGTAAAATTTACCTTGCAAATTAAAACTTGAAATGTTATATCATGTTTCTTGTGAAAGTATGTATAAATAAATTGTTTTTAATATATAGTTATATAATATATGATTCTTTTTCATATGCCCACACCATTTATTTATAGTGTAAAGTGGAGGGGTGTGGGAGGATTTCATCTCAAGAGGTGGGGGCGTGAACCCAAAAAGTTTGGAAACCCCTAGTGTAGAGAGGAACCATATTGTCAGATTGGTGTAGAGGAACCATATTGTCAGATTGGTGTAGAGGAACCTTATTGGCAGATTGGTGTAGAGGAACCATATTGTCAGATTGCTGTAGAGGAACCATATTGTCAGATTGGTGTAGAGCAACCATATTGTGAGATTGGTGTAGAGGAACCATATTGTCAGATTGGTGTAGAGCAACCATATTGTGAGATTGCTGTAGAGGAACAATATTGTCTGATTGGTGTGGAGGAACAATATTGCCTGATTAGTGTGGAGGAACAATATTGTCAGATTGGTGGGGAGGAACCATATTGTGAGATTGGTGTAGAGGAACCATATTGTCAGATTGGTGTAGAGCAACCATATTGTGAGATTGCTGTAGAGGAACCATATTGTCAGATTGGAGTAGAGGAACAATATTGTCAGATTGGTGGGGAGGAACCATATTGTCAGATTGGTGAGAAGGAACCATATTGTCAGATTGGTGTGGAGGAACCATATTGTCAGATTGTTGTGGAGGAACAATATTGTCAGATTGGTGTAGAGGAACCATATTGTCAGATTGGTGTGGAGGAACCATATTGTCAGATTGTTGTGGAGGAACAATATTGTCAGATTGGTGTAGAGGAACCATATTGTCAGATTGGTGTAGAACAACCATATTGTCAGATTGGTGTAGAGGAATCATATTGTCAGATTGGTGTAGAACAACCATATTGTCAGATTGGTGTAGAGGAACCATATTGTCAGATTGGTGAGGAGGAACCATATTGTCAGATTGCTCTGAACTATAAAATAGTATTACATAGGGTAGTACACTAAGGATGAAACTACAAACTAAGCTATACAACAATTTTTTAGGGACTGTGTAATTTGGTGCATTCCATGGCTTCCATATCCCCCGATTCGTCAGCCTATGATTTTTTTTTTAGTGATGTCACCTTAGAAGCAAAGTGTTTCTTGACTTTTACAGTGTATATACCTGCTACAGTGGAGGAATAGAAACCCAAGATACAAGAAGCAGTTGTAATCTTATAACAAATGATGTAACATGTAATGATCAGACTTTATGAATGTTTGCATAGAAATGGGGCTCACTTGCAAGATGCCATTTTCAAAAAAATTAAACTTCCTGAAATTATTTTTAAAGGAGGTTATTTTTACTATTCCCTGACATAAATAAACTTATTTGAAAACATTTTGATCATACAATTATTCGATTTTCATCATTTTTTATGTCTTTAAATCACACTGTATAATTCAAAAGCAACAAAAAAAATAAATAAGAAGGAAATAACACGATTTCTGTTAAAAAAATATGCGGACTGAGGTCATAAAAAAAAGTACTTTATTTGGAAGTTACCACTGTCTGGGTCTCCTTCAAAGTACTCTCCTCCCCAACGCACACACTTATCCCAACAGTGTTTCCACTTGTTAAAACAGTCCTGGTACGCTTCTTTTATGATGGCGTTCAGCTCCTTCGTCGCATTTGCCTTAATCTCTGAAATCATTTCAAATCTTCTTCCTTTGAGGGGTTTTTTGAGTTTTGGGAATAAGAAAAAGTCACAAGGAGCAAGGTCAGGTGAGTGGGGGGGGGAAAGAACAATGAACGAGTGTTTGGCCAAAAACTCACGAGTTCTGAGTTCTGAGCTGGAGCGTTGTCGTGATGGAAAAACCAGTTATCACTTCTCCAGAGTTCTGGCCTTTTGCGTCGGACGGCGTCCCTGAGACGTTACAGTACTTCAATGTAGGTAATCTGGTTGACTGTAGAGCCTTAAGGGAGGTACTCCTAGTGAATAACATCCTTAGCATCAAAAAAAACTGTCAGCATCACCTTGACATTCGACCGAACTTGGCGAGCTTCTTTGGGTCTTGGGGATGTTTGACTCACCCATTGGGATGATTGGACCTTCGTTTCAATGTTGTAACCATACGCCCATGATTCATCACCGGTTATAATTCTTGACAAAAAGTTCTCATCTTCATTTGAACGATCAAGCAGTTCCCGACAAACCCGGACACGATTGGCTTTTTGGTCGTCGGTCATCAGGCGTGGCACAAATTTCTCAGCGACGCGGTGCATCTTTAATTTTTCGGTCAAAATCTCGTAACAAGATCCAACTGATATCCTACGGAAAGCTCCCTAATGGTCAGACGTCGATTTTCGTGCACCAGGGTGTTGATTTTGTCAACATGTGGGTCATCAGTTGACGTTGAAGGACGTCCAGGACGCTCATCATTCGACTTTCGGCCACCCTTGAAACGTTCATGCCACTTGAAACATGCAGTACGCTTCATGGCAACATCGCCGTAGGCAGTGTTAAGCATGGCAAATGTTTCCGTTGCAGATGTCCCTAACTTTACACAAAATTTCACAGCAATTCGTTGCTCCTTCAGGCTGTCCATTTTACAATCCGACAAACAAAAAAAACACTCTTTACTAAACTGCGTGTAACTCATCAACAAATGAAGATATCTGCGACTGAAATGCCGCGTTTTAATCGGCTGATTTATATGAACCTAGCGACACTAAGCGGATTCTCCTGAAACTAACTTGAGCCGCGAAATTCAAACAGTCCGTGTATTTTTTGAACAGACCTCGTATAGTAAACAAAAACTTTGCCATTTACAAAACAATAATTATTGAATAACAAACCAAGAGTATATGAAATTTAAAGATGTTGACAGTCATGTATACAAACCTTACTGGATAAAAATAGTATGCAAAATTTAAAAAAATAATCATTGAAGCAAATCAAATGAAACTATGTTTAGCAGTAAGCAATAAAAGCCAGGTTTTCTCAAGTGTTATTGTTAACATTTGACAAGACATTTATTTTAAATTAATTTTTGTTTTGTTTTTATGCTTAGTTGAAGATATTCTTTCGCCCCAAAATATAAATCTTAAACCTGATGAGCAGTGGCTTCAAAAGAGAAATGAGAATTTGTTTAACAGTTTCAATAAAAGAATGTCACTTGAAACAAGCTCTCTACCAATTACTACCTACAGGTAACTACTAGTCATTTTATTTAAGCAATATATAACAACAATTAAATTGTATCAATAAATATAAAGTTGCTTATTGTATTCATCTTGAATTCGCTGATTAAATTGTAAGTAATTAATGAATAACTACGTGAATACTTAGGAATTTACTTGCTGACTTGTTTCAAAACAATTGTTTTATTACTGAAGCCGACTTGCTACTCTGGGTCAATGAACTGTTTGTTACAAAATGCATCAGCAAGTCAGTTCAGAAGTATTCACTCAGTTGCGCAATAATTACTTATAACAAATTTAAGTTCCAAAAAATTTTATTTTTGTAAGTTCCAAAAAACTAATTAGTTTTGACTTCTAATTTTAATGCACATATTTTATGTGGGGTGTCTTTTAGAACATTTATGAACATATAGAAAAAAGTTCCATAAATTTTGTTTGTAAGCATAGAAACATATCTAATTTTAGGCCATATTGTGTGATCTTCTTCACAGTAATTATTTTGTGCAATAATAATAGATGTTTTTTTTTCAAATATGTCATGCTTTGAAGTGGAGTCACCAGAATTCATGATCATGAATCTACTGAGTAGCTGCATTTATTCACAAGCTACATTTGCAATTATGTGAATACAAATCTTAGTTTAAATGAGTACAGTTTAAGTTTACACTGCCTTTGATTATTGCAAACTATGTACTAATAAATGTAACATGCAGGCAGTCTGAAAAGTCCTTGGCCTCGCCAAGAGAACGTAGCACTCGTCAGATGATGTTTCCCTACCGTGTTAGCACAACTGTTATTAGACTCCTTGCTAATGCTGTTGGTATATAAAAAAAACGAATTGGTCATTATTTACATGAAGAATTAGTCATGAAAAAGCTTTGTTCAAGATGGGTGCCGCGCATTCTCACTGCAGACCATGAATCCATTCACACACTACTTTCCAATCAGTTTGGCGCTTTTTACTAAAATCAAGAGTAACTTTTTGCATCGATTTGTGACAATGGAAGTAACATTGATTCACCATCACACACCCGAGTCCAAACAATAATCCATGCAGTGGACAGAAGCTGGTTATTCAGGCCTGATGAAAGCCATGACTGTGCCATCTGCAGAACAGATCATGGCGTCGGTGTTTTTGGATGTGAAAGGAATTCTGTTGATCGACTATTTTCAAAAAGATAAAACAATAAATTGGGAATACTATTCTAACCTTCTTACACAATTTGTTGTTTTCAAAGATTCATGAAAACAGACCCAGCATACAGAAAAAGAAAATAATCTTCCATCACGACAATGCACCCGCCCAGAAAAGTCTTTTGGCGATGGACAAATTGAAGGATTTGCATTATGAATTCATGGACATATCAATCTTATCTCCAGATTTGGCTTCCTCGGACTACCATCTTTTCCCAAAATTGAAAATCTTCATCAATGAATATTTTTCTTCTGACGAAGAAGCGATTGCTGCTGTGGATGGGTACTTTGGAGGACTGCCGAAAGAACACTACAGTACTGCGATAATGGCCTAAAACATCGATGGATGAAATGTGTTAACATTAAAGGAGATTGTCTTAAAAAATAACCATTTAAACCATAAATAGTTATTTTCATTGTTAGGCCTAGAACTTTTCAGACCGCCCTCAAATGTTTTTAATTATAAAAGAAATTCAGACAATAGAAATTCTTGAATTTTGTAGTCTATAACGTTTGGTGAATCTTAATTAAATCACTTTAACAATAGTTTATGACTATCCGACCTTTAAATTTGTGAAAACTTACTGAGACGTTTTCTATTGCTATGTGGCGATATTCATCAATGTCTTCTGCTTGGAGATATCTGGGCAAGCGGTGACTGTTTTGAAGGCAGGTTTTTAATAGTATCAAAGAGTATGTGTGATTTGTATTGTGTTTGTTCGTTTAATATGTTTGTACTTTGTGTTTTTGTGTTTGTAAATTGTCCTTTTTAGTTGATGTGTAGGATTTCTAGGTTATGGTAAATGTCTGTGTCCTGTTCCTTTTATGTGATTGTAAAATGCTGAGTTGGTGTTCTGTTTCTGCTCCTCAACTCTATTTTTTAAAGCTGCGACCTGTTTGTCCAATACAGAATTTGTTACATTTGTAGCAGTTTAGTTTGTATACGCCTGGTGCTTGTAGTTTATCTTTGTTGTTGGTGTTGTGTTGTATTTTGTATTATAACTTGTTATTAGTTTTGTATGCTATTTTGTATCCTGTTTTTTGAAATTTTTGGGCTATTTTATTTGTTGTTTTGTTTATGTATGGTGATGTGATGTATTTGTTTTCCTTGTCTGTAATGTTTTTTTTTATTTTTTATTTCATACCATAGTTTGTCCATTATTGTGGTATTGTACCCATTTGTGTATGCTAAATATTTAATGGTATCTAGATTTTTGTTTATGTTTTCTGTGGTCATTGGAACTTCTTTAAGTCTATGGAGCATGGATCTGAAGGCAGCGTGTCTGTGTTGGATAGGGTGGTTTGAGGTGTTGTGGATAAGTGTGTCTGTCGTTACAGGGATTTCCTGTAAATTTTGAAGCTGTGTTTTTGTGTGTGGTTTTTTGTTATAGTTAGGTCGAGGAAGTTTAGGGATCGGTTGACTTCAATTTCTGTGTGAAGTGAAGTTTTGGGTGTATTTTATTAGTGTAGGTGAGCAATTTTTCGCATTGTCGGGTGTTGCCTATGAATAGTGTTATGATATCATCGATGTATCTGTGCCAGTAAATGATTTTGTGTGTGTGTGTGTTATTTGTGAGTATCTTGATGTTTTCTATGTCTTGTAGGAAAATTTCGCTTAGGTCACTACTGATAGAACTTTCCAAGGGTAGGGCATCTGTTTGTGAATAGGAGTTTAAGTTGTGGGTGAAATAGTTTTGTTTGGTGATGGTTTGGAGGATTCCGGTAATGTGGGTTTTAGGTATGTTGTTCTGTATTAATTGGGTTTCTGGGATGTTGAGAGTTTCGGATATGTGTATGTTGGTGTACATATTTGTTATGTCAAGTGATAGTAGTGTTGAATTGTGTGGTATGTTTATGTCTTTTATTTTATTTATGAGATTTGTTCTGTTTTTTATGTGTCTTTCTGTGTTTAAGTTAATAGATTGTCTGAATATTTTGTCCATGTATTTTGCTAGTTTATGTGCAGGGGCATTCTGGTAGTTGATGATGGCTCGGATGGGGAGGACAATGGGTTTGTGAGTTTTAAGGAGAGCGCAGAGAGTAGGTCCTTTGTTTGAGGTAGGGTGGATTTGTTTTAGATAGTATTTTTTGTTTTTGCTGATAATGTAATTAGTTTTTTGATGGTTCTGTGATATTTCTCAGTTGGGTCTGTATGTAGTTGTACTATGTCATTATTTATTATGTAATCATTGATTTTGTCATTTACGCTGTTTGTATTAATAATTACTGTGCTGTTGCCTTTGTCTGCTGTGGTGAGTGTGATGTTGTTAGTTGAGCTTTTTGTTTTATTTTTGCAGCGATTTAAATTTCATTGTTCATGCTTTTGTTGGTTCTGTTTTTTTTAAATTTTTATTTCTTCATTTTTAGAGAAATAATCTTTAATTCCTAATTACATTATAATCAAATTTCATTTCATACTATTGATTATGTCGGCAAAGTTGCCAATATTTATCAACACAAATTTCCGATGTGTGTATCCCTCTAACCATATTGCTTGATTGTTGTTTAAATAATTGACATGCCGTTGAAGAATACGATAAACATATCAGTTTGTCAGACAAATACTAGAGTAATTTATGTTAGAAATTCCCTTGTTGATTTTTCGTAAAATCCTACATATTATTTCTTATCATGCAATTATTCTTTTTCATTTCAGTTAAAAAACCTTTTAATAATCATGTAATGCAATATCTCAGGTAAATATTCAATAATGCTATCTCTAATAATTATTAGGAAAAACATTTTGTACTCATAAAATTTTAATAAAAAAATCAATTTTAAGCGAAAATTGACAGTAAAGTTATACTTAATGAATTTGTCTCTTGATATTTAGTGAAGTAATGAGGTTTTCACCTGAGGATTATTGAATATATTGATTATGGTAAATTAACTGAATCAGATTTTCAGTGTATTTATTTTGGCTCATATCATTTAAGTTATATCAAATTACATATCAATATAGATAGACCATCGAAGAAGGCGCTTTTTAATGAGGAAAATTCATTCATTAGTATCCGATAATGCTTGTTCTAAGCAGCTTTATCGAGCAAGAAATAAAATAAAACCTATTTGTTTTATACTTATTTTTTCTGTGTTATTTATATGTGTTATAGAATACTACATAAAATAAATGCTGTGATTGTTTACTTTGCTTATTAATTATCTTATAATTCATAATCCTTATTGAAAAAACTTTAAAAAATTTCCTCCAAAATAATGGTTTTTCAATTTAAAATACCTTATTATGGTCTCCAAATCAGACTGATAGGGATTTAACTATAATGGGACCACCGGGAAGGTTTACTCTTTCATTTGTGAGCAAAATCACTTTGATCGGTTAAATACTTCCAAAGTTATTGTGGAACAAACAGAAACAAAACATGGGGATGGAATACAGAACCTCCTCTTTTTTTAAAGTTGGTTGTAATTGTTTATTTTGATTATTAATTTTCTTATAATTCATGTCCTTATTTTAAAAAAATTTCAATTTCCCTCCAAATTTTTTTTTTCAAATTTAAATAGTGTATTATTGTCTTCGAATCAGACGGATTGGGATGTAACTATAATGAGATCACCGAGAAGGTTTCCTCTTTCATTTACAAAAAAAAAAAAATCACTTTGATTGGTTAAATACTTCCAAAGTCATGGTGAAGCAAGCAAAAACAAATATACCGAACGAATACAGAATCTCCTCTTTTTTTGAAGAAGGTTAAAAATAATAAAATTAATCCCACAAAATCAAATTCAACACATAAAATTACCAATATACACAGTATCTGACATATTCATTTGAATCAATTTCATTTGAATTAATTTGAGTCAATTGTTTTGATATTTCTATGGTACTGATCTTCCTTTGTGGATATGTCTCTGTCAGATTATAAGTTGTTTGACAATATTTATAAATTATCATTGATTTTTGCAAATAAAATTATTCTCAACATAGCTTATTGCATATTGTAAATTATCATAAAAAAACACTGCAAATAATGAAAACAATTTACAGCATTCAATCAAATAATGACAGTATATAAGTTACAACACACAAAATACACTAGTAATCAAGTATTGAATGCTTTACTTTCCAGGTTTGGCAATGACAACCCTATTTGGTTTTTTCGCAAAAACAAAAATACAATCGAAGGAAGGTTTGAGTAAATCTCAGAAAAGGGTGGTGTAAATACAACTTACGAGTCCCAAATTAATAGCTTCTGATTAATTAGTCATTTATTTTACTCACTTATGATTAATATTGTAATGACAAGTGCCTTTTATTATATGGAGGGTTATAATTATATTCATATCTGACGTAATGATTTTGTTAACTCTGGATGTATTAAGTAAAATATTATGAATATAATGATATAAATGAATTATATTATGAATTATTATTATGAAAATATTATATTATGGATGACTATTTTTTACATGCAAAGAGATAACTGAAAATAAATGGATGTTGAAAAGACTTGACTAGCTTTGAATAATTGCATATATCAATAGTAAATTTATTACTAAGTTTTTAAAATTAAGCTGGTAATGACTGATTTGAACTTTGTTTCAGGGAAGAATTTCTTAGACTTCTGAGGCAAAACCGTGTAATAGTTGTTACAGGAGAGCCAGGATGTGGAAAAAGTACACAGGTCCCACAGTTTGTGTTTGATGACTATGCAAGTAAGAGGCAAGGAACTTACTGTAAAATGGTGATAACTCAACCACGAAGGATAAGTGCAATATCTTTAGCTGAATACATTGCATATGAACGAAATGAAAAGGTCAGACATTTTTTTAAATTTTCATTTTTATAGAGCATGTCATTTGGCAGTATGTTTCTATTACATTCATTTTACAACAGAAATTGTGATTTATATGAGCTGTTATTGATTCCAATCTCAGAGTTGCCAAAACTTATCCATGGATTTTCTTTATTCATTATTTTCAATTACTCATGATTGTTCTCTTTTTTTGTTTTATAGCTCTCTAACTATAGTTTTCATAGAATACTGGCTTCTATTAGTTTTTCTTTAAACTTATGAATTTGATGACATTTTTTACTGGTATGAATTTTTACGCCCTGAAAATTTTAGAGTGCAATATGGCTTTCAAGACTATATTAGAATTTTATGATGCATCCATTTATCAGCTGGCTATGGCTATTTATTTAATATGCCAGTTTAGTAGTCCATAAAGACTTTTTTTGATAAATTAATTTTGGAAAGTTAGATAATAAAGGGTTAAGTGGTGTTTTTTAACTACTTCTGCCTCCAGCCTCTGTTCAATTTTGGTACGTATAGAGAAAATAGATGGAAGTACACCCTAAAGTTTGTTTATAAACTAAGACCCAAGCATTTAAAGATTATGCATTTTTGTAACATTTAGGCTGTGAATGGCGAGTCCCTTTCCTTAACAACTGATCACCAATTGTTTTACTGTAGCCGATGGCCCGATGTCCACGATATATATATATGATCCTATGGCCCACAGGTTCTTCTTAACTAGAATATCTTGCCATTTTGTCACAATTGGTCTGAGGATGTCTCTTGTAGGTAATGGGTAAGGGCAGTTCAGCAGGATGTGTTCATTTATTTCGCTCTCCACACCACAGAGTACACACAACGGAGACTCTGTGAGATTAAAACGAAATAGGTACTCCTGTGTCACCAGATGGCCGATTCTTGCTCTGGCAGCAAAAGATGCTGTTGATCGTGCTACTTCCCTATATTTATCCTCGACTGGTGGTTCTGGTTGGAGCTGGTAAAGGTGTCGACCAGTAGACTCTTTTTCCCAATTTTCACACCAAAGTTTTTGGAAAGCTTCCCTGCTTACACTTTTGCAATGTAGCAGGGAGTGTTTGCCTTCATCTGTAGGTCCCATGGTTGAGGCTACTTTCGCAATTTCGTCAGCCTTTTCGTTTCTGGGTACTCCACAAAGGGCAGGTACCCATTGAAGAGTTAATTCTTTCCGGTAATCCACTAGTTCTAGGATGGTTTTTCTTATTTCTGATATTCGAAATGAGTATGAACTTGTAGAATTACTTAAAAATGATTGAAGGGCAGCTTTCGAATCCGATAAGATGCATATTTTTGAAATGCCCTTTAAATGTACACAGCCAGTCCGAAGCCCCTCTAATGTGTATGATGCCCACAGTTTTTTGTCATCACTTCATGAGATGATTATTTTGCTTCAAGCAATGTTGTTAATTGTGATATGTCAATAAGTGATATGCCACGTACAAGACTAGACATCTATGTTTTCTAAGGGTTATTTATCTCTTCTTAAAACTTACAGTGTAAATGAAGAAAGATATTTATAGTGCCTGATTTGTCATTTTGTTAGATGCTCTAAACATAATAAAACCATTCATCAGATTTTGTCAACTAGAGTTTCTCTCTCACTATACTTTAGAGTTAAACTGGTGGGTTTTTACTTAAATTTTTTGTATGTTGTATTACTGGGTAAAAGTGGAAAAGTGTGGTTGTACAAAATGAACCATCTATTGTGAGAGAATGAACGTAGGTATAGTGACATTGTAATTTTGTAAAGTTACAATACATGTAGACAAAGAGTGCTTCAAATTCTATCACAGTCATATAAAATTATAAATTAAAAAAAATCATCTGTTGTTGTTATTGTTGTCGTGTGACAAGTGCAATAAAAACAATAAAAAAAAAGAAAAAAAAGTGTTCAGAGAAAGGTAGAGAGAGCTCAGTTACACAGGTCCAAAGGCGTGAAGCACTGCACTGGCCACATCTGCAGCTTTGTCCGTATAAAGGGTCTCCCTAGAACAGTTTAAGTCAATTTTAAATAATGCTGCAATGATGGACGGGCAGTTGAAGAGATGATCGGGATTAAGCTGTATCCCTGGGCAGTGTCTACATTCAGGGTATATTCTTGATCCATCAGGCAAGATTTTCATGTCTTTGAGGTGCATTGTCTTCAGTCTGGCAATTGTTTTTGTTATTTCCCTGTCGAAAGTTAAGCTCGAAAAGTGATGATTTTCTTCGGTTGTTATGGCAGAGCTTCTGTTTTGCAACGGCATTGACGTCGGAAGATGTTGTAATCACGGGGGCTGGTTCGATGGTCCTCGCTTCCTTGGCCAGAGAATCGGCCTCCTCGTTCCCTTTGATGTCGACGTGTGCCGGGATCCATTGAGCTTACATACAAAGCTTCTTCTTTTCCTCAATTAAGGACAGGAGAGTATTGATCTTTTGGGTGAGGTTTGTATTTCGTTTTTGGAGGGCCTGAAGAGCAGATCTGCAGTCCGTGAAGATTACTATGCCATCAGAGGGGTTGAGTGTTGTCCAAGTGAGGTAAATACTCAGAGCTTCTTTGATTGCGATGAGTTCGCTTGTGAAGTTGGAGGCGATTTTGCCTGCTTCAATTTTGTATCTGGAAGTTGAGCCATCAGGGTAGGTTATAAAGATTCCGGATCCACCTCTATCACAGTCACAATTCGAAGAGCCGTCGGTGTAAGCAGCGACCAAGTGTGGTTTTAAAATCTTGGTAATAGTTTCCATTCCTTTCCTCTTGATTGTTTCTTGAGGCTCTTTATGGAGCAGGGTTCGAGGAGATTCAAGTTTATATTCACAAAGGAGGGTGGTTTGACCGGCAACCTGGGTTCTTGAAAGATGTCAAGATGTCAGCTCGTGTGCTGTAGGTTGATGTCCTATCTGATGTTCATCTAAATATATTTAAACAAATTTTAATAGTGAATTTTTTTGTACATTTAAAATAAACAATGTTATTGGAAGCTGTTACAAAGTTCAAACTGTAAGTAACATTTTATCGCTTTTACTAATAATTATTACGAATAATAATAAAAAACTAAATAATGAATAAAAAAATTCACCCATATAAAATAAGTATTATTAATTAAAAATTATAATTGAATAGAAATTAATTATAATCATAAAACATTTTAAAACGTAATAACTTTCAATTTAAACAAACATCTTTTACTTTTTATTTAATTTTAGTTTGAAAATATAGTACCCAAAACCAATTTTATTTTAAGAAATATTAAAAATAATTTTCTTTAAACTAGAAAGGTTAATAATGTCATTTTGGATAGTCCTAATTAACTCTAAATAAGGTTTTATTATGATATAAAATCACATTTTTTTAAATTCCTTCTATTAGTTAACTCTCTCCTTATATATATATATATATATATATATATATATATATATATATATATATATATATATATATATATGAAGTTAATATATTACTACTGTAAGTAATTTTATCCACCATTAAGTACAATGACTTTACCTGCACTTAATGGTGGATAAAATTACTTACAATAGTAATATATTAACTACATAAAGTCAGTGCAATGGAAAAACAATTGATAACGTAAAATATCAAGAATGAATATATATATATATATATATATATATATATTATAAAGATATTTTCCGTTACGCAATACAACATGGTTTTACTATTATTTCTTTTTAATAACACAAACTCCTGAATAATTTAATATTCTTTATTATAACAATTTTATTTCAACAGTTAAACAGAACAAAAAATATACAACTTAACAAGCTTTAACAAAATATACTAAACTCAATTCCTTTGATTTTAGTTACAAAAATTTATACCCTAGGCTATTTCTAAGATCTCTTAATATCTCGGGGTTTATATGCATGGGCTATATCTTTCTACTCTTTGGTTAATTAAATAAATTTTGAAAAACAAGATTAAATTTAGAAAACAGTTTTAATAAATAACTTCCTGATGAAAAACTTAAATTTGAAATAAGCAAAAAGATCCCTAAACTATTTGAACTGGATTATGTTTCTTATTACTAACTATTAATTTATCACAAGATATTCTAATAATGTACAAATTTAAACTTCCTTATTATCTTAAAAGTCCATTACAGTTTATTTCTATAGCGCTAATATACTCAACTTATAAATTCTCGAAGGTCGCTTGGTCGCTTACGTAAGATTCCGTTCTTTTTAAATTTTTTGTATTTTTAACACACTTAAATTCTTTTTAGTTACTTCAAATTATCTTAACACTGTATTATATCTTAAATTCACTTATCCTTATTTTACTTTGGCCAACTTTCTTCACAAATCTGTATAATTTTGACGAATTTCTTCAAATGGAATTTTGACTGGTCATGGCAGGTCCGATCTCGTAGCGTCCCCACGCTCTCTAAAACTAACGCGTCCTTCGTCTTTCTTTTAATATTTTACAAATATGGCGGCCTCCTTCTTCAAAAAGAAATCATATGGCTTTAATTTAACGAAGTTCCGTTTCTTCCCACTAGAGTCGACTGTAACACTGACCTGTTTCCTTGACTTATCACATCTGTTAATGCGCCCACGACGAGATTGTTTACAATGGCGTTTTAATTTGGTTAAACTTACTGTTTCAATTTTCCGATCCTTAATAAACCTTCCAGTGTTTATTTAATTACTATTCTTAGTGTGTGGAGTGTCTTTGCGTTTTACTTTTGTAATAATTCCGAGATGTGTGTGTTTTTGCTTGGACTTTCACAAACATAACCTTTCAATTTTTGTTGTTGTTTACAATCGCGTTTTTACCTTACATCTCTCCAGCAATTATTTATGCCCTATGTTACTACAGTTTACAAATTTGTTTACACATAACTATTATTAGATTATCTTGTTTTAATTCATTTGTTAGGTTATTTGATATAACAAATTTCCTAATGCATTTTACTGTTCAAATACCTTGTTTACCTTTCTCAACCCTTTCTAAACTTTTACCTAAATTTAAGTTCAATTTAATCTAATCAATCTTTTAATGAATTTCTTTTTAAATTTTGTGTGAGTTATTTCTAATATATTCTTCCAATTCTTAAATAATATTATATAGCCCATTCTATAAATGTTACAATATATATATATATATATATATATATTTAGGTTAGTTTTGGTTGGTAAAGATTATTTAGATTTTTTGGACTAGGAGACTGACAGACTTACCTTGGTAAGAGTCCACTCTGTAGTCTTGAAATAGAAACACATAAAAGCACTTAAACAAAGATATATATCTTTAATCTGTGCATCTGTGACATCTGATTTCTACTCTACAAAATCTGTGATTACAATTATTTTATTACATTCTCTCATATTTCTTTTTGTGTTTTCTCTTCGATTGACAAAGACCATTGTGTAGTTGAAATATATCATTGTTTAAGTGCTTTTATGTGTTTCTATTTCAAGACTACAGAGTGGACTCTTACCAAGGTAAGTCTGTCAGTCTCCTAGTCCAAAAAATCTATATATATATATATATATATATATATATATATATATATATATATATATATATATATATATATATATATATATATAATTAATAAATTAAAAATATTTCAAAAACAAGAATACTTTTAATGAATATATTTATTCATTTATATTCATTAAAAGTATTCTTGTTTTTGAAATATTTTTAATTTATTAACTATATAACAAGAAAAAATATCACCATATTTAATATATTAATATATATATATATATATATATATATATATATATATATATATATATATATATAGTCAGATTCCAACTAAATGACTACATGTTTGAAATCCACCATTTTGGCAATTAGCCAACAGCTTTCCCACAGCTAGAAATCAATTACTTAAATTAAGATGCATATGAAATTATAAGAGAAAGGTTCCTTGCAATAATGAAGCAATACAAAAGATGGATAGAAGGAAAAATTATAAACCGCGATCAGCTTTATAAATTATAAATAAAAAAACAAGATAGCAAATAAATATTAACAATAAAAAATAATAGTCCAACACCATATATTGTAACAAAAAATTGTTTTTGTCATGCTCAAAACATTATATTTCAGACTTTAGTGGCAATTCTTAGAAATGGAATTCACTGTGTAAAAGCAGAGATCAAACTGAAGAAAAATAGCCTTACCAAGGATTTCTACAATGGTATTTAGTGGCAATACCAGGAAAAACAGTTTTCATCTTAACAGAACTGAGTGGTTTATGATGCTGTTAGGAGATTGTTGCTGTATCCTGGGTTGGGTATATCTCATTGCTGTTGCACTCAATGGATCAAAAAAAGTTGTTAGTTGTATAAAAAAATTTTAATTTACTAATTTTGAAATTGATTATGATATTTTGAATATTTGTGGCCATTTATACATTTACATGTACAAATTGTTATAAAATGTATCTAGAATACCTTCATTAAAGTATGAAAATACCTTTTTTTAACATTATTATAATTTACTTGTATCAACGTTTAGTATATTAATGATTTAACTGTAGGTTGGTCATGTGACTGGATACCAAGTGCGCCTCAAGTCTGTTTTGCCGCATCCACATGGTGGAGGTATTGTATTTTGCTCAATTGGAATACTACTTCGCAAGATTATTAGTGATCCAGGTAAAGTATTTGTAGATAGTTATCTCATTTGGTTTTCATATACTTTTCAAGCAAGAAATACTTTTTGAATTTTGTAGTCCATTACGTTCGGTGAATCTTATTAATCATTTAAACAATAGTTTAATACTATCCGAACTTTAAATTTAGTAAATTTGTTAAAACTTACTGGGACAGAACGTTTTCGATCGCTATGTGCCAATCTTCATCAGTGTCTTCTGCTTGGAGATGTCGGGTCAAGCGGTGACGGTTTTAAAGGTAGGTTTTCGATAGTATCAAATAGTATGTGTGTTTTGTATTGTGTTTGTACGTCTAATATGTTTGTACTTTGTGTTTTTGTGTGTCTATAAATTTCATATTGTTCTAGTGTGTTGAGATGTGGTCCTTTTTTGTTGATGTGTAGGATTTCTAGGTTATGGTAAATGTCTGTGTATTTGTGTCCTGTTTTTTTTATGTGATTGTAAAATATTGAGTTGGTGTTCTGTTTGTGTTCCTCGACTCTTTGTTTGTATTGTGTTTGTTCGTTTAATATGTTTGTACTTTGTGTTTTTGTGTGTCTGTAAATTTCATATTGTTCTAGTGTGTTGAGATGTGGTCCTTTTTTGTTGATGTGTAGGATTTCTAGGTTATGGTAAATGTCTGTGTATTTGTGTCCTGTTTTTTTTATGTGATTGTAAAATATTGAGTTGGTGTTCTGTTTGTGTTCCTCGACTCTTTGTTTGTATTGTGTTTGTTCGTTTAATATGTTTGTACTTTGTGTTTTTGTGTGTCTGTAAATTTCATATTGTTTTAGTGTGTTGAGATGTTAACATTTTACAACCACATAAAAAAACAGGACACAAATACACAGACATTTTCCATAACCTAGAAATCCTACACATCAACAAAAAAAGACCACATCTCAACACACTAGAACAATATGAAATTTACAGACACACAAAAACACAAAGTATAAACATATTAAACGAACAAACACAATACAAATCGTACATACTCTTTCATACTATCGAAAGCCTACCTCTAAAACCGTCACCGCTTGACCCAACATCTCCAAGCAGAAAACACTGATGAAGATCGGCACATAGCGATCAAAAACATTCTGTCTCAGTAAGTTTTATCAAATTTACTAAATTTAAAGTTTGGATAGTCATAAACTATTGTTTAAGTGATTAAAAAGACTTACTTCTTACAAGTTATTTCTTGGCCAGTGTCCATTGAAAGTTATCACTCTCTATAAGTTATATTTAGGCTTGGACTGTGAGTCAAGGTAGCTATTTAACTACAAATTGACACAAACTCACAGTAAATACATTTATTCAATTAAACACATTTCAAAGTAAATTCTCATTCTCAACTACACCTCACAGAATGTAAAGTGTAACTAAAATAATAGTAAGAGCCTCCGCACACGGTTCGTTGCTCGAAGTGGTCGACTTGAGAAAAATCTCGCTCGTCTCTTCCCTCCACTCAACAACCTACGTAGTGGCATTGGAATCCGCAGACGGGTTATTTTGTGCTCGTCAAAAACTGAGCAGTTCCTAGTCTCCTGCGTTCCTTGTCTCGTGCGATCGGTAGTGCACGGGATTTATTGAGAGGATCGCGCGATTCTACGTCATGGAGGTGATTATAATTTCATTTTCTTTCTTCTTTTTTGTGCTTTATTAACATTTACCAATTTTTTAAATGATCGGTGAATGTTATGTTCGTTGATTGTAGTTTAAATTATAGTAGGTTAATGTTTAATTAGTTGTAATAATTATTTATAATATAAAATTCTGAAAACATTGAACTTCTAGTTCTAGGTTTTTAATGTAAAATTAGTTTGGGAAATCGAAAACATCCTAAACTTTATGAAGTTGCTTGATGTAATTAATCATCTTGAAAACACTGATTAAACTAATTTTAAAAATCCTTAACTAAGTGAATGTGTAATTGCTTACTTTCTGACGTGTTTCAAAACATTCGTTCCTTTTACTTAGGATACGCATTCACTTAGTTAAGTATTTTTAAAATCAGCTGAACTTTATATTCACAATTCTCACTAGAGTGGTGTATCGACATTCTATAAAATGCTAAAAGTTGAGTGTCACTCTGTTCCAGTTCTTTTGTATCAACAATAACCAAGTATTAAAATTATGTTCAATATAAGGATGCACCCATAATCTACGTTTTATTCTTTTCAAGCGCCGGTACCACAAAAACATCACAAAGTCTTCCTCATCACTACTTGAACTGCTCATTTTTATTACATTCGTTCTGGGTTTAAAATGCGGAGGAGGTCAGTTCTGGTCGCGAGATGCAAACAAACTGAAGTCGACCAATGTGCGGATGGCAGACACACGAGCCGCAGATATCGCACAAGACGAGAGTGACACGCAAACCTCTCGACGAGTCAACAATCAACCCATGTGCGGAGGCTCTTAGGTTACTTCCCTCATTTATAGTAGTTGTATGGATTCAGTCATTCCCACTAGTGAAAAAACTTATACACACTATAAGTCAAATATCTGATGAAATTATTAACATACTCATCTTCATTTCTGTTTGGAATATTTCTATATGTTTGAGTACATTTTTCTGCCATTCCTAACTTTCGGCAGTTAGGACTATGCCAATACTTTCACCAATAAGTACTATTGAAGTTTTGAAAATGGAGTTAATCTGAAACGCGTCAACAGAAAAAAATATTGAAAAGTTAGGAATGGCAAAAAAATGTACTCAACATATATCTGATGAAAAATAATTTTTAAGAACAATTAGTTTATTTTCAAATAGGTTTGTTTCATTTTCCTAAGTTTTGTTCGTTTTAGATGGAAAAAGGTAACCAGTATTTAGTATAGAAGTATAAAATAATTAGTTTAAAAATTAGAGTGATTTTAGTTAATTTTTTTTACAAAATGTAAATAACGAACAATAGTATTATTGAAATAACTAACTTCTCTAACTCTTACCAACTGTATCAGTGGTATTGTTTCAGCCAACCCAACTGATAGTCATTGTAACTATAAAATGTTTACATTGAAATCATACCCTGTGGCCTGCTTTTCTTTACTGCCCAGTGCAGTATGGATTTGTCTAAGAGCATCATGTTTTTTCTTATTACAATTTTTTTAAACTTATTATTCAAGGTGCCTGAGGCTAGGCTCCATTTCCATTTTTTACTTTTATTTATACTTGCATTATTTTTTATTTTTTGGATAGCTTATTAAGGAAAAATAAGACAATATTTACAATTTGATTTACTAACAGTTTACAGGTAGTTTAGAATCACTTGACTAGTCTTAAATCAGGGAACAGAGAGAATCTTTATCAAATGTTTGTCACATCAGTCAGTTTGTTATCTATTCAGTCTTCTAAGTATTAAGGAGTTTAAACTTCAGTTTAAATATTTGTCGAAATCTTGCTGCTGTTCATGACGAGCTGGTTGTTAATCACTTATTATACTTTTGCTATTACTTGCGACCAGTGTCGCAAAGTTCAAACAATGTTGAAATCAAAACAAACATGAATTCAACATATTCCGCAAGCCAACCATGACAGACACACTGATACACAACACATCGAACCACCCAATACAACATAAACACGCAGCATTCAAACATTTACTACACAGACTAAATAAAATACCTATGTCCCCAACTAATTACACAGAGGAACTAAACATAATCAAATATTTAGCTCACAAAAATGGATATCACAATTATTTAATAGACAAACTACACAGAAAAATACTCAACATGAACAGTAACAACTAAAACACAAACAAATTCATCACTCTCACATACATAAACAAATTCACAAATAAAATAGCACACTAATTCAAAAAAGCAGGATACAATGTAGCTTACAAAACAACAAATAAAAGCCAAAGAGCTATCAGACACAGCATAAATAACAATACCAACACATACAATAACCCAGGAGTATACAAACTAAAATGCAACAAGTGCAATAAGTTCTATATTGGACAAACAGGCAGATCTTTCGCCGAAAGATATAAAGAGCACAAAAGCGCACTGCACACTACTATTGAATCCACCTTCGCAAATCACCTCATGGACACTAAACACTCATGCAAAAGTATGGAAAATAACATGAGCATCCTCCACACATGCAACAAAGGCCATAAATTAAACACACTAGAACAGTATGAAATATATAGACATAGCAACACACATAAAAATGACATTCTAAATGAACAAACATGGCACAGATCACAGATACTCTTCAATAACATCACTTCTAACTTTCAAAAAATGGTACCGAGGAAGCACAACTGCAGCATTCCTAGCGGCAAAAATACGAGGCTGAAGAAGTCGTAAAACGAAAACGATTCCTCCAAGTGTAAGTTAACAACTTTGGTTGGTCGCAAGTAATAGCAAAACTGTAATAAGTAAATATTTGTATTTTTATAGGATTGTATTTGTATAGCTTCTTTGTAATACCTCGACTTACGCTACCTTGACTTACACGATTCCCAAGTTACGCGGTTTTTAATCATTCTGTCTGACTTTTGCAGAAACTGGCCTGTTCTGGAAGAAAATGCCTGAAAGAACTTTTATATCGCATTAAGAGAAAATTAAGAGATATTTCCAGGTTTTATGGCCGCCAAAAACCAATTGACAGTGATGGTTGACACAAATACAGCTGGTGACTGTAAGTTGCAACCTCTCATAGTTTACCGCTCAGAAAATACAAAATCATTAAAAAATATTTCTAAAGCTAGGACTGGTTTGGTCATCATGTCATACCTCAAGTCGAACGTTATTGTCACCCTAAACAAATTCCTTTTAGAATAATTCCTATTAATTGCACATGGCCATCCTCCTACTAAACACAACTAGTTTGCTTCAACCGATGGATCAGAGAGTCCTCAAAATATTTAGAGCTTATTACACAAGAAGATAATTTGCGCATCTGTATGAAACTATGAGACAGAACAACGAGCTCTCTGTTGAAGCTTTTGGAAACAATTCAATGTTTTATATGCTTTGAGAATCATTGGATAATCTTGGAATGAAATGTCATTTGGAAAAAGGTGTGTCTATTTTTTTCGCCATTGAAACTCAAGCAGAATCAGTGCTAGAGTCTGATGAAATTGCTGATGTGATTGAAGAAGGTGTCGGTTTTGCCAGACACCTCAATTTAGAAATGGATAGTAATGATGTTCAAGAACTGCAGGATTTACACAACCAGGAGTTGACAATTAATTGATAAGCTCATAGAAATGCGTGCGCAATAGCAAGACCTTAAAAACGCAGATTCTTTAGACCCAGTTGACATAGAAGATGAAATCACGGTTAGACACTTGACAAAATGCCTTAGTTTAATTGAGTAAGGCTTACAAATTTTGGAAAACATACACTCCACATACAACGATGAGCTTATTTCTGCCACAAAACAAAAAAAAAAAAATACTAAGATATGAGGAAATTCTGTGTGAAAAGAAAAAATCTTCAATTCATGAAACGAATTTATTAGATTTTTTAAAAACCCTTCTATGTCAAAATAACTTTTTTTTACTTACTTCTTTGCAATATGTATGTATGTAACATAATTTTATGTAATATTAGGTGTTTAAGGTTTTAATACATACACATTTTCTTCTAAATTATTAATTTATTTAGTCTTTCATCCCAATTAAACATGATTCATATGTGATTGTGTGTAAAAGTATACCCCGACGTACGCGAATTCGACTTACACTGCTATCGCTCGGTCCCACCTATCACATAAGTACAGGGTATTACTGTATTTCAAAACGATGGGTAATAGTCCTCTGATATCAAGCGAAGCTGACAGTCAACTTAATCTGTATAAAGTAATGTGTGTTATATTTGTTCTTATAAAAATGTAATGTTGGTCTCTGTACGCTCAAAAACTCAAAAGGGTGTGCAGTGATTTAGGTCAAATTTTGATGCGACAACACCTGCTTCAAAGATTAATTGTGTATTTTTTGTGTGGCAGTAACGTACCTCCAACCTTGAGAAAAAAAACTTTTTCAACAGTCAGGTATATACCAGTAACTGCACCATCTGCCACAAGCGAGGTGAACACTCCCCATACTTAATTTTCTTTATATAAAAATGTTATGTTGGTTTCTGTACGCTTTAAACTCATAAAGTTCTGCACCAAATAAGCTATAATTTTGACAAGACATATAACCCACTTCAGAGATTATTTTTATCTGTTTCTTGCATCAGTAGCATAACTGGGACTGGGAAAAGATAATTTTTGTTAATGGTCAGCTGTGAACCAGCAACTGCTCTATCTGCCAGAAGCAAGGTGATCACTCGCCATAGTAGCTAAAAACAACCATAGTCAAATGTGAAACATCACCTGTTCTTAATTAGATTGTTAATTAACAACAACAAAATTAACCACTTGCATGCCATTCAGATTATTATACGATCTGAAATGAATATTCATGTTAATCGAGATACTTTTATGTGATCATGTTGTGATTGACCTACTGCGCCATTTGCCTAATCATAAGTAGAAGCTGTTTAGGAATTCCAGCACTTACCCAAGATGTGATTGCTTCATTTGATGTGAATTTACACAGTGAACAGTTATAACACCATTGATCTCCTCTCACTGGTAGCAGTGATTCGACAATGGTCCAGTGACCAAAAGGTGCCTCATCACATAAAGTAATATGTTTGCACTTAGTGGTGGAAAAAATTATTTACAAGTAATAATAATAACTTCATAAAGTCAGTGCAACGGAAAAATAATAACACAATGAAATAACACGATATAAATACATATGGTAATTATTATATAGACGACCCTTTCTTGTCGTGTTTTGTTTGCTTCATGAGATGTCTATGCTTTCTGAAGAACACGTATTGCCTCTTGAAACAAGCAGCTTAGGTAAAGATAGATATTTATACACCATATGGTGTCCTTTTATCAGATGTTCTATATATATGATAGACCCATCACCAGTTTTTTATGTTGTTGTACTGTGTATAAATGTATATTTGAGTACATCTGAAATGAACAAAATAAGGGGAGCCAAAAATCTAATGCAAACTTCAAACAATAAGTAACTTTAAACTTATTTTTAATAATTATGATTACATCCTCGCAGCAGAACCGGGAACTTTTGGGTTCCCTTTGGTATAGTCTAAATTAATTCCTTTAAATAGAACCAAAATGCATTTCTTAATTTTAAGTTTTTTTTATTGTGTCATACTCAGTTACTTATAATTAGTATTAATTAAAATAATACTATTTTTTGTAAGGTTTGTCTGATATTTCCCATGTCATTATTGACGAAGCCCATGAGCGGGACATCAACACAGATTTTCTTCTTACTTTAGTCAAACGAGCGTTGGAAATGAATCCAAAATTAAAAGTAGTCATCATGAGTGCTACAATTAATGCTAAACTATTCCAGGAATATTTTGACAATGCACAGGCTCTTCATATTCCTGGCTTTGCTTATCCAGTCAAACAACAATTTCTTGATGTAAGTACTATTATAGTGCATTTTTATCAAATATCATATTGAATATATATGAATATTATATTTGTCAAATAATTTTGCATTATGCAACTTCATTCAAATGTAAAATAAAAGTATATTTTGCAAGTTTGGATTAACAGTTGGATAATATAAACCTAACTAAGATACTTGAAAAAGAATTAATTTTTGTGGTGTAAAAAATTATTTCCATCTATTGCAACATAATCTTTAAAAAACCATTTACTGAAAATTACACGAATTTAAATAAGGTATTTATTTCCAATTCGCACATGTTGAATTTTAGTGAAAACAATTATACCAGGCATTGGAGAAAGTCATCAGGAATACAATAAAAGTTATTTAGACTCTCGCTCACGCCCCAAAAACTAAAAATTTTGGAAAATAGAAATTCCCCCTCCCACCACACGTAAAGTGTTACTAATTGAACGTGTTAGCTTTATTTTTTTGAACCAATAACTCGCATGTTGCATCAAAATGTAATTAAATTTGATGTTGACTCCCAAAAACTACAAATTTTAAAAAATAAATTGACTTTAACAAAGCATTAGTAGCACCACATTTCACCTGGCACACAATTGTTATAGAATTATAAAACTATAATAATTCTTGATAACTATAATAACTTGATAAAAAGTTGCAGAATTACTCAAAAGGACAAAACAAATACTTGCAGACCCTTTTCTACACAAAAAAGAATATATTGCATTGAACATTTACATGCCTTTTATTTCTATCGCCAAAAAGCTATAGAACTTACACCTCACAAAGCGTGTTAAATTGATATGTTAAAGTTGTTTTTTTTTAAATTTTTAATCTTGGGAGTCATCAGCAAGTTTAATTACATTTAAATTTTGATTGCGAGTTACTAAATCAAAAAAATAAAGCCAAAACATTGAATTTAAAATGTTTTAGGTGTACTTTGAAGGGGAGGAGAAACTGCTATTTGCCAAAATTTTTAATTTTTGGGGCGTGAACGAAAGTTTTTATAATTTGTTTGTATTTGTAATGACTTTCTGCATCGTCCTTTATAAATTTTGTTAACTAAAATCGAAACGTGGGAACGAGAAATAAATACATTTTTCATTGAACTTTTACTTACTCTTTTACAGAAAGGAACTGTACATAACATATGATCCTTATTGTTTCTTTAAAGTTGTTATATTCTGTGTTTCTGCTAGGATCTAATTAAGTATGTCAAGAACATTAACCTTATATCAATCAAATTATGAACTAATAGAGACCTATATCTGGCTTAGTGTTTTTTCAGTTCTCTTAGTTACTTTAAGTATTCAATAAATTATTCATTTTATGTGAAAGTTCAAAGTACTTTCCAGCTGACACTCTTTTAACCTTCTCTTTCATTACAGTTGTGACTCTGTTCACCATCTTGAAGGCTATTTCTCTATATTCCTTTATTGATCATGCCTCTTAATGGTCTGCGTTTTATTCTAAAACCTATTTATTGAACTCCATTCTGCAACTTTTTTTATCCACCTGTATTTTTCCTTCTTCTTTTGACTTGATTATACCACTTTGACTTTTTCGCTCTATTTAATTAACAATATATCACCATGTTTTGTATACCTATTTATTTTAGTAAATTTTATTATGTGAGCCATCCAGAATATACAGGATGGCTTCAAGACCTGTTTCAAATGGGAATGTTCCATAAACCAATTCAGCCTTCCATTCAGTTTTATAAAAATACGATAAATACCACTTTTTCACTTTAATAGTGAAAATTAACATAAAATGAAATTGTGAAGCTGGCCATAAAAGAGAGAAATGTTTCTACATCTAACATCTCAGGTCATACTCAATTATTGATTGGCTCAACCATGACTTTGTTCAGTTATAACTTGAATAGGGAATTTTATTACTGCATAAAAAACTCAAATAGTTTTCATGTTCATAAGAATTAATTGATAAACTGACATATTGATGATCAAAAAGCCCACCCTTGTCACAACAAAAAACATTTCAAATGTAAACATTCTATCTTTAATTAATGTTATATGACTTTGTCTTAAAACTGTAAAACTTGTTTCACAGTTAGTTTGTAAATACACTTCCTTCAAAGAATGAAGCCTAGGAATTGTTGCCAAAAGTCGACAAATAGTGTCTTAAGCAAGACAAAAACTTTACGCCTCTTTATTGGAAATTTAAGTCTTTTTCTGAGTATAGCTAAATCCTAACATTAGAGTGCTAGATATTTTTGTAGTAAAATTCATAAAAGTAGGTTTTCGTAATAGTTAAAACATGAATATTAATAAATTTTTCCTAGTTAAGTTTAATTCAGATGTTAAAATAATCTAATGTTAAGATGCACTTTTAATAAAATTTTATTTTTCACAACTCCTTTTAATTTTGTTCATGCTTTCCTAGTTTTATGAATAAAAGGAAGTCACTGGGAATGTTATAAAAAATATGTTGTTGGAATGTGAATAATTATGAATAATATCCCTAGCCTCTGGGAAACTCTTAGACGTTTTCATGTTTTGATGTGCCAGTTAAAATGTGTCTTCTCAGTATTAATTTTTTAAATTTTGCCTGAGTTTTCCTCTGTTATTGTTGTCCTGTTCTGTAGCTACCAAGTTATGACAACCCTAAGAATGTAGTGATCAGCTGTCTGATCCACACTCTACCTTTGCCCAATTTATGGATTGGTTTTTTCTACACATTCCAAGTATTTAAAAATGTTAGTTTCTTATAGTTATTACTTGATCTATTTCTAGGTGTTGTATGCCTCTTTCACAGTTAGTTAACTCTTACAGTGCAGCCTTAATAGTTGGCTGCTATGGAATTTGACTAATAAGTTCATTGGCATGTCAGTCAGATCAGTTGAGATAATGTCAACAAATTTGTCGTTCTCTAATCTGAGCTCTAACTCTTGGAGTTATTATTATTATTATTATTATTTTTTTTTGCAAGTGTATAACAAACTTAGTTTTAGTGTGGTTGTCAGAATCAGGTGTTTTTGTGTCTTCTACAGAATAATATAATCTTAATGATATTTTTATCACATAATTAGTTTATTGTTTTATGTTGTGGATTCTGTTTTAAATTATTTTTTTTCTGTTATTTGTATTTAAAAATAAATCCTTTTCATGTGTTTTTGTCTTGGTAAACAACATATAGTGCAAAGGTTGTATATATTATAATACTTTAGTTTTTATATATTTATTATTTCTTGAATATATAATAAAATTATTTTCTATGACATGAGAAAAACAAATACTTATTATTATGGAGTGGGAGGGACAAGCCACCCTGGTCACCCATAATCAACTGCCACAATTTTACTCTCATATACAGTTACTTTGCATCAAATCACAAAATATCACCATAGTCATTGATAAACTATAAGTGGTTGACATTTTTTGATTTTACTTTTGCAAGTTTGAGATGGACTTTGTGTCTGCCCTTATGCTTTTGTCCCTACCACAAATAAAATAATTCAAGTAACAACAAACAAGCAAATATCTTATTTTTTATTTTAAATAAGCGTATATTTTTCTTGACTTTATATACTCTCAACTTTTCTGAGAGTATGTAATAGTCTAAAAAAAATTGTTAGACCATTATGTTGCTTATTTAATAATGTGAGGATGCTCACACTACTCTTTAGTTATCCATATTTCTTTACACATGTAATGTGTAGATATCTCAATATCACCTCGTTAGAAAATTGTTCTATTTTTGGATTGCAACCCTGCACACCTAACCAGAGATTGTCATTACCATATTTCTTTATATATACACAACCTGTAAAAATCTTTTACTTAAAAAAAACAGATTTTCTGCTGTTAAGAATCCAAAATATGATTACATAACATCAGAAATATAGTTAGACGTGTCCAAGTAACTTTCTGTTTCTTTATATGTCCATTTACATTACAAATCCATTCTGAATCACCTATTTTTAGAAAATTATTTATTCAAATTTTTAAAATTTAGTTTTTCATCTTGTGGAAAGAGTGTTTACATTCTATGTTAACAATTCTATGTTTTACATAAGACTGGCAAGTTTATTTACCATCCTTTTTATTTACAGTACTCCATGGCAAAAAAGATAGATTTAGAAGAAGTTGATGAGTTGTGTCAATCTCCACAGCCTAGAGTTGATTGTATAGCTGTAGCTAAAATGGTTCATTGGATAAATTGTAACCGACCTGATGGTGCTGTCCTAGTCTTTCTGCCTGGATGGTCTGAGATTCAACAGACAATGAAATATTTATCCAATTCAAATTCAAAAAACAACCCACTCTTTGTTGTTCCAGTACATTCAAAACTAAACTATAAACAGCAAAAATTAATTTTTGAAAAAGCTCCAAAAGGAATGAGGAAAATAATCTTAGCTACAAATATTGCAGAGACCAGCATCACCATTGATGATGTTGTGTATGTTGTAGATACAGGGGCTCATAAAGAAGAAAGGTATTTGTTGAAACAAGACATCCATATGTACAGAGTGACAAACAAAAAATTGGAACTTTTGCAAGAGAAATAAAAATGTATGAGAATAAGGATTTTATTTATTCAACAACTTCGACTTGCCATTTAATAAGCAGTGATGTAAATTATCAATTTTTTTAAAAATTACATTGTTTATAGGGCAGTCTGTTTTATGTATGCTATCTTCCAGAATGCCTTTTAGGTTCTACATTGATCAATTCGGCACCTTAGCTGCTTTCCCTAGAATTTCATTATAAATTTTTTGTTTAAATTCATCCAATGTTTTTGGCTGAATTATAGAGGTCTGACAGTTTTAAAGAAGCCACACAAGAAAATATAACAAACAAATAAATCTGGGAATCTTTGGGGTCAGTGAGTCTCACCAAATTTTGAGATGGCATGGTTACAATTCTCGTTCAATGGCAATTGATTGACATGCAGAATGAGTTTCTCATTCCATCCTGCTAAAGCCAGGTTTCATGAAGTTGAGAAAAATTGTATTAATTAGGTGCAATAAAATATTACACTATTTGAACATACTCATCTGAATTACAGTCATCGTGATCGAGTATTCATTTTAAAAAATATAAGGTCTGTTGACCCTATGAGACAAAATCACAGAACTTGGTGTAAAGAGAATTCATGAACTTTTTAAGGTTCCTGTGTCCCAGATAAAGATTGAGTTGATTGATTGTATAACCTTTAACCCTTTAAGATGAAAATTAGTCTAATCTGACATCGTCAACTGATACGAAGATTTATTTTCTCTATTTATGTTTGTCCTAATTTGTTGAAAAATTGTAATTTTTTTAGTGAACATTCTCATTTGAAGCTTACACAGATGAAATTGTGAATCAAATTGGAGAATTCGTCAAACACTCTCTCAGAACACTGGAATCGCAGCTACTTGATAAAAAAATTGATTATTCTGGGCTCTATAAGACTTCAATGCATATAGTTTCGACTTTATAGGCATTTTTAGTAACTCCTAAAAGGTGTACAGGTTTTTTTTTAATGGATTCGATTTCTCCAAAATTTTGAATCTTCCTCTGAATACACATTAAACTCTTAATGTTTTGTGAAAATAAAAACCACTAGGGGAACTATTCCACTGCTCCATATTATTACTAAATGGCACAATTGTTCACAGCTTAAGATCACTCTTCCTAAGTGTAGCCAACTGTACATGGCTACCCCTATGTATTTCAAGAGTTCCCATTTTATTGAGTCACTCTATACAGGAGGTTTTTAATTCTTATTTAAGTAAAATTTTAATTTGTCTTACGCAATTACAATTAAGATGCATTACAAATAAAAAATAAAGTTTAACACAATTCTCACTTTGCAATGACTTAAATCACCATATCTAGAGTTTAATTACAAGTAACTTCAATTTTATTATTTGAATCTTTATTAACAGATTCATTTTATGTATTACACTGATTCTTTTACATATGAATATCTCACTTATGCAAAAATATTTTATTTAACAACCTTTGAGTAAGCTTGCAGAACCACCATTCAAAGTTTATAAAAAAAAGATTTAAATAATACGTTGATTAATAAAATGTTTGATTAACAAAAAACTTGATTACAGTAGACATTATCAGCGTTAAGTATTTAATTTAAAGTAATTTTTAATATGTTTAAGATTTTAAATAAATTATTCTCAGTCAAGTGCAATTTAAACGTATAAGTTAAAATTTAAAAGCTTTTTCCAGAAACAGTAAAATAAACTCTCTTGAAGAAAACAAAATTGTGATGGAAAACTGACTGACATCTGTATGATGTGGTTGATTATCGAGTCATGATGTATAGTTTTATATTTGTAGTTCAGTGTATGATAAATTGAGCTACAGTACTTCCTACTTAAGACTGAGGGATAATAAGATAGCTAATACTCTTGCCAAAAAGGGAATTTAGTACTACGTTGAAAGCTCTTTGTTACTCCAAGAGAAGTATTTAGAAGATACTCAGAGTTTGATAGCATAGAATGCTGATGTGAAACAGTATTTAAAGTTAGATGAATCTGACAAATAAACCAAGAGCAATAACAGTAGAATATTTCTTAACAAGTAGCTCTATTTAACAGTTACATTTTGTAACAACCTCTTCTATTGTCTTCAGTGAAGAACATGATATCCAATATTGTATTACCAATAAAAAGAAAATAAGAATGTTTTTGCATGTTAGACTCATGGTTGTTACAAAGAACAGCAACTAAATAAGTTGATTATACATGAGTTAAGGTAAGAGCATGCAGTCCAATGCTACTAGGAAGATTCATGAATAGATAGAGTTGCTTGGAAAAAAGTAGCCATTTACTGTTTCCTACTGAGGAAAGAGAAATATTTACCTGCTGTCATAAATAAGTGGATGGGATAGAAGGAATTGGTTATAAAAACATTTTTTTAAAAGATTTTAGATAAGAGCTTAACCTAAGGGAAATGACTTCTTTCACCACAGATATGTACATTCTATGTTCTAGATTTATTTTTGTATCGTTTCACATTGGTCTTGAACAAAATATTCATTTTTATAAAATCACTTACATAAAATAACTTTTGTTTTTAAAATATAATTTACCATTAAATTCTATTTGGGTGTAGATTTTAATTTGGTTTTGATTTGGTCTGTGAGTATGGATTTCAAAAAGGTTATTAACATTTTTGGTTAATTTTAGTTGTATTGAATAGTTTAATTTTTAAACTATCGTTATGTAGTATGTCCTTGTTGTTTTACGATAAATTATTTTCCAACTAGGTTAAACTTAAAAACAGGAATAGCGTGTTTAGACAACCATTGGGTATCAGCAGCAAATGTAAGGCAGAGACAAGGACGAGCAGGGCGTGTACAGCCTGGTGAGAGCTTTCACTTATTTACTAAAGAAAAATTTCAAGCTTTGGATGCATTCCCTACACCTGAAATTTTGCGTGTACCTCTGGAGAAATCTGTTCTGGATTGCAAGGTTAGTAGCAAAATCTCTATTATTCCAAAGAAAGTTTTATTTCTTTTCTTATCACTTACCGCTTTTGTATATGTATAAAAACATATTGATAGTAGGCTATTCTCTGTGACCTTGTAAGGAACCTTACCTCTATAACATAGGATTTATCCTTCATCTACCAATACCAAGGAAGGTTCATTCCCTATATTTCACCTGATCTCTCTCACTTCCTTATCTGTATCAAATCTTTTAATTTGAATGAATCCTGATGGAAAGCTATCGGTTACATAGAATGTTGGTAATACGAGTCAAGAACTGCAGTAGTAGTGGCAGCTTATTCAAGCCAGGTTAAACATTTCAAGAATGAAGTTGTTTACATTTCCTCCCAAGTGTTTGATTATTTTAAATCATGAGAGAGTTTCTGAGATTTTCTAGGATTAAGTTACTGAACTGCATTTTCTACTTTTCTAAATGTGAGTCTATTACGAAGAAGCTGATATTTGCCTACTTAGTCAATCTGTTAATTTTTTAGAAAAGATCTGTACTGCATGCTTTACTGCATTTTTTCTTATTTACATTTCAAATGCTGCTGTTGCTTGATGTTAGGATTGTGCCTCTTTGTCAGTTTTAGAAAAGATTCTCCTGAAAAAAGAATATTGGTTTGTTAATTTACACATTATATTTAGGAGCTTTACATCATTACTTCATATCCTATTGGGTCCATCTATTCGTAATATCTACTAATGTTTTTAAATTTACATAATGATATCTCTCCTTCTGTTCCATAGCTGATGTCAGTTACCTTCCCCTCTTCCTCTATATTGTTGTTTTGAGGAATTTGTCTCTTTTTGATTATTTTCCAAGTTATGGACTTTCCCATATGGGATCAAATTTTCTTTTTTCTTATCTTGAGAAATTTAAAAATTACTAAATATTTATTGTGCAAACATAAAACATTTTTTCACTTCTTGTAAACATAGGTTCCAGTTAGTTTTCCAAAAGTTTCATGATCTTTTAATTTCTGGGAAATAATCTATAACTGGGCTTCTCAATGCTACGCCTGTTACTTTCTTGTTGCCCATTCCACACATTCATTTAAATATGTAGAATTTATTATTAATTTAAAATTAATTACATTTTAAATTTTAGTTTAAAATATCCCAAGATGGTTTATTTCTATCTAGGACAGTTGTGATGTGTTTGTTTTAGCATTGTTTGTAGCTTTTTTCCTGTATAAATTGAATGAATTGTCTGTAGGTATGAAAGGTACTTTGTCCGATTCTAGATAAAGGTTTCTATTACTACTCTTAATTCACTTGTTAAAGTAACCACTACTTAATGATATTTTTCAGCAGACACATTCCACACTAGGTCAGTGCATTGTTCACTACTGTGAATCATGGACAAGATGGTCTTGCACGTGACTCTCAGCATTGATCAATACGCTGACCTAGTGCAAAACGTGTCTGCTGAAAAATATCAATAAGTAGTGGTTTTTTTGCCAAGGGAACCAAAAGTAGTAATTTTAAAAAACCTCAAGATGTACAACAAAAAAACTAAAAGTTTCAAACTTTTTGCAAAATGGCTTTCTCTTCAGTATCATGGCTTTCAGGAAGTAGTTTCCGTAGTGCTAATAAAATAAACATCACAGTAAAACTTGAATAATTCGAAGCTGAAGGGACCGATGAAAACATTTTTCAATCAATTAACCAAAAATTTGCATTATGAAAGTTGGAGAATACCATTTCAATCAAAATAGTCCAGCTTTTTTTGTCTACCACAACCGTTCCGGCGGTTTTCAGGTATCGTGTCACTGATCTAACTTTAACACTGTAATTTGAATAAAGAATAAACTTAGCCATATTGGATTTATAAAACTAATAATTATTAGCAAATTAACCCTTTGTGGTTGAATTATATGCATAACCCAGACTATAGCGGGTACGAATTAATTTCTTGTGCAATTTTGTTGTATTTCACTACAAAAATATTCTCACTTATAAAGCACTAAATATTATATATTTTATACAAGTGAAATTTTTATTAAGGGTGTTCCACTATTTTGGTTCATTTTGTATGTACTCAAGAATACATTAATTATAAAAATATTTACACTACTGACCAACACCGAGTAAAAACTATACTGAGCTTCTCACTCCAGTTGACAAAAAAGAGCTGAAGCGTTTTTTATGTTTACACATCTGACAAATGGTCGTTTGGCAATAAATATCTGTCTTTATTTATGCTGAGGTATCGAGAGTAAATATCCTTTATAAAGCGACTTCTAGTCCCTGTAGATATATAGTTTTGTAGGTGACAAATCAAAAAATAAACTCTGTTACTAATAACAACAAACTTATGACTGAGCAGAGCAACAATCGATAACTGATTCTCCCAACATCGCTTATGCACCAAATCTCATGATCTTGATCTGAACAGAGAGAATTCTTAGATCACTGGTGCACCCTGAATTCGAGCCCACACCCAAACTAATAATGTCGAATTAAAGACATTGAATTTCAAATTAACCATAATTTTTTGGATACCATACACAGTTCAAGGACCCAGCTCAAAACTTTGAATTATCTGCAGTTACAAATTAAACACATTGGAATTATCCAAGTTCTACTGTATTTATTTTGTTTATAACCTTAACTCACAAGTCAGCTTGAATCTAATTTATTTTACAATGGTGTTATAAAATCTTCATGATAATTTTTAAAAATTATACTTTCACTTCAACTAACAGATATTTTAGAATTGTTTATAAACATAAATATTAAATATTTCAGGGTGGCCACTGACCTGGAAAACCGGGAAATGTCAGGGAATTCAGTTTGTCATGGAAAAGTCAGGGAATCTTAATAAGAGTCAGAGAAAAATTAGATCGATATTCGAATAGTAATATTGCACAAAGCTATAATGATTTGGGGTTTTGCCGCGCTAAGATCACATTCGAGTGATACGTTACGTATTTTTCCAAGAAGTTGCGAAACCCAGTGGAGTATGTGCCGTAGCCGTGGCAACGGTTCGTGATAAGCAACGATAGCAGATGTGAGGGGGGGGGAGAAGGAGGAGAGGTTTGGAATGGTCGACGCTTAGGACCTGTGTGACAGCTGACCTTGAATTGTGCCGTTGGTTTTGTATCTGATAACCCTCCTGCGTATGGCATCTTGCAGTTTTGTCTTTAATCGCTGTTAGCACCAAAGATAAGGTAAGTTAAAATGACAAAGTATTATTACATTTAATTTTCATTAAATTAAGTTTTGTTTAAAGTATTTGTATAAATTTATATTAAAAGTATGTAAGATAAAAATTTAATTAGTCGCCGTAATTGGCTAAACTAAAGAGAATGTAAAATACAGTGTTCATATTGCCCACGCTAACCCGATTGTAGCTGACTACTGTAGACGCGGAAATTATGTACCCCTGAGTTTGAGCGTTAACAATCAGAGAACCGTTCGAGCTAGAAAAAACTATTTGCACCATTAATTAGTGTGTTTAACCTTTTCACGAGCACTCCCGAACATACTCGTTCGCGGACGGTGCGCAGTGTAGGAGCACTCCCGAGAATACTCTATTTGAAATTTCTTCTGTCAGAGC
Source organism: Prosapia bicincta (assembly GCA_036971475.1). Classification (NCBI taxonomy): domain Eukaryota; kingdom Metazoa; phylum Arthropoda; class Insecta; order Hemiptera; family Cercopidae; genus Prosapia; species Prosapia bicincta. The sequence goes on along the minus strand of JBAIZL010000003.1, from coordinate 104,028,921 downwards.
ATACGCAATTATATTCTTTTTTGTCAAATGTCATTACTACACCATCTATTGGTTAATATTTGAACTTCTTCGGTATTTGTTAGGCCATCTATTGGTCATTATTTGAACTTCTTTGGTGTCATCTGCTAGGCCATCTATTGGTAAATAATCGAAGTAACTTTTCTGTAATGTTTTTTGATCAACCATCTGGAAATCAGCTGACATTTCATGTTTGTCAGACAGGAAGTGTTTTTGTATGTATTTAACCTGTTATTTACCTCTATTTGCCAATGTTTGTATAAAAATTGACATAACATCTCTTCGTAGGTAAGGTTAAGTTGGAAATTAACAAAAAAAATTTTTTGAAGAATAAATAGGGGTTTTGTATTTTATTTATTTTTTATTTATTATTTGGAACATTAAAAGTTAAAATATCTCAAAATCAGGAAAATATTTTTAAAAAAAAAACCTCGCTCCAATAGGTGACGCTAGTATTGAGAAACACCGCTCCTGAAAAGGTTAATTTTGCGTTTGTTTGAGCATGTAAATGAAAAAAAATGTCGTGATTTTTGCAACACAACGCAAAAAAGTATCGTTTCATCATTCGTTTTTTGTTTAAGTTCAACTTTGAAACAATAGTGCGTCAAAATCACTGATCCAATTTTTGTGAAATTTTTACACCGTATTATAAGACTCACTAGCCTAAATATTCAAATTTCATCTAATGTTTTAGTTACTGTAGATTTATTACAACAACTTTATCTCAGGGCTCCTTTTTGCGATATAATCGGAACATTAAATTCGATAAGTTCTTATATTTTATTTGATACAGGGATAATGTGCGCTGAAGCGTACATTTCCTTGGCCTCCCGAGGTAAGAGTAGGCGTATACATTCTGGTCCGCCGCTCTCAACTGGAGAGGCCCACTGGAACCAACTGTTTAAATCAGATTTGAATGAAAAGTGTTTTTCTTCTCACGTAACATTATTTGTAAATAAAACTGATTCTAGTATGTTTCCGGCTCACTATTTTACACACTGAATTATAGGAAACGGCTCAACCTATTTTTGTTAGTTTTTTCCTGGATGTCTGGGTAATTTAAGTATTTATCTATTATACATAGCGCAGTCAGACTGGGACGTTTTGCCTGCAAGTGCCTTGTGTACAATGCCGATATTTATTTCATTCTATAATTTGTAGAGTTATATATTTATAGTTGAATATTCCTTATTTTCACTAAATTTTATACTCAGTTTTACATTCATGAATATAATATTTTTATTGAATATTTCTCATGATTGGTCGTTGGAAGGTTAAAATGATACTAGGCTGCAATAATTTTCCGGTGAGTTATTTTTTTTTTTTTATTGTGCACAATAATATGAAAACCCGCTATAGCCATCAGGATAGACTGTATATTCCCCGTATGTTCACGGACAGTTTTCGCATCAGCGCATACTAACTCTGTATCAAATAATATTCAATAACGTAACGCATCCAAAATCACACAAAACTGTTTATAATAATTTTTATTTGAGATTTTATTCTTTAAAACAAGTTTGATCAGTCAAAGGAGTCGTGAGATGAAGTTGTTGTACTATAATATCTGTAGTAGGCCTAAATGAGATAAAATTTTAAAACTCATAATAATATGAGTCAAATAATATGGTATACAAATTTCACAAAGATTGAATTAGTGGTCTTGACGAACTATTGTTTTAAATTTGAACGTCAACAAAAACGATTGATTAAACGTTACTTTTTTCGTTGTATTATAATCTGTGTTTTGCAAAAATCATGTTGAAAATGTTTTTGTCGTATGATTGAACGGTTGGTTCACTTGTTAGCGCTCAGACTTGGAGACTATAATTTCTGCGTCGACAGAAAGCGTTTTGACTCTTATCACAAAGCTATGTAAACGTATCACAAGTGATGAATGCTCGAGTGTAAATATTTTGTATTAGAAATCAAGTGTCAATATATTCTGTCTTGCATAACAATATTTATACTTTAAATAAACTTTCCGGCGACACGTAACATTCCCAATTGTACTGTGTCTATTCACCCAAAGGCTTTTAATTACACCTATCAGTGCTCGGCCAAGCTACTTCGACGGGGCGAGTATGTGATTACTTTTTGTGCTGTTATGGACGAGACAAACGAAACATCGGAAGATATCGTGCCGTGTAGCGCCTAAACTTTAAAGGGTTTAAGGTTTTAATTACTTAATCAGAATTAAATTTTGAAACGTAGCCGATATTTCAAAATTTCACTCGCTTGGCTCATTACACTAGCCATATTTTTTTCTAATATGACTACTAATATATATATATATATTCTTCACCTTTTGGCTTTAGGGGGTGGGTGTTTCAGTAAGAAATATTATCATTTGAAAATTTCGGGGGTATTACTCAACTCATAATTACGTTAATTTTCCATGTAATTCATTGTTTTTTTAATTTTTAGGGGGATTTATCCAACCGTTCCCCCCTTGGGTCAAATAGCTCCTCGGTTCGGCATCTACCCCGAATGTTGTCGAACTCGACTAAGGGCGGCCCGCGGCTAAACACCAAGATAAGATCTTCGCGCTTCAGACTTATAGAACTAAATCACCAATACACATATTAAACAGTTTTTTCTTTCAATTATCTAAATATAAGATAGGCCCAACTACAAATTGTTGTTTAAAAAGAATGGTAGGCCTAATCAGCTCAAATTTACATACCTTTAAAATCTTAAAAAATAACCACAATTTTCGGCCAACAGTTCATCAATAATTTTAATTTTTTGAAAACAGTAGATGAAAAAAATTTACATTTATTAAATTTGATTTAATTATGAAAAATTTGAATATTAAAAGCCTACATATTTACATTATTTATGAATTAGAAATTACTGCCTCCTTGCCTTCAAGCCCATGAGGGAAGCCGCTTGAAATTATTTTTGTAAATTAAAACTTTTTTTCGTATTAAAGTTACACTCGCAGCAAACTATAACAGGAAATCAATCAATTAATCAAAGCCCATATTAAAATCAATAAAAAATGCTCACAAAACCCAAACCTAAAAAAAAAATTTATACTAATACTGTATTTATTTATTTATCAACAATGTAGGCTTACTTACATTGGTTATAATTCCGTAAACTCAGTAAAGTCAAACAAAAATACATTCAGTTCTTTTTTACTCTTTAAAACTTTTTTTTCATTTTCCTAAAATTGGAAAAAGTGGAGAATGGAAATTTTTGCAGTTAGACACCTCACATATTGACTCGGAAAACAGCCGTTTGATTGACTTCCTGTTATATTGACTCATTAAAGTCAAACAAAAATACATTCAGTAGTTTGTTACACTTTAAAACCTTTTACACTTTGACATAAAAAAGTGTAATATTTCCATGATTAGATAACACGTTTTACTTTTAAGATTATTGTAGGCACTGTAGACCTAGTTTTGGTAGCTTAAGTTAATAAAAAATGCAAGAAAACATGGCATTGACAAAAAACTATTCTTTCACAAAATTGTATGGAAACTCCCCTAATTATAACTTGACTTTTTAAAAACAAGTAGCCCTATGCAAGTAAAAAAATATATTAAAAACCACAATATTAACACATCACTTTGTATCATCTCAGCAAATTATTTAAGCACTTTTTTATTTCTCTTTGGTAAACTGCATATAACAAGTTTTGATAAGTGCAGTTTTAGTTTTGATAAGTACCTCAAAACTAAAAGAAGCTAAAACTTTTAATCTAACTAAACTAATAATGAAAAATTAATTTTCAATAGTTCATAGTGTTTTAATTAAATCATTAATGTAATGCAACTTACTGAAAAATTTTTATCGCACTTATAGGGTTAACATTATTCTTAAACTCATGAGACAGCACAATTAAATGAAAAATTTACTTTAAAAAAGTTTTACTAAAAGTGACTTTTTCAGTAGAATAGACTTCCAAAAGTGGCCTGCTAAACAAAGTGAAATTATATACCTCCTTTATTTGAAATATAAATGTTAAAGGGGTAAACTTAGGAGTAACTCAATTGCATCTTACAATGAGTTTACGTTCTTACTTTCTCGCACACATCTTCAAACAGCTTTAACGGTATCACATCTCCCAATATTCAGCACTATTTATGTAGTTATTTTTATTCGATGTTTAGTGTATCATTTATGAAACTGCAACCTTTATGTAATCTAGAGTTATGTGTTTACAGATGTCGAAATTTAAGAAAACCACCTTCAATGACACATGGCTCCTTAATAGTAGCTTCTCTCCGTGGCTGCAAAGAGTAGAAACTGGCAAGTACTCAGCTTATTGTACACTGTGCTGAACAACTTTTTCCTTGAATAACATGGGAAGAACAGCTGTTACTAGCCACTTATCTGGTAAAAAACACAAGTTAGCTCTCAGCAGTAAGTGTGAAACTAAAAATATCAAAGGCTTCTTCAGTGTTAGAGGTGAAGCAAGTAGATACAAGTATAGCCGGAACATCTACATCAGCCCTCTCAGAAAGCTTAAAACCCCCAGAAATTAGTTTACCCACCTTGACAGTTGAGCCACAAATTTCAGGCTCCAAAAACACTGGTTTGAACAAATTTTTACAGTTAGAAGCTACTCTAAAATCAGAAGTAATATGGGCTATAGACACTGTAATGCAACACAGATCAATGAGAAGCAGCGAGAGAAGTGCAGATCTTTTTAAACTCATGTTTCCAGATTCAGAAATTGCAAAAATGTTTCAGCTTGGTAGAACAAAAGTAGGATATTTACTAGTTCATGGTATCGCCCGATATTTTAAACATGATCTAAACAAAATGTTGAATGATTCATCTTATTTAGTCATCGGATTTGATGAGTCTTTAAACAAGGTTTCACAGAAAGGACAAATGGATATATCAGTCCGATTTTGTGATAGCAATAACAAAGTACAGTTTAGGTATTTCAACTCAGTGTTTTTGGGCCATAGTACAGCTGATGATTTATTGGATTCATTTGTCAAAGCAATTGAAGAACTTGACTACAAGAAAATTTTACAGATATCAATGGATGGACCGAATGTTAACCTTAAATTTTTGAGACTTTATCAAGAATACCTCAATAAAAAAGATAATTGCAAGATTCTTCTTGACATAGGTAGTTGTGGCTTACACACTGTCAACAATGCCTTTAAAGCAGGAATCAAGGCTTCTGGATGGGGTGTGGTGAGTTTTTAAGGACATTATACAATTTATTTCACCATGTACCATCTAGAAGAGCTGCTTATACTTATTACACAAATTCAACTAAATTCCCAAAAAAATATTGTGCTGTTCGGTGGCTTGAAAATAGTAATGTTGCAAAGACTGCTCAGTCCATCCTACCCAACATCATAAAGTATGTGGAAGGAGTGGAAAAGGACAAAAAGAAGCCTAAGTGTCAAAGTTTTGTGTCTCTCAAAACCATGTTGAAAGATAAACTGTTAAGTGTAAAACTTGCATTTTTTCTATCACTAAGTGAAGAATTGGAGCCTTTCCTCCGAGTATTTCAATCCGACGAGCCACTTGCACCCTTCCTTTACGACTCTCTATCAATTACTTTGAAAAGTTTAATGTCTAAAGTTGTTAAAAAGGACAAGTTAGCGGAACACTCGAACAGTATCATCAAAATTGATTTGAATAAAACTGAAAACCTAAAGAGATGTCAAGAAATTGATTTAGGATATGGAACCCGACAAGCCCTTAACAAAATTGGCAAATGCACAGATGAGGAAATTTTCCACCTAAGGAAACGATGTAGAGAAGCTATAGTGGCAATTTGTTCCAAACTTCAAGAAAAGTCGCCTTTAAAAAGTAAATTTACTAAAGGTATTTCGGTTCTGAACCCAGAAATTGCTTTGAAAGATCAACTTAGAGAAACCAGAATGAAGTTTGCTCTTGAAACACTTGTTGAAAATAACTGGCTTGTTGGTTCATCAGCGGATAAGATACACAGAGAGTTTACAGAACTTTGTTCACCACTCCTTGTAGCTGAACAACTGAAGTCGTTTGACAAGAAAAAACAAAAATTGGACGAGCTTTGGTTGATTAATGTTGCTAATTCAGTAAGCGACTTATCTGATGACATGATGAACTTTTTAAAAATGATATTAACACTGTCTCATGGGAATGCATCCCTGGAAAGGGGGTTTTCAATAAATAAAGAATGCATCATAGAAAACCAGACTGCGGAGTCGTTGATAGCTCAACGTGTCATTTTTGACAGTGTATTATCTGCTGATGGACTTGAAAATCTAGAAATCAGCAAATCCATGCTGCAATATGCCAAAAATTCAAGATCCCGCTACCACGAAGAGTTGAAAAGAAGACGCAGAGAAAAAACCAATGAAGTAGAATCTCGAAAAAGGCAGGCAGAGGCTTCAAAAGAAATCAAGAAATTAGCGGTAGAAAAAAGAGAAATTTTAGAAGAAACCCAAAGAAGTTTAGATGAAATCGAGGCAAAACTGACATTGTTAAAAAAGTAGTTTGGTACAGGTAAAATGTTTTTAAGCTGGCACTTGAGGGTTGCGGGCCTTGGCGAGATCCTGAAGGTGGGGGGAGGGTGGAGGTACTCCCAGGCTATTTCTACAAACAATCGCTTTGACTTCCATTGACTCTAGGCTTTCCCATCGCATTAAGGCTCATGCAGGGAATTAACGGGGTTGTTAATTTTTCAAGTACAGTCATTTTTTAAAAATTAATTAAATGAAATTAATTTTTTAATTAATATAAATTAATTTATACTTATTTCCAATGAATTTATGCATTTAGGCTTCATTAAACTATAAAAACTGTGGAAGTAAAAATCCAATAGGATTGGCTAAGGGTTAGGACGTACTAGTATCGATTTTTGGCCCCAATGAAAGGGGACAGTAGTGCCTGATGTTTTCTGGGTGACTAATAGAGAATTTTCACCTAGGATCCAAGAGCCAGCTTAAAATATTTAATCTGTAGTTTATTGTGAACAATTTATAGATAGTGTTTGTTACTCTCAATATCATCATCATGCTACTTATTATTGGTGAGTTATTGCTGCAAAGTTTGTTTCTTTTAACTTTGGTTTAGATAGATCTTTCCTTACAGTAGGATAGGTTTATTTCTCTTAAAAATTTTCAATACTTGAATTTTAATCATGTATCTTCAGATTTTGTGTTTTAATTGGTACCAAATTTATAAATAACCCGTATTTTATTTGCTTTTGGAGTCTAAATTATCATTAAGAAAAACCTTATCATCTAGTTGGTTAAAAAAAAATTGAAATTACTGTACTCAAAGCCTTTGCAATACGTCGCTATCTTGGAATTTTTGCAAGTCAGGGAAAATAAGTTTGTATTAGGGAATAGTCAGGGAAAACCAGTAATTGATATCAGTGGCCATCCTGTATTTTGTAAATAGATCATAATTTTTAATCTTTCTACTTTTTTAATTTTATAGTTCACTCTTATCTTTCCATGCTTAAATATATCATTAATGGTCTTATATTCCTTATTTTTCAAGATCCTTTTTAGAAAAGATAGGTTAAGGTTTTACTATAATTTTTCCCATAGTTGAAAAAGGCTTTAGGTGTTTAAAAAATTGTGTTGTAAAGTTCATAAAATTTGTTGTCTCAGTAGATGTTGCATACAGGTAAACTCTACAAAAGATTAATCATTTGTAATTTATTAGTAACATTATTTTACAGATGTATTTGACAACTAACGAGAACATTTCTGACTTTTTTCTCAACTGCCAGAGCCTCCAGACCCTAAGGCAGTAAACAAGGCTGTAATTTATTAGTAAGATTATTTATTTTACAGCTGTATTCGACAACTAAATGAAAACATTTCTGACTTTTTTTCTCAACTGCCAGAGCCTCCAGACCTCTAAGGCAGTAAACAAGGCTGTAATTTATTAATAAGATTATTTATTTTACAGATGTATTCGAGCACTAACGAGAACATTTCTGACTTTTTTCTCAACTGCCGGAGCCTCCAGACCCTAAGGCAGTAAACAAGGCTGTAATTTATTAGTAAGATTATTTATTTTACAGATGTATTCGACAACTAATGAGAAGATTTCTGACTTTTTTCTCAACTGCCAGAGCCTCCAGAACCTAAGGCATTAAACAAGGCTGTAATTTATTAGTAAGATTATTTATTTTACAGATGTATTCGACAACTAATGAGAACATTTCTGACTTTTTTTCTCAACTGCCAGAGCCTCCAGACCCTAAGGCATTAAACAAGGCTGTACTTTATTAGTAAGATTATTTATTTTACAGATGTATTCGACAACTAATGAGAACATTTCTGACTTTTTTTCTCAACTGCCAGAGCCTCCAGAACCTAAGGCATTAAACAAGGCTGTAATTTATTAGTAAGATTATTTATTTTACAGATGTATTCGACAACTAACGAGAACATTTCTGACTTTTTTTCTCAACTGCCTGAGCCTCCAGACCCTAAGGCAGTAAACAAGGCTGTAATTGGGCTGCAAAGATTAGGCGCTTTAGACTCAGAAGAAAATCTCACTCCTTTGGGAAAACGTATTTATCTATTTACTACACATCCTGTCCTATCAAAAACTTTAGTGTATTCATCTATATTTAAGTGAGTATCTTAGACAATAGAGCTAGAAAAGTTGATTGCATTAAGTCTTAGATCCAAAATTCTATTTATAACAATTAATTTGCCTGTTTTAATACAAAAATGTATCTATAATAACTTTACAGGTTACAAATATGTAAAACCTGTGATAGTTGGTCATTCTCAATTGCAATTAATTAATACAAAATTTTCCCTGCTAGAGCACAGAAAATATTTAGGTAGATGAGATTCATGGTCGCAGTACATTAGCACAATTTCAAGATTAATAGCTTTCTATGAAAATTACAGTCTATTGGTGATATTTCCATTCTGTTTCCATTGATTGCTTCAAAGTAACCGGATGGAAGTTTGATTACAGATAGTATGGGAAGATAAAAAGTAAACAGGAAGTAAACTCTTCCACAGTTGGATTGTCTGGAGATTGTGTCCTTTGATTAATATTAGATTAATCTTCTTAGATTAATATTCTTTTCCCTATTGACGAACTAAAATCAGCTCTCTTCATGAGTGAAGGATTCAGCTGCAGGTCCTGATGACATTGTATTCTCCATGATGAAACAAATCCCAACTTTTACCAAACTAATTGTTCTTTGAATGTGTAATTGTTTATTCATGTTTGATAAAAGACTTTCTTGGATGCCTCATGTGTGTGGTCGGTGATTCGATGCAAAAAGATATTTTGTATGTTGATAGTTCTTAGTGGTACTAACTGGAGAGCTGAGAGAACTTGTATGTTCCATTTCTGTTATGTTGCTCTTGTATAGCCTGTTCGCTTCCACAGCGTGGGGTTCAGAAAACTATCGATTCAGTGCATTATTTTGTACTTAGACTTACTAATGGTCTTTTAGATCAAACTCAATCTCTAGTCTTCTTGCTGAAGATGAGAACCTGCTCTTCCATGACAATGTCAGTTGCATCAAACTTTATTCATGACTGGCCTTCAAAGCAAATCAAAACACCTATCGTTCAAGGTAGTTTTCAATAACACCTTCATAATAAGGTTTTAATAATAAAGATCATTACGATGTACATCAATTACCCCTTTCACTTGAACGAACATTTTTTTATATTCCTCTGTGAATAAACTGTGTTAAGATATCTAAAACATAATACTTGTGACATTTATCGCCAAAAGTTCTGCAAATTTACTGAACCCACCAATATGTAATTATCTATTAGATGGTTCAAAATTGAACAATGATGTTAACTGTAAAATTTATGTGTGAGAACACACCTACACTTATAAATCACTCTCAGCTTGTGGTGTTTTTACAACTATTCCATCTACAGTATTCCATTACCTTATATGTTGCAGTTCCAAAAGTGCTCTTCTACCGATTCAAGATAAGTCCTCTAAGAACCCTTCGGTTGGAGACATTTTGTGTTCAGTACAATGACTCCAATCATAGGGTGTTAAGATTATCATTTTGCTAGGCTCCTGGTCACTATCGAATAAGAGATAACTCAAAAGCAGATGAAGGGGCGAAATTGGATGAAAATATGATGCATTAGACACACCATGTCATGGCATCTGATTTTGCACACAAAATAAAGTATGTAATATTCTGCGCTTACATTGAAGAATAACAAACTAAGAATAAAAACAAAGTGAGTGAAAACTACCTGAAATAAAAGATACCATCCTTGTCTATCCATGAAAGTCTTCCATTTATTTGAATCATAGAGAAGAAATGGTGGTTACTTGTTATCGCAAATGCCACTTTTTATTAACTCAAATGGTTGATGTATAGCGAGGATTCACTACTATGTAAGATCTATGGAGTTACTATCACAGTCAAGCATGGTCTGTTTGAATGTGACGAGTTGGCTGAAGTTTATCAGCATTATGATATTCTACAAAATGTAAAAGCTGTGATAAGGAACGATACCACGGTTATTCTTTTCTTATGTCACATAAACATGTTTCATGAAATTATTTATGTAGTTAGTTTTATTTTTAGAGTTTGTTTAATTTCTTTTTCTATTTTTAATCGATTATTTCTTTGTTCCTTTTTAAAAAATCGTTCTTTTATATTAATTATTTGATTTTTGAATATTTAGTATTAGTTTATTTTAGCAGTATTTAGGTTTACGTTATTACTTTAAATATCCCAGTTAGGCTCTAGTTTTAGGTATTGGTAATGGTGATAACTCATTTAGTTGTTTGCCATGAAAACCTCATGATTCCACTTAACAAAGTTCGAAAGTCAGAATATAGGTTATATTAGATTATACGACGTCTGTTCAAAAAATACGCGGACTGAGGTCATAAAAAAAATGTACTTTATTTGGAAGTTACACGTCTGGGTCTCCTTCAAAGTACTCTCCTTCCTAACGCACACACTTATCCCAACGGTGTTTCCACTTCTTAAAACAGTCTTGGTACGCTTCTTTTGTGATGGCGTTCAGCTTCTTTGTCGCATTTGCCTTAATCTCCGAAATCGTTCCAAATCTTCTTCCTTTGAGGGGTTTTTTGAGTTTTGGGAATAAGAAAAAGTCACAAGGAGCAAGATCAGGTGAGTAGGGAGGTGGGAAAGAACAGTGATCGAGTGTTATGCCAAAAACTCATGAGTTCTGAGTACTGAGTGAGCTGGAGCGTTGTCGTGATGGAAAAACCAGTTATCACTTCTCCACAGTTCTGGCCTTTTGCGTCGGACAGCGTCCCTCAGACGTTTCAGTACTTCATTGTAGGTAATCTGGTTGACTGTAGAGCCTTCAGGGAGGTACTCGTAGTGAACAACACCCTTAGCATCAAAAAAAAAACTGTCAGCATCACCTTCACATTTGACCGAACTTGGCGAGCTTTTTTGAGTCTTGGGGACGTTTGACTTACCCATTGGGATGATTGGACCTTCGTTTCAATGTCGTAACCATACACCCATGATTCATCACCGGTTATAATTCGTGACAAAAAGTTCTCATCTTCATTTGAACGATCAAGCAGTTCCCGACAAACCCGTACGCGATTGGCTTTTTGGTCGTCGGTCATCAGGAGTGGCACAAATTTCGCGGCAATGTGGAGCATCTTCAATTTCTCGGGTCAAAATCTCATAACAAGATCCAACTGATATCCCACACTCTTCGGTAAGCTCCCTAATGGTCAGACGTCGATTTTCGCGCACCAGGTGTTGATTTTGTCAACATGTGGGTCATCAGTTAACGTTGAAGGACGTCCAGGACGCTCATCGTCATCAATTGACTGTCGGCCACCCTTGAAACGTTCATGCCACTTGAAACATGAAGTACGCTTCATGGCAACATCGCCGTAGGCCGTGTTAAGCATGGCAAATGTTTCTGTTGCAGATTTCCCTAGTTTTACACAAAATTTCACAGCAATTCGTTGCTCCTTCAGGCTGTCCATTTTAAAATCCGATAAACAAAAAAAACACTCTTTACTAAACTGCGTGTAACTCATCAACAAATGAAGATATCTGTGACTGAAATGCCGCGTTTTAATCGGCTGATTTATACGAACCTAGCGACACCAAGCGGATTCTCCTGGAACTAACTTGAGCCGCGTATTTTTTGAACAGACCTCATACTACCTACATTAAAAAAATGCAACTAGATGTGTACATTAGTATCCCACACGATAGGTCTACTAGAGTCTGTATGTCGTCAAAACCATTTCAATAATTTACTACTACCTGCTTTACAAAGATAACTTGACAAATTTTGACATTTCACTTTGATAGATCCATCCTTTGGTACACTTGAACCCTTAGAGGTTCCTGTTAGTGCTTCGTTATTTCTGTTGTTGATGACTAACAACCAACAGTCATTATGCTGTGCCCTTTCTGTAGTGATGGGAACAAATTATTTTATTATTATAAAAATATTGGAAAGAACCCAAATAATACCACAAAATTAACAAACAAAACAAGTTACTTAAGATTAAACCCTTATGTACATTTCGATGACCTTTTCATCATCATCAGAGGGTCTTATTACAATCTAGCAAACAAGAAGTTACAAACTAGAGTGACATCAATCGTTTTCTGCAGTCGCTATGTATAGGTGTGAGGTAAGCTTCGACTCTCGACTAACAAATAATGATCAGCCATCTTGAACCAAATAGGCTATGTCAAAAAGTACACTATAATAATACATATGTAATATAAACTACAGCTAATAACAATAAATAAAATAGAAAACTAACTAAAATAATGCGTCGTATTTGAAAAAAGGCTATATAAGTAAGGAATATAGAGGTGTGTTAGGGATAGGCCCTTTATCTGCATTCGTTAATTTACTATTTGTTTTAACTATAAAAATACTTTCATAATGAATGCAGATAAAGGCCTATCCCTAACAACCCCTTGACAATGAAAATCAAATTTTGTTTTATCATCAACAAAAAAAATATCCTCAGTAATTTTAAACTTGCTCTCTTAAAACGTTTTAAAATTGTTTTCTTGGTGACATGCTCCCAGGAACTCGTCATGTACATCATATGCATAACAACAGTTTCAGATTTATTGAAACATAATTTCATATTGTTTGACTGCAGTAGTAAGTAGTAGCTTTTGTCATCACTAACATGATTTTATAGCTCGAATTTTATACTGATCTAGCAACTGTAATTCAGTGTCAAATGAAAGGGGGAAAAATTTGCTGTCTATTGCTCAACAATATGTTGCTTTAGTTTCTTTAATTCCTAATTTACCTCTACAACCTAGTCTTGAAAAATATCTTGGGTTGTCTAAAACTTAAGATCAGAATTTTTTTCCTCCAATCATTTTGCTGCAGTTTCACCATCTAGTATGATCATAAAAATTTATTTTGTGTTTTTTTTAAAATGATTCGGCATTCTTCACTTGTTTGGAAAATTTCTACATACAACATTTATGCAATTGTTTTGGTTCTTGTCCTAGAAATGAGAATGTTTATTAAACAAGGTTTTAAAAAGAAATAACAAAGTTGCCACTTTTATTGTTGCTTCCCAGTTTCTTTTTTCCCTTTATTGTATTTTCTTCTTACAACTTCAAAATGTTATCTTTGTACACTTTTATGTTTCAGCAGTAGATTTTAAAATCCAAAACTGCTCAGAAATTTTACATTAGCTAACCATCTCATATATTAAATTGATAAAGCACTTCCTATTTTCAATTCAATTAATTTCTTTCACTTATAAGATATTACTCACTGTTTGTCATATAGTAAAATTTACTTGGTTCTGATTAAAACACTAACAAGTTGAAAAATTATCTGCTACTATAGGATTAATAAAACAAAAATTACTTTATACAACAAAAGTGTAGCCTATTGTAGAATATTGGTAGGAAAACCGATCAAATTAATAAAAATTAGTCTTAGTTGTTAGTTTGTTTCCAGGAAATTAGGAATCTGCAGTCTATTTACCAGTCTATAACTGTCAACTACTAATAAAAGAAGGGATAGGTAGGTATGTAATTTCAAAAAATGTACAATATAGACAGGTTAAAAATAAGTACAGTAGATGACAATTATGGGAAATTATCAAGGATATACAAGTGGCTAAGTTACTCAGTGTGGGCCATGTATAAACTATTAGGAATTTTCCAGTTCCATAAAAATGAGGCCAACTTAAGCAGGTAGCCAAATTATAGAGGTATCATCTCAAGTATCATGATCAGTTTCATATATTTTACTGTATAATTTTATTTTGAAGCATTTTCCTATCACACCTATTTAATAGAAACATAAAAAGAAACAATTCAGTATATATTCACTCTGTCATTCTCTGATTTATTTTCCAATCTTCTCCTTCTTTTGTATGTCCAAATTTATTTATTACACTTTTGTTATTACTTGCAACCAGACTTTTTGTTAACTAAAAGTTGTTAAATTGTTAACTTACACTTGGTGGAAACGTTTTCGTCTTACAACTTCTTCAGCCTCCCGTTCAGCCACGAGGCTGAAGAAGTCGTAAGATGAAAACGTTTCCTCCAAGTGTAAGTTAACAATTTAACAACTTTTAGTTAACAAACAGTCTGGTTGCAAGTGATAACAAAAGTGTAATAAGTAATTAACAACCAGCTTGTAATAAACAGCAACAATATTTCGATATCCAAATTTATGGAATGCGTTAAAGTTTTTTACAGATATCTTATTTAAAAATTGTAGTTGTAAATCCCATTTGGACCAGTAGTTAAGATATGTTTGGTAATTAACAGCAGGTTTTTCTTCTTGTTAAATGTTTTTTCCTGGCAATGTGCCAAAATATTTATTTCTCTGATATAACAAATTAATGTTTAATCGAGTTCTACTTTTCCAATACAGATTACTACTAAATACACACATTCAACAAGTGAAATCTAAATGGTTATGAATTAAATGGCCCGTCCAATCTTAAAAAAAAAATCTGTTCGCTTTTTTTTGTGTTTGTACATAACAAAATATCACTTTGAAAGTTATTAAATTAAAGACGACTGCAGCGAGATAAACATTGCACTTAACCTGCCATATGAGGTAAGCAAGAAAGATCATGTACAACTATTAAAAACAATAACATTAAACATGATTCAATCTCAATACAAAAGCCACATAAAAATATTCACAGATGGCTTGCTCGACCAGTAGAAGATCTTATCGGGGGCAGGCTACTATAATGAATCGAACGGAGACTGTTTTTACATCCCAGCCAATTCCAATTCCAGTATGGATACTGAGCTTTTGGCTATAAGTGCAGCCATGACTAGCTATGTGCATTTAAAGGTCAATTCAAAAATATGCATCATATCGGATTCGAAAGCCACCCTTCAGTCATTGTTAAGTACTTCTACAAGTTCATACTCGTTTCAAATATCAGAAATAAGAAAAACCATCCTAGAACTAGTGGACTGCGGGAAGGAATGAACTCTTCAATGGGTACCTGCCCATTGCGGAGTACCTGGAAACGAAAAAGGTGATGAAATTGCGAAAATAGCCTCAACCATGGGACCTACAGATGAAGGCAAACACTCCCTGCTACATTGCAAAAGTGTAAGCAGGGAAGTTTTCCGAAAACTTTGGTGTGAAAATTGGGAAAAAGAGTCTACTGGTCAACACCTTTACCCGCTCCAACCAGAACCACCAGTCGAGAATAAATATAGGGAAGTAGCATGATCGACGGCATCTTTTGCTGCCAGAGCAAGAACCGGCCATCTGGTGACACAGGAGTACCTATTTCGTTTTCCTCTCACAGAGTCTCCGTTGTGTGTGCTCTGTGGTGTGGAGAGTGAAACAATTGAACACATCCTGCTGAACTGCCCTTACCCATTACCTACAAGAGACATCCTCAGACCAATTGTGACAAAGTGGCAAGATATTTTAGTTAAGAAGAACCTGTGGGCAATAGCATCATATATACATGGGCCATCGGCTACAGTTGAGCTGGACGCCTGCATGAAGAAGTAAAGATGACTACACTGAGTTTCCAGTTTCCTGGAGGGTAGTAGCATTTTATTATTGTTTGTAAAACGTTTAGGGGGTACAGTATTGCTTTGCATATTTTCCCTATTTCCAGATGTGATAAATAACGATCTATATTATAATAGCACATTATTGATGTGTGAAGACTATTATTTTGGACGATGTCTTGTTTTTAACTTAGATTTTGAGACAACATTCATGTTAATGTAATCTTCTTAAGCCATGTGTATAATCACTACAATATATTACACTTCTTTATATGAGTGTGAAGTCTGTTAGCTCCAAGATTATATAGGTATTCTGTACTATTATAGTTGTATTTTATCTGCTACACAATTTCTAATATCAATAAAAACTGTTTCAGATGTGTGAACCCTGTATTGACCATTGTCACCCTGATGTCTTCAGAATATCAGTTATTCCAAAATGTAATGGAAAATAAAGAAGCAATAAAATCACTTAAACAGAAATTCAGTCCTTGCAGTGACCATATGGCATTGGCCTGGCTCTTTCATCAATGGGAACAATACAGAAAATATGGAACTCAGCGATCAGAAATGTTTTGTAGAGAAAATGGTCTTTATGATACAAACATGGCTCTTACTCAAAGTAAGCGCAGTTTTTATATTAAAATTTATAATTAAATTATATTAAAATCTGGAATATATGCAGATTGTTTTCAGATAAATAATGAAACCAGTATAAGCTCAATCCAATTTAAAAACAATATACTTTGTCAAATAATAGATAATCTGATTACAATACATACAAACCCACTAAACTGCAAGATAAAGAACCATTTAATGGAAAGAGTAGAACCTGCTACAGTGATGCCTACATCTTAACCCTTAGCACGCTGGACATATAAAGGGCAAGTAACAGATTACGTGCTATTAGATAAAAAAACGTTTTTGCGAAATGTTCAAAGTTCTATTTCATTCTGAGTTCCTAAAGATGTATTTAAACAAAAAAAAATTATAAACTAGTTAATTTTATAATTTTTTATATTTTTACACTTGGTAATTCAAGATATCAATAAATCCATTTAAAATAAAATTAAAGTAACTAAAATTATTATTCACCAAATCATAAACAATAAATTATTCTTACAGTACAAACAAACGTCACTCACGTAAACAGTAAACAACTACAGAAATCACAATGCCAACACAAAATACGACAATTGGCAGACGCTGCGTCCTGCTGAGAATACCCATCATAGCGCATGCATAGACCACGTAATGGCGCCTGGTGGCTAAAACAACAGAATGTGGATCGGTAGCCCGTGGCCAAGAACAATGAACGTAGCAAAGGAGTTTATTTACACCAAACAAACATTGTCACGCATTGTAATTTACTTTAAACAAACAACTAGGACTTCCATAAACAAAATATTGCAAATACGTGATTTCTCGTGATACTCGCTAGCAGAGATTTCAACCTTAAGAGAAATCACGTTATATGCGCACAAAGGGTTGAAAATATTCATATGGACAGTGAAGAAAACATTTGATAAAAGATAATTCGTAAAATTTTCTTGAAAAAGAACTACAAAAATAATATATAATCTTCCTTTAATTGATTTCTATACTCCTGACTTGATCTTTATAAAAATAATGATATAAAAATATTGATTCTTACCTGGTAAAATGCATGCAAATTATTCTGAACACAGGGTTATTTTATGACCTGCTTCACTGCTAACTACAAACTTATGTAAACGTAATGTAAAGTTGTTTTTTGTCTCAAAACCCATTTTGTATTTTTATGTTTGTGTCTGTTAAAGTAATACATTGTAACAATGGATTTTTCTCCAAGAAAATATTCAAAAAATGTTTCACTCTATAAACATTCAAGTATGCCACAGTAACAAATAGCTTCTGAGTATGGCATTGGACAATACCATTAAAATATAATAATAAAATAAGAAACTGGTTCATTTTCTCTTCAAAGAGGAGTAAAATGTGGTTGTAAAAAAAACCATTGCAAAACAGTGTGAAAAAAGTGAATCCAAAATTAACTACTGTGTGCTTAAATTGAGAGCTAAATAGTTAGTGAAACAAATTTTGCATGTGACAACTGTTAAATGTGCCAATGGCTTGATGCTAGACAAAAAGCTCATCAACCAGCTAAAAATCATGTCTTGACACCAGAAATTAGCAAAAAATTGTGGGTCAAAGCACATACTAACTGAACTTTTGGAAGACTGAAAATACATTATTTTTTTTGATGAATCCCATTTTTATATTCAGGGGCAAAAGATTCTTATGTCTGAAAAGCAGCAAATAAATAAACAACATATTTATATATAAAGAAACACCAGCTCATATCCATCTCTCAGTTAAACATTTCAAGAAACATTTGTTTTTCATTCTCATGCTTAAGTTTTCTCCTTAGTTCAACTATGGGCATTAGTTAAGTACTCATAATACTGTGCACTGGCTCCAACGCCACAGGTACTACCTGACCGAGGGCCAAAGCGGTTGGCAGACTAGCATGCTTTAAAAATGCAATGATTTTTACCAGTCAAAACTTGCTATGAAAAGAAAGTAAGGTGTTCTACGTTTAAAGATTGTGTTGTTAATTGATATGTTTATGGATATACGTTTGAGTGTGCATATTGTGGTAGGGTGCATGTTGTATCTGTGGTGTTGTTAGACTCAGTTACCACAAAAGGACCCTTGTAGTGGATGCAGCCATTCCTCGCTATCCCTTGCGGGAGTTAGAGTGATAACTAAATATGTAGGAACTTATTACACTTTTGCTATTACTTGCGACCAGACTTTTTGTTAACTAAACGTTGTTAAATTGTTAACTTACACTTGGAGGAAACGTTTTCGTCTTACAACTTCTTCAGCCTCGTATTTTTGCCGCTAGGAATGCTGCAGTTGCGCTTCCTCGGTACCATTATTTTGAAAGTTAGAAGTGATGTGTTCGAAGAGTATGTGTGATCTGTGCCGTGTTTGTTCATTTAAGATATCATTTTTATGTGTGTTGCTATGTCTATATATTTCAAACTGTTCTAGTGTGTTTAATTTATGGCCTTTGTTGCATGTGTGGAGGATGCTCATGTTATTTTCCATACTTTTGCATGAGTGTTTAGTGTCCATGAGGTGATTTGTGAAGGTGGATTCAATAGTAGTGTGCAGTGCACTTTTGTGCTCTTTATATCTTTTGCTCTTTGTCCAATATAGAACTTATTGCAGTTGTTGCATTTTAGTTTGTATACTCCTGGGTTATTGTATGTGTTGGTGTTGTTATTAATGCTGTGTCTGATAGCCGTTTGGCTTTTATTTGTTGTTCTGTAAGCTACATTGTATCCTGCTTTTTTGAATTGGTGTGCTATTTTATTTGTGATTTTGTTTATATATGTGAGGGTGATGAATTTGTTTGTGTTCGTGTTTTTGTTGTTTGTGTTGATGTTACTGTTCTTGTTGAGTATTTTTCTGTGTAGTTTGTCTATTAAATAATTGTCATATCCATTTTTGTGAACTAAATATTTGATTGTGTTTAGTTCCTCTGTGTAGTTAGTTGTGGACATAGGTATTTTATTTAGTCTGTGTAGTAAATGTTTAAATGCTGCTTGTTTATGTTGTATTTGGTGGTTCGATGAATTGTGTCTGTCATGGTTGGCTTGCGGTATATGTTGAATTCATGTTTGTTTTGATTATTTGTTATGGTGATGTCTAAGAAATTCAATGTTTTGTTGTTTTCGAACTCTGCAATTAACTGGATATGTTTGTGTATTTTGTTTATATGCGTTTGGAATTGTCGGCATTGTCTTATGTTTCCTCAATATAGTATTATAACGTCATCTACATATCTGTGCCAATATATTATCTTATTAACATACTCTTCGATCACATCACTTCTAACTTTCAAAATAATGGTACCGAGGAAGCGCAACTGCAGCATTCCTAGCAACAAAAATACGAGGCTGAAGAAGTCGTAAGACGAAAACGTTTCCTCCAAGCGTTCCTCCAATTTAACAACTTTTAGTTAACAAAAAGCCTGGTCGCAAGTAATAGCAAAAGTGTAATAAAAATTAACAACCAGCTGGTCATGAACAGCAAGAAGATTTCGATATGTGGGAACTGATTAATAAATTGTAATATTAATCATTATTTGGTTATAATTTTTGTATTTTGATATTGTATTTAATGTGAGTTATATTAATTATAATAGTCCTAATGTATCATTGAATTTTTCTTATGTTTGTGTTAATGTTTACATTAATTTTAAATCATAAAATTGTATGGTTCAATTAGTCATAAATTTTATGATTTAGAATTGATTGTTTGCATAGTGACTTCTGATGCTAATGCTTTTATAAATTTTATTAAAAGATGCGAAATATTTTCAGAACTAAGAACATTGAATGGTGATTATTTGCAAAAATCTCAGCTGATAGATTCATCAATTGATTACACCAGTTTTGATGAGGAATGTAACCTTCATTCAAGGAATGATGAGTTTGTAAAAGCAGTTCTACTCTCAGGATTTGGACAAGTGTTGTTAGCTCGTAACTTCAAACTAATGAAAGGAAGACTGAAACACTGCAATGATATCATTACTCAGTAAGTATATGTTAGACCAGTTTTACAAAGACGTTAAATCCACAAAGCAGTGAGATTTTAAAAGATTTATATAATAAATTTTAAAACAGTTATAACAAAATGTGAACCGCTTTTAAAAGCTGTTATATACACAAAGAGTTGGTGCAAATACAAACATTGAGTTTTGTTCTAAAAAATAATTTTACTAAGTTACTATAGATTTTAATGAATATTTTCTAATAATGAAACGTTTTAGGAAAAATGATCTTCTTAACACATTACAGATCTTCATAGCCCAATTAGATGCACTCTGCGTCAGTGGGTTGAATTAATTACTCACGTCAATTGAGTAGTATTTTGCTATGAAAATATTCTCACTTATAAAGAACTAAATATTTTATACATAATACAATTTTTATAATTTGATGCAATTTTGTTAGTAATACCTCGTACCTTAGCTCATTATTTGTACTTAATTAGCAAAAACAAATTAAAATTTACTTACTATTTGAAATCTGCGATTGATTCTAGGCTCCCACTATTATTGTTCTCGTTGGATATACACAAAGATACACTAATTGCAACAAATATTTACAGTTGAATGACATACAACAAACTTAACCTACTGATTGACACAGTGTTGTAATATCAATACAATAATAACAATTGCATACAACTAATAACAATAACAATAGTGAAAAAATTCACTCTCAACATAAAAACTTTTAAAAGCCTCTATCATGTCGAGAACGACAGTTGAAAGGACAAATTACAGTCTATAAATATCTATTACTACCTATGCTTCAAGTTTTGAGATGCAATAAATATCCCTTAGACAACACAAATAGACAGTCTTGTATGTGGCATATCAAGAAACCAGAGGTAGAAACCTCTATAACATTCAAAAAGAACCAAATGATTTGGAAATGTATCAAGGGGTTCCAGATTTACAGCCGTCTTTGCAGCACAGACACATTGTGACTGAGACCTATCTCTTCAGATTTAATCTGAGTAAATCTCCACTCTGCCCTAACTGTAGAAAAGAGGAGGAGACTCTAGACCATATCCTCCTTCGATGCTCCTCACTAATTCCACCAAGAGCAGCTCTGCTATCTGCGCTGGGAAGCCAGGGAAACATCAAAACAATATTGATCGATAAACAGTTTTGGACCTTGGCTGCAGCAACTTATTATGGACATTGGACCATTGGAGTCACATGACCCTGGATGTCCGCAGCAAGAAGTAAGTATGTGGCATATCAGAAAATAAACTTTCTAGAAGTAAATCTACATGTAGCAACATTTTGTTAGGACGAGCTGAGCTCGCCCATGAAGTACAAAGGGTGAACATAAAGATATTAGCAGCTTGCAATAAGGGGAAAGTTTGGTCTATGTTGAAGAAGGGGTATATAAGCTCCTTATAATTGGTTATTCTAACATTATAAGGTCATCATATTTGTAATTGAACAAAAGAAATTGTATTTAAACTCAAATTTAAAAGTAATTTAAAGCAATTACCTTAAAACAAAATTAGAAGCTAACAAAAATCAATCAGCAAATTGAAATAAACATTTAAGAGGTAATAGAAGCCTTAAAATCAGAGGAAAACAATGAGTCAGGGGAAACAACTGAAATAATTTTGTGTATGTATGTAGAAGAAAAATTGTGTCATAAGGATATCCATTTGCATTCATCCAAATAAAAAAAGCGGATAATCCACTACGCAGAATGAAACTGTGGAATTCAATGAAAGATACAGAGGTAAAAGACAGACTAATTGAGGCTGTAAATGCATGTACAAAAACGTAGTATATACATTAAAGTTGGGCCGAAAGTAACAAGAAAACTGAATAAACAAAAGTTTATAGAGCAAACCAGATGCTCTATTTCTCTCTATTTAAATCTTTTCAGACTAAACTCTCATGATATGGGAGTGGAAATGTGAGAGATTGGAGGTACCAGTTTGATATTATATTATATCCATCCTAGGTTTTGAGATGATTAGATAATTTTGCAGAATTAGAAAGGCTTAATGAACAGTAAATTTAAAGAAGGGTGTGCAAAAGTAGACTGGAAGTAAACATAAATAAATGTCAAATATAGGGGCATTGAAATATATCTCTGTAGATAAACAAAGATATGACTATTAAAACAATTAAGAAATTGAAATACTTGAGTTGTATGTTATTAAAAGGACAAAGAACTTAATAGTTGGATTATTGAATAATGCATCAAACTGCTTAATGCTGTAATATAATTAATTGTTATACAAATGACACTCAACTATGACCTATTGCCTATAGGCTTAAGACAAATAAAAATAAAATACAAATTAAAGAAGTATCTTAGAAAGCATAATACATGCTGCAGAATTCTGGATGCTAAATAGAGAAACATAGTTAGAAACTAAATGCAGTAGAAACAGATTAACATAGACGAAGCAGCTTTTGTTATAATACAGTTAAAGCTCTAGTATCTGGCACTACTTTGCATAAGTTTATGCTACCTATCAAGAAAATTTGAATGTACTCTTGAAATCTTACCTTCTATATTTGTTTCCAATAACTATATTTCCTTACGTATTTATAAAATCACACACACACATGCACGCATTATTTATTAGAACAAAATTGAAGAAAGAAAAGAGAATTATTTCTAACAAACTTTTTTCGTTCGTACTATGTTGAAATAAAACATCCACCAGTACACTTAACTAATCGAAGACTACTGATTTTGTAATGTTTTAATGATTTTTAAAATTATCTCAGGTGTATGACTGCCTGATACACAATGTCTGTGTTGCATGCAAAATTTTGAATGAAGCATTTGCAGTTCCAAAACTTACTAAGCTGAGTAGTATTTCTTACCTTCAACAAATGTTAACAGCATTGTAAAAGCAACTACAGCATTACTCCATGATACTTTTACTTTTTCTTAAACGATTTCTGAAATCGTTGGGGTGTTATGTATTTTATTTCCAATGAGTCACATCTCATAAGAACAAAGAAGGGTACTATACTTATTTTGAAAATGTGCCAGTAATAGAACATTCCGAATGATAGAATGCCATATAAAACAGCTTTTACTGTTCTGAATTCCAAAAGAATTCAGAGGTTATATTTACTGCCTTTAATATACACAGTTCTAATAAAACAGCCAACCCAACCTTTGTAGAAAATTTTATCTTACAAGTGAAAGCTATTTGGAATTAATATGCGCTTATTTATGTTGTATTTACTGAAAAACCATTTTTCAAGTTTAGCAATTTATGATTCATAACATTCTTAACTGGTTTAAAACTCTCATCATCTAAATTATGATTACTCTGATGTGTCTTCAGCATTAGTTACTTAACTTTTCCAGTCTGCTGTATTTTAATATGATTGTTTAGATTAATTATTGCTTCCTTTATAGTTCATCCGATTACATATACTTACATAGGTAATAAATTAAATATTGTACTCTGTATGTAGGCCTGCACTAAAAGTATAAATCTTCTCTAAATTCTTAAAAATCATAATCCTCTTATTTACCAGAAAGATAGGCTTAACATTTTGCGAATTTGACATTTACAAGGGTTTCCAACAACCCTAACTTCACGAATTATAAGGGATTATTACACTTATTCATTTACATAATTGCATAATAAAGTTATAAATAATTGAAGATTAGGACCATGGCTATACTCAAGTACAGACAAATGCAAATAAGAGGGTAATTCTAAAGAAAGTAAACTATGCTAAATTTAGTGTGTATACGAGGCGTGTTTTTTAAGTAAGTACCGTTTTGCCACAAAGGGCCGCAGCGCTGAGGTCTGCGTTTTGCGCATGTGCATTGGGTACCTACATCTGTTGTCTACGCACTGACGCCATTACAGACTGATTCTTCCTTGTTTACGTTGTGTACTGAGTGTTTAGGATGCCTCCGATAATCATGAGTCCCGCCGACTGTGACGTACGAGCTGTTATAAGATTTTTTAGTGCTAAACACCTAAAAGCTACCGAAATTCATCGTGAGATCTGTGCAGTTTACGGAGAAAACATTATGAGTGATGGAATGGTAAGAAAGTGGGTGAGATCATTTAAAGATGGCCGCACAAATGTGCACGGTGAACAACAGAGCGGGCGTCCTTCGGTCGTTAATGAAAGTTTGGTGCAGAAAGTGGACAATACGGTCAGACAAAACAGACGCTTTACGATTTCCTCCTTGTGGGATGACTTTCCTGATGTTTCTTGTAGTGCTTTGTATGGCGTTGTGACCGAGCACTTGAATTACCGAAAATTGTGAGCATGTTGGGTACCGAAAATGTTGACGGATGTGCACGAAACCAAATGTTTAGGCAGTGCATTGACTTTCCTTGAGGGGTACCACAATGACGGTGATGATTTCTTAAGCCAAATTGTTAAGGGCGATGAAACATGGGTGGCCTACGTCACACCAGAATCAAAGCAACAGTCCATGGAATGGCGGCATTAAAATTCACCCAGAAAAAAGTGAAGTTTGAGCAAACAATTTCTGCCCGGAAAATCATGTGCACAGTTTTTTAGGACAGAAAAGGAGTATTGCTTGTGGAATTTCTGCCTCGTAATGAGACAATCAATTCAGCAGGTTACTGTAAGACATTGCACAATCTACGCCGTTCAATTCAGAACAAAAGACGTGGCAAGTTGAGCAAGGGCATCATTTTGCTGCAAGACAATGCCCGTCCACATGTGGCGAATCAGACCAAAGATCTCATCACTTCTTTTCGATGTGAAATTCTAGATCATCCTCCGTACAGCCCCGATCTGGCGCCCAGTGACTACCATCTGTTCCTGCACTTGAAGAAACACCTGAGCGGTCAGCGTCTTCAAGATGATGACGAAGTCAAAACAGTGGTGATGCAGTGGTTAACAAGTCAGGCGGCAGACTTCTATGAGGAGGGTACTCAAAAACTGGTACAACGTTATGACAAGTGCCTCAATATTGCCGGAAGTTATGTAGAAAAGTAGATTAAGGTACAGGCTTTCATTCAAAAATAAAATTATTGAGATACCTTAGCACATCTTTTTTTAATTTCAAAACGGTACTTATTTAAAAACACGCCTTGTACTATAATTACCTGTAAAAAACCTAATAAAATATCGTATTCAAATAATAACATTACGCAGCTTCTGTAGACTCTTCATTCTGTTTAATGGTTGGACAAAAAGACATTAATGGTGGGTTTATAGATTGAATGGTTAGTTTTATAAGAATGAGTTGTATAGTTTCTAAGTGTTTTCTGTAATTTAAAAAACCGAAAACTCTGAACCCTGAAATCATTGTGATACTTATTGCCTATTTGAAAATTCTCTGAAAAATTAAAATTTAACGATAATTTTCAGATTTGGACAAAGTGCAAAAATTGTGAGTGACAGTGTTAATTATGGCCGTAAAACCTATCCTTCTCCGTTTTTAACCTATTATCGAATGA
Source organism: Prosapia bicincta (assembly GCA_036971475.1). NCBI lineage: Eukaryota > Metazoa > Arthropoda > Insecta > Hemiptera > Cercopidae > Prosapia > Prosapia bicincta. Next base: position 104,002,937 of record JBAIZL010000003.1, on the reverse strand, counting down.
CGAGCTCTTTGGAAAGGCCTATAGTTAAAATTTGGGATTCAAGTATAGTAACACCAGTTGCTGTACTTTTATTTTTGCCCAGAAACATCAGTATAAAAACAGTATGTATTATTAATGTTAAATAGATTTTTAAATGTGAAACTTATATTTGTGCATTTTATAGAACTGATCTTCTCTTGTAACTGTTAACTAATTTTGTATCAAATTTAATGTAAGAAAGGCATGTACAAGCAAATAGAAGTTTTCATAAAGTTGTTCCATTTTGTTTGTAAATTAGTGTTTTTAAATATTATAAGAAAGTAACATAATGCTCTATGGTTTGTAGGAGTTATAATAGGAAGTAAATAAGATTCTTATTTTCTAGAACAACTATGGTTAACAGTTGTATAGCTGCTATTCCTCAGTACAATAGTAGTTCTAGAAAATAGAATATATTATTTTGTATGAAACATTCTGTTACAGTCCAAATACTTTGGCATTAGCCACCTTGTTTTGTGCTGTAGTAATGAGTTACATTTAAATTATTTAAGCAATTTCTTTTCATAGCCTTTAAATATTTCTACATTCTACTCAAGTATTCCATCATATCTGCAAGTGTTATGTTTTTACAGATGAAGAATTTGGATTCCTCAAAAACTGTTCTTTCTGTCAAAGGATCTGCTCCAATTAACATAACATGTGATCATGAGTAAGTTATTATAATAATAATGTTAATGCTACCTTACCTAATCTTACCCTGCCTAATACTGATCTTACCTATCAGTAATAAACCACACATAGTATTAATAAAATAACCGATTTTATTAATTAAGTAATTAAACTGATTGTACCTACTAAGAGAAATTTCACTTCTCTAGTGATATCCTGGTCAAATAAATCAATGCTTACAATAAAAATATAAACATTAACTTACGTTGTAAATATAAACGATAAATACACCATTACGCTATCTTTCTGAAAAATATTTTTCTGAGGCCATAGCAAGTAGTTACTTTTTTTAAACCTGATGTGCATAGGTTTACTTGTATAAGCTACCCTGCCTAATTGAGCCATTGTCCCCTATTCTTATTACCAGTGGATCATGGTTCTTCATTAAACCTACCTCCACTCCATTTCTTTTTCTATCTCTTGTATTAATGGGCAAATAAAACTCCCCAATAGGGAGTAAGGTTTATGACCTTGTACAGATGAGCCAAATCCTGGTCTGGGTCCTGGTCCATACTGGACATTTCAAGTTCCTATATTTACTCTGTTTATATGTTATATGTTTTTCTTACTAACCATCAAAATCCCTTCAGTAACTATAAAAACATCTAATTATATATATTTGAGGCATGTCAAACACTGGAAAAATGTGAATGTTGATCACATAGAGTCTAATTCTCTTAAGTCAGTTAATTATTATTATGTACAGATAGTCCTGTGTTTTATTGCATCAGAAGAAAAAAAGCTTAGTGCAACCATGGGATCATTAACATGTAGAACACAGACCAGTGAAACTCGACTGATAGGCTCCCCAACGTGACACTCAGGTCAGGAAAATTTTAGGGGTATGTCCCCAAAGATACGAGGCGTGTTTTTGAAGTAAGTACCGTTTTGCCACACCTTGGTCGCAGCGCTGCGGTCGGCGTTTTGTGCATGCGCACTGGGTACCTACATCTATTGTCTACGCACTTTGAAAGAATGTAGCTTCATTGGGAGTAAAATGTCTGCTACGTACAGAAGTAGTACTGCTTTTGCTACACTGTTGTACCTCACTAGTAATAAGCTGTGCTTATGTTGCCACAGTAACAAAATTGAACTTGTATTATAATCATCTATCGTAACCAATACAATATCTGTATTTTATATCAAACCGAATTAGAATATTAGTTACAATAGCTTAATCAAATTCTAGGCATTTCTTTCTAACAACAATTGATATTTTTTCCAAACATGATCTTTTCCTTGTTTTATTTTGTAATTCTCAATAGAGGTATGGTATAAATTAGGATATTTGTAAACTTCTACAATGATAACTTCAAAGAAAGCCTTACCTTTAATAACTGGCAATACGACACTTGAAGCAGTAACTTACCACTTCATCTGCAGACAAGAAACTATTACCATTGACTCCTTCACTCACAGATTTGATTCCATTTTTGCATTACAGAAAATTCTACACCAGAAGTAATTCTGTGTGTTTACAGTAAACTACTACTAGTTCTATTCATTCGTTTCCCATTTGTGGGCAGTAGAAATACTGCTTGAAGTGGCAGTAACGTGTTGTTGTAGCTGTAGATATATAAATATTAACAACCTGCAAATAATTATTTTGTTTTTGTTATCATATTTTACATAACTAAAATTGTAATCTCGTTTGTGTTTTTTTAATTTATTAATAAGTGTTTTCTGTTAAACAGACATGCAAAGCTCTTACTAAACTTGAAGCAAGTAATGTGGGAAGTTGTGGATTATTTAGTTGAACACGAGGGTCATCCGTCAAACAAACAGGAATATGAAACTGTGTCCCAATTTAGAGATGCTATGATTCATGTAGTTTCTAAGTTAGTTTCTCAACAAGGAGAGAACATTGATTACAATGAGGAAGGGGAATTACGGAATCAGTAATTCAGTTACTAACTGTTTTTATTTAGCAAAAAATGGTTATCAATAATAATATCTTGTTGTATCTTACATGTGATTTCATATGAATAGTTAATAGTTATGCTGAATCTGTGTTTCACATTCAAAAAAACCAAATTTTTAAATTTAGTTTAGATTTTATAATAGGATAGAATTAACATATATCACAAAGTTGAGTATCTAGACACTCCAAGGCAAATGAATATTTTTAAAGTTTTTTTCTTTTAATGAGCTTGTTTTTTTTAATTATTCAGATTAGTGAAGACATGTTTACTATTTTATTTTCATTTCACTATATAGAGAACAAATTTGAAAAAGAACAAAGTTTTGTTAAATTGTACATAGATTCTTACAGCTCTTCAGTAAATTAATAGAAAACGACTACAACCCAATGACCTTGAAGAATGGTCAAGTATGCAAATATTCCAAAGCTAGCAGAATCAGACAAAATACAACTCTGTGTAGACAATTTAACATTATTGTGGTAAACACTGGTCCAAATATAAAAAGAAGTTTGTAAAAATGTTTAAATGTACACATTATAGTCAAGTAAATGTAAAACATTTTTTTATTATTTACTTACACAAATATACAATATCAAGAGCACAGTGGTACAATATATTACAATAAAAATATGGGCTAAAACCCCAATACCACAAAAATAACTCATATTTCAACTTCTAGTCTTACAATAAGTCAGTCTAGTTTGCAAATTATTGTGTTCTAGATTGTAATTTTGTAATAGTACCCTCTGATGATGATGACATGGGTATTGAAATGTACTTAAGGGTTTAATTTTTAAGCTTCCCAATCTGCTTTGTAAATATTGTGCTTATTGTATGCTCGGTATGGATCATGAACAAGCTTGTTTGTTATAGATATGTCTATGAATTCCGGGACATGGTTAATTCTAATTTTTTTCAATGTACCCGTTTGTAATAATTCTTTCCATCACTGGTAACAATAATGATAAATCTAAAGTGCTTAACACTCCTGTTGAAGGACACTGCTATGGAACTTCTTTATTCTGATGATGTTTTAAGTTTGAATTCTCTTAAACAGATAAACACCATTTCTGTTCTCTGGTCCATTGTTCCAGAAATTATGTTTACTATTGAAGTCTGACTGTAATGATATTTTGATTATTACTTGAAAGCTTGTCCAAGTTGATTAATGTAAATTCAAAATCTTATCAACTCTTTATATCCATTTTGGTAATTTTCATGTCACAGTTTTCCACGTGTAGGGACTCGTGAACTAGGTCAACCAAACCTCTCAAATTACCTCTTGACATGCTATATAAACTATACGTTTTGAACTTTGAGCAGTGTTTTTTGTTTTATGGCAGGGAGGTTTCTTGTCCGCAAACTATATTTTTATCATGGATTTCTTTTTCTAATTTAGCCGCCTTATTCTTCAATAATCTAGTATTCCAATGCATCCGCAGTCCATCTCTATCCTGTTTATTGTTCTTGTTATCATTCAGCTGCATGCTCTCTCTCTCTCTTCTTTTCTCTTTCGAAATAGCATTGTCCAAGCAAAATATGTCCCACTTTTGTGCTTGCTTCTGTTTTTAAACATTGATAGATGTTCCTTGCACTTATTCTGACCGGGCTCCGTATCACAATTCTTTTGTTAAATGTTCTATGCAATCTCATTATGAGATTTTTGTAAATGTTTAATTTTTTTTTAATATTCAATGCTTTCTTTGCATTTTGTTTAAAATCATGAGAAAGACCATTTGTTGAGTATTGAAACATGTTGCGGGACTTGCTCACAGAATCAATTGCTGGCGTTCAGTTCATTGATTGATTTAGTAGTTCCTGTATAGGTATTGTATAATCAGCTATCCAGGGGCAGTATGAGAGCTAAACCCCCAAAAATTCATGTTTTTGTTCATAAAATAATGAGAATAATAAATACACAAAAACCTCTTAACCACAAACTTTCTTTAATTTACCCTAATGTACATTTCAGTTACAAAGTAACCATCCTCAGAGGGATAACATACAAAGACTCTCCCTCTGAGGATGTTTACTTTGTAACTGAAATGTACATTAGGGTAAATTAAAGGAAGTTTGTGGTTAAGAGGTTTTTGTGTATTTATTATTAAATTCAACCACAGTATATTCCTAATAAATAGTAATAATGAGAATACTATTATTTTTGATAATTAATTATTATCATTGTTATTAATTAAATATTATTATTGTTAACTTCTAATAATTATAGAGAATGACTAGCCTTATAATTAATGTAAAGTTACCAACTGAACAATAGAACTGAAAAGGAATTTTAAAAACGCTCACACCTTACTCATGCCATTATTGCTCCTAATGTATGGAAATATCTAATTGCTGTGTTCAAATGGCTTTTTTAAGGCTACTTTGTTGTGTGAAGGTTAATTATAGTAACTTCATCAAAGAAATCTGTTTTTCAAATTTTATTGGTTTTAAACAGGAATAATACTCCTTGAGAGCAAGAGTTATTCTCATATAATCAGTTTTGATAATTAGTCGTAAAATTACTACATAATTTTTATATTTACTTGTAGTATGATAAAAATAATATTTCATTATATTATCCTGTCTTTAGCATTATTTAGAAGAGAGATTAAGTAGAGCTCCTTATGTAAAATAAAAGATAAAACAAGAAGTCAACCATAGATCACTATCTATGATCAATATCCCTATCCTCGAGACTTCTCTGCTGCCCTATATAATCAAGAAATTTCTTTCTATTTTAAACAGTTCTCAGGCAATACATTATGCTAAGGCAATGTATTTAGTTCTAAATGATGATGTAGACAATCCATATTCTTTCTATAGTTGTTTTGGAAAATTTCATTGCAATAAAAAAATATACCTTCTGTTTGAGAAGCCAACATTCTTTTATTCTATGAACTCTAACGGTTTTACTCTGCTAATGGTGAACTCTGGCTATATCAGTGACCTTGTTATCCTATGTAGTCTTCGTTGTTGTCCTATGAGTACCAACATTTATAGAGTGAAGATATCCACTGAATAAACATGATATCTCTGATTTTATACTTTTATGAGTGTCTGTAGCTCACAGATGCAGAATAACTAATCACTATAAGTTGCTTTTGAGTCTGTTAATTTCAACATTTGCGACTGTAGGCCATATTAAGAACCAGAAGCTCAACATTTACTGTAGAAATGCCCATGGATAGAAGACATCTAGTTAATTTCTTTCTGCTTATATCTATTTAATGACATCTGTATATAGTTTTAAGAAATTGTGATATTAGTAATTTAGTATTTCCTAATGTATACTTTAAAAATTTCTGGCTACATATGCTCTAGTTTGTATGAATGGAGTAACAACATAATAACAAGTTGTTAATAACTATTGTAAATGTAAGTACATAAAATTGTTTTGTAAATAAAATAAGTTTTACATTACAAATCTTGGTATTAAAATTATTTTGAGTGTTAAACCCCCTAATATTGTATTTTTTTAAATTTGTGTATACATAATAGTATATCTATAAATAAACTGCTTTGATCTGATACCAACAATTTTATAAATAAGAATGGTTTAAAATAAATGCTGGTGTTTTCATGTACGCTATGTCTTTTAAGAACCAAACTATTAGTTGTCTGGCATTAGCCTTGAAAATTCTTTAGCTTTGTTGTTTGGAGTCAAGTTTTGTACATTCAAGTAGATGTTTTTAATTTAATTATATCCCATTTACCAATTACAAAATATGTCTATGTCAAGCTTAAAGTCTTATCTTAATAAATAACTCACTAAATGGTTATATCCTATGTTAAGAGGACAGTTTCTTTTCTTGAGCTAACAATTGAGTTTGTCACCATTCATCTTATACAGTATCTGTTTCCATATTTTACCACTTCCTACAGGTGGGATTCCAGGCTTCATTTTGGAATTTTCCTCTTACCATCCAAAGTTGGGTTTTTCATAGATTAAATATTTATAGGTTCCTTGTGGTATTTTTGTTCTTTTCTCTATAGAAACAACTGCTATGTCTACCTTGACCATTTATGAATCAATAAGTGTTTTATCATAACAGTGAAAGTTCTTAACATCCAAACTATGTATCTTATAGTCAGGCGTTTTGAATATGACAATTTACAACACTGTCATTTAGGAATTTCAGCTTATAATATTAAAATTGCTTGTTGTAATTATCTTGAACTCACTGATTAAATTATAAGCAAATATAGCGTAAACAAGGGAATACTTTAGGACTCCCTTGCTGACGTGTTTCAAATCAATTGTTTCATTTACGAAGCTCAAATGCAAATGAAATTATTGTTTCGAAAAGCATCAGCAGGTAAATCCTAAAGGATTCACTTAGTAAGACTATAGTTACTTATAATTATTATTTATAGTGTGTAAATTATTTCCATCTTTATTTTTAATTAGTTTATGTAGATTCCCCTAAATAGTTTCATCAATCACACAATGTAGACCAAACTTTAATACACAAAACCTTTCCCACTGTCAAAATTGTCAATGATTTTTAAATTTGATTGGATGGTACTATTTTCAAATTGTTAAATATAGTGTCTCTAGAGAGAAACAAATTACTAAATGTTTAATGTATTTATGAATGCAATATTTTATTTTGAAAATTTAATTGGTTTTGGTATTACCAAAAATCTGTTTGTTATAATTTTCTAGATATTTGCTGTTATTTACATGCAACAAAAAAATTTCAATGTCTTGAGAATGTATATATATATATATATATATATATATATTTACAGAAGACATACTATATAAAAACATCATACACGCAGATCAAGAAAAAATGCGTGTAACATCAACAAATACCAACATCACGGACCGAACATCTACACCAGAAAAATAATCAGTGATTCGACAATGGTCAAGTGACCGAAAGGTGCCTCAACACAAGGTAAAATTATTGCACTTAGTGGTGGATAAAAGTATTTACAATAGTAATTTATCAACTTCATATATATATATATATATATATAGAGAGAGAGAGAGAGAGAGAGAATAAAATGCATCTGATGGAATTACTTATAACAGGTTCATCCAAGAAAGAATAGAAGAATCCCCTAGTTGCACTCTGAACGATCACATTCTCAGATACTCTGTCAAGAAGAAGGATTTAGTTGAAAGTTGAAAACCCCTTCTCAACCATATATTGATGTAGTTTCTACTTTCCATAATTTCACAGTTATCCATGATTAATCATTCTGATAGTGAATAGACTCCTCTAAGAACTGCAGATTTGACATTGAGGCTGGGGCTCCATTTGCTGTAGTCTATCACTCTTTAAGTTTTTTGCGCTACATGCAACAGTCGGGTGTCTACACATAATATGAACCACAATCTGCATTGTCGTCGCACGCTGCCTGTTTTCACTACTGATTATTGTGGCAGTAGATATGAGCTGTGACAGCCTTGGCTACAGACACAACACTACAGTCTATAGTTAGTGGAGCAACCTATTGGCGGCAGAGAGTAGTGAACAAATAGAACAGGTTCTTTTTCCGTGCGACACTTCACCCTGCAGCTCGCAGTAAAAGGTTGGACACAGCAGACAGTTACTAGTGGAGCCATCTCCATCTGTTCACTGCCTTCCCTGAGTTAAATTTTGAGGAAAAATTACTTAAAAAGATAACAATTGCAACAATCAAATGGATGGAAAAGAAATGCTTGTTTTGTTTTAACCATTTACTGTTTGATAGTGGGAGTGAACAAAGCCCAGTTATGGAGATTTTAAACATTTAAATGTAAACATTTTAAAAGCATGACAAATGTGCCTCATTTGAAAAATGCATTAAAATATATAACTTTTGGAAAAATAAATATTCCAACACTAAATGTCTCTCCTGTTAGAATTTCAGTCCAAAAACATAATAAATAGTTGTTGAAAAACAAACACTTTCTAGGTAGCAAAGTTTTGTGGTATTCATGAACTACCTTTAAGGGGCCATAAGGAGTCAGAATATTCACTATGGTCACTTCTTGGATTTCATTGTCAGTGACTCACAATCTTGATAGTGAATTGGAAGATTATGTGATGAGTTAACTCAGCCTTCATATATACATCTCATATAGTACGAAATAAACTTTTAGACTGTACATTGATGATCAAATATATATATATTGTAATATTTTTATATAATTTGGAATTTTGAATAATTTAAATAATTTCTTTATAATAAAACAAAATTTAATAACACTAATCTTTAGAAAATAATAAATTGCTGGGCGTCAGTTAGTATTACAAAATAATTGTAACCCTAAAAGTAAAATTTAGATTACTATTACTTTTATTTTGTATTACTTACCATTTATAGTAATAAATAAAACACTTTCTTAGGCCTATAATTCGATTAATTTTTGTTTAATTTAGTTTTTTTTTAAATCTTATTCTAGTTACAATATTTTTTTTAATACACTTTCTCTATTTCCTAATTTAGTTAAATATCACAAGTCTCTTTCTTTCAGGTTATTCGGTGGGTTATTATGACAAATTTAAAATTTGGTTTATGCAATTAATGTTGTAATAAATTTTGTAAAAGAAACGCCTAGGCCTAAAGCTATTAATTTTGAATTTACAATATAATAACTTACAATCTTTTCTTAAACTTATCTGACGTTTAATGTTTTGTCCAAATTTCTAGCCTTTTAAATTTATTTCTATAAACAAATCTTTCACCACTATTTTTTTATGCTTGAATTCTTCCTTTAAATAAAATTTTGGTCAACTTAAGTTTTTTGCTTCCAGTTCCAATGCAAGCTTCTCCAACAATGTTTTTTTTTAATTGAAAATTTCTAGAGCCAAGAATAAAACTTTCAATTGTTGAAACATCTGTTATTTAACCCACTGATTATTTGGATCTTCATGTCCTTACCTGGACAGTTAGGTTTTATCCTCTATGCAATAATTTTTAGGTTTTGTACAATTCTACATTTGGAAAACATCAGCTGTTTCATAATTATACTAGCTGCCATCTTGGTTTTAATATTTTATATTTAGGTTATGGCTCCATTGTTTACATTTTCTTTTTTTCATCCATATTTAATTTACTTCTATTATATTCTGAATTATTGTTATTTATTACTTTTGTACACCTGCCTTCAGATCCATGCTTCATAAACTTAAAGATGTTACAATGACCACAGAAAACATAAACAAAGAAACTGGCACCATTAAATATATATAACATACACAAACGGGTACAACACCACAATAATAGACAAACTATAGTACAAAATACAAAAAAATACTAAAATTAACACTATAGATAGGGAAAACAAATACATCACATTACCATACAGAAACAAAACAACAAATAAAATACCCCGCAAATTTTAAAAAACAGGATACAAAATAGCATAAAAAACTAATAAAAAGTTACAATACAAAATACAATACAACACCAATAACAAAGATATACGACAAGCACCTGGCGTATACAAACTAAACTGAGACAAATGTAACAAATTCTATAGGGACAAACAGGACGCAGTTTTAAACAAAAAGTCGAGGAACACACATATAGAAAACCGACTCAGCATTTTAAAATCACATAAAACAAACAAGACACAAATACACAGACATTTACCATAACCTAGAAATCCTAGACATCAACAAAAAAAGGATCACATCTCAACACACTAGAACAATGTGAAATTTACAGAAACACAAAATACAAACATATTAAACGAACAAACACAATACAAATCACACATACTCTTTGATACTATCGAAAACTGCCTTTAAAACAGTCATCCGCTTGACCCGACATCTCCAAGCAGAAGACACTAGTGAACACCGCCATATAGCGATCGAAAACGTTCTGTCTCAGTAAGGTTTCACAAATTTACAAAATTTAAAGTTCGGATAGTCATAAACTATTGTTAAAGTGAATAATTAAGGTTCGCCGAACGTAATGGAGTACAAAATTCAAGAATAAATCGTTTATGAGGACGAACATTTTCGTCCCACTGTATCCTACTGTCAACTTAGACTAAAACTGACCTTTTAATTGTTTTAGGCAATGATAAGTTTGAGTATGGTATAATAGGGAACTTTGAGAGGGTTTGGCGGTTATATCAAAAAATTGATGTGAATGATAAGGTAATTGGTAGTTGAGTATGAATGCTGGGTGTAGCTTGAAATGTTTGTATATTTTGTACTGTAGGTTGTTTGGCATTGGTTAATTTTGTTTTGTTTTTGGTGAATTCGTAGATTTGATATAATATTTGTGTAGTTGTAGCTCGGGGATATAAGGTGTTAAGCAAAGTTTGTTCGTTTTGAGTGTTTTTGTTCTTTTGTGTGTTTTAGGTAGCATGTGTATAATTACCTCCCTGTTTGGCCTACATAGAAACTGGAGCAGGAACTGCAAGTTTAGTTTGTATACGCCAACGTAGTTGTAAATATCTTTGTTTGTGATGTTAGGTTTAAATTTTTTTTTTTAGGGTGTAATAAGCTATTATGTAATTATTTTACTAAATTTGTTGGTTTGTATATTAGTTTTTGAATGATCTGTAGCTTATGGTTTTGTTGACAAAGAGATACATTTCCAATGAAACGGTTCATGGTTATACAAAAAAAATGTGTTAATATAAACAAGCCTGACATCTCTTATTTATTCAGGTGTGTTTTGTAAAATTAGGGGTTCAAGTTGAAGAAGTATAGTCATCTAATAATAAATTACTATATATTGTCCACCTTCAGGCTTACAGTTTATAAATTAAATAACATTTTAAGCACCCGATAAATAACATAAGTAAACGTAATTTGAATTTAAGCTGATCGGCCGCATCAAGTAGTATAGCAGCATCAATGATCAATGTATATTTAATCTGTAAAATTACTACAAAATTTAAACTGCGAGCCAATCTATGCTTTAAAACAATTTGTTTTCAAATGATACTAGTCATTAGAAAGTCAATTTTGGCCGTTTAGATTTTGGTTTTTGACATTTGGATGTAATAATTTTAAATATCTCCTTTGTTTTTTAAACTGTTATGTGAGGAAGTAGCTATGTGATATTGACAACAATAGAGTTCTTGATTGAATACTGGGATTACTATGAAAGCGGTTTTATAAATAGGACTTTTTTTTTAACAAATAATGGATGGTAAGTTTTGAAGTTATTACTGTGTTGATAAAAACGAATATCAGGCACTTAAGTTGAATGCATTTTCAGCTGGCATAATGTTGTTTTAAAAACGTTAAAAATTCGTATAAGGCTAATTCAAAGGTATATGTTCCATGAGTAATTATTTGAAGAACTGTTTTTGTTAAATAGTACAAAGCTTATTAAATACTACAACATCTAAATCTAGGTAGTCTAATTCAAAGTTTATGTTAAATTTGAAGCTTTTGTCACACTTTATACTGCAAAATCTAATTGTAGGTAGAATCATATATAGGCTGTTTGGCTATAAAACAATTTTCTGTTAAGCCAAGATTTTGATTACTCATAGGGTTATTCTCTGTTATGAATAAAATAATAAATGTTTGATAAAAATTTAGATATCTGAACCGGCTCCATATTTGCATGGAACATTAAAAAACATGTCAAAAGTTCATTTCCATTGATATTTTTTCGTTTTTTGTGTCGCATTATGTTTTATCTCAATTTAAAGTTGGTTAAAAAATTCAGTGCAGAAGTAGCAGTTGTAAATAGGCTGTCTGCCTCGCGGAGGAATATATTGACATCACATAACACCTTTACACTTGGATACTGTGTAGCATTACGTTTTGGCATAATTTTAATGAATTTGACAAAATACAAAGTTTCATTACTGTGAGTAATTTTGCGACTTACTATCGCAAAACAAATAATATGTGTGCGCGAGTTTAATAATTCTAAAAGGTATGTAAAGTGCTTAGTTAGGTATACGTTAATTAGTAAAACAGCTACATATTAGTATGGAACGTTCCTGAACATGTCTTGAGGCTATATTGATATTATGGTTTTCTTTTTATTTTGTTAAATTCATTAAAATTATGCCAAAACGTAATGCTACACATTATCCAAGTGTACAGGTGTTGGGTGACGTCACTACATTTGTGACGTCAATGTATCCCTCCGCGAGGCAGGCAGCCTATTCACAACTGCTACTTTCGTATTAAATTTTTTACCCAACTTTAAATTAAGAAAAAAATAGTGATTCGAACCAAAAAACAAAAAAATATCAATGAAGATAGCCTTTTTACATGTTTCGGAATGTTTCATGCAAATACAGAGCCGGTTTAGAAATGTAAATTTTTACCAAGTGGGTGAAATGTTATATATTGCCTTACAAACATAACTTTAGTGGTAATGCATCAGGCATTACCTGATTATTCCACATTATGTAGATGGTAAACAAAGTATCTTTTTATGATAGGTATGCTTTTAAAAAAATAATAAATTTACTAATCCAAACTAGGACTTGGCTGCTATTTGTTGCATAAGTGACATGAGGGTTGATAACTGGTGCTGATATAGGGTATAGAAATTCTACTAATTTTTTCTGGGTAAATATTGTGTTGTTTGTATGAAGTTCTTTTTTTACCTAAATATATAGGTACACTGGGTATCGTCTATAACAACGTTTAAGGGGGGGATGAAAATTAGGTCGCTATATCCGGGCGTCGTTATATCCAGTACCTACCTACAAGATTGAGTGGGGAGAATTTTAGACTGAATAATAAAACAAAATTTAAATTAACTTAATAAAAAACGGGTTTATTATTTTATTTAAATGTTGCATAATTAAAATTAAACTATGTACGTACATATTTAACAAAATTATTTTATTTACTAGTAACAAAGTCAGTTATTGTTGTTTTTTTTACAATTTTTTTGATAAAAAGTTTCGGAAAGTTTTATTTTCTATTACGTTGATCCCCTCCTGCATAGAATTTGTACAAAGTTTGTTAACAATAACAAATTTTTTTATTAACCCCACATACCTTACTGCTTCAGCCAAAGTAGGTAATTCGTCATCTACCTCTTCATCACCTTCTTCGCTGATTTTTGCCTTTTCTTCACTGTGAGATTTGATTAATTCTACGTCGGATATGTCATATTCTGTGGTTATTTCGCTATCATAGTCTGGAATCAGGTCCCAGTTAATATGTGACGGTAATGTGAGTTGTTGTGCCCATTCTGTTAAATTTTGTTCCGGAGGCTGTATGTTCGGTTCATCTTCGGTGTAGAATCCTGTATGGTGATAACAATTCCTTATTGTCTCCGCAGGAATGTCATTCCATGCTTTTTGGACCATTAAAATAGCATCCAGTATCGAGATTACAATTTTCTTCTGTGTCTTGTAACCATTTCAACACCACCTGCTTCCGGAAATTCGTTTTCATTTTTTGTATAACCCCCTGGTCCATTGGTTGTAAGACAGAGGTTGTATTTGGGGACAAAAACACTATTTTAATGAATTTAAATCTTTAGGGGAGGATGTGGGACGGACAATTATCTATAAGCAAACAAATTTTGTTTTTTCTTTGCCAACTGTGCGTCCCAATCTTTCAGAAACCGTGTGAACAAGTTAGACGTCATCCAGGCTTTTTTATTGTTTTCATAATCCACTGGTAGATTTTCAATCCTTTTGAAGCAACAAGGATTTTTGGATTTTCAGACAAAAAGCTTCTTTTTAATTTTAACCCATCATATTAGCAGCAACTAAAACGGTAAGTCTATCTTTGGAAATTTTACCTATACTACATTTTTCTCCTTTAAAATCAACGTTCGATCCGGTGTTAATTTGTAGAATAGTCCCGTTTCGTCTGCATTGAAGATGTCTTCATCTTTGTAACCTTCACGGAGAGTCGGCTAAACTGTTTGCAACCATGTGCTGCATACACTTGACAAAACGCCAGCTGCCTCACCGGAGATTTTCTTGAAAAGATATTGTGCCGTTGGCAAAATCGCCGGATCCAACCCTTAGAAATCTCCTCGGAGGTGTTTGGATTTATTCTTTTCCATAACTCGGTAGCTTTTTGTTGTGAAATTTGGCCTGAGAGAGGTATATTCTTGCTTCTCTGGAACCGAAACCAATCCAACAATGGCACTCAATTCCTTCGTGCGTCGCAATTTTAATTTATTTAGTCTTGGAAGAATGTCCCATTTCGATTAAGGCTCCTTTTTCGCATTTCACTAACGTATATATGTGTTTCACTTTTGGCTGTATAGTTCGAACTGATAATTTTTGTAGTGGAACGGAAATGGAATGGGGATCACGATTCTTAGAAAGCTTTGTTTACATCGAGATGATTACCGTTCGGAGAATTCTAGAATGTTCCGTCGCTATACTCGATTTTTTTTTAGATGGACCTGAAATGAGTCGTTTTAACCGATCTGTCGTTTTACCCGATGTTGTTATAGGCGATGTAAAATGCATTGAACAGTTACTACAGAATTAAGAAGCCAGGAATTTTCGTTGTTACAGCCGGTACGTTGTATTAAGCAATGTAGTTATATACGATACCCAGTGTATTTATTTCCTGTTCTCATGTGTTCGATTTTAGTAAAAAACTCTATACTGGGCAATGCAGAAAAAAATTATAAAAATTTTTGCTAGCGCCCAAAAAATTTAAAATTTTAGAAAATTGCAGTTCCTCCCCCCTCCTTGACACTCCTAAAACGTTACAAATTCAACGTTTTAGATTTATTTTTTTGAAGTAGTAGCTCGCAAACTGTCTCGAAATGCAATTAAACTTGCTGGTGACTCCCAAAAATTACAAAATTTAAAATTAAATCAACCTTAACACTTCAATTCAACATGCTTTGTGCGGTGTAAGTTCTATCATTTTTAACGATAAAAATTAAAGGTGTTTAAATGTTCAATGCAATATTTTCTGTTTTGAGTGTGGAATCAGGCCTACAAGTGTTTGTTTCGTGCTTTTTGAGTACTTTTGCGACTTATTGCCAAAAAATAAGATGTGTGTGCGAGTTTTATAATTCTATAAGGTTTGTGTACCTGGGGAGATGCTAATAGTGCTTTGTAAAAGTTGATTTTTTAAAAAAAATTTAATATTTGGGGTCATTAGCAAATTTAATTTCATTTTTATGCCCTATGCAAGTTATTATATCAAAAAATTAAGCCAACGTTAAACTAGTAACGTTTCACATGGGAAGGGGAAATTTGTATTTTCCAAACTTTTTAATGTTTGGACCATTAGCGGGAGTTTTTATAATTTTTTTCATATCCCTGATGACCGTCTGTGACCCCTTGTATAATTTTTTTTGCTAAATACGAACACGTGGGAACGGGAAATAAATAATACTATATAACAAAGTTCCCACTTAGTTACATTTTTATCTCTATCTATTTTTAAAGCATAGCATAATATTTCTACCATAAAGTATCGAATTATGATAACTATAGTTTTTTTTTAAGAAAAAATACACTTTTTAACATGCTTAAAGAGATGCAAACATTCCTAATGAAAATTATTTGCACTGACGCCCCAAAAGTGTGAAATTTTCAAAAAATACATTCAAAACCTCACAACATTTACCGAAGTCACAATGTCTTAAAGAAGAATAGTTTCACATACTAACTATTTACAAAAGATGTGCTGTTTGTGATTTGTAATATGAAAGAATTTTTTTTCTTATTACCTCCTTTTAACAGTAAAATTGTATGTAACAGCCGACAATCTATCTGACAGAGGGTTGATTTTACAGGTACCAAATCCACTTTAATTCTTGGCTGCTTATTTATGTATTATTATGATTGCTAATAAACTAAACCGTAATAAATACAAATTATTTATATGGTCAAACAAGCTATAATTTTGAAGTAAGAGGGCTTCAGCTTCCCTCGCAGAACCCCAGTCTAACATAAACACTACTGACAACACACACTACAATTACACACTTAATTACACTTTCTACATGCATTACATTAACAACACAATCTTTACAAATGAAAACCTACATCTTTTCCTGGATTTTTGCCAGAACCTTGAACTCTTCGAATGGCGCCATCACATGAAAGGGACCTTTTACATATCCCTGAAAGTGAAATCAGATCTGAACTGACATCCAATGGTGTAACCGACATCACCCGGATAATGAAAACCGAAAATGGAAGAATAGTGATGTGAGTCAGGAATATTCCCAATAATAATGGAATTTATAAATGGGAATATTTCTAACAAACTTTCCGAAGGCTTTATAAGTTCCCAAAACTAGAAAATTTATGTAATTAACTCATTTAAATGGGGTTTATTTTGTCCTAAACTGTTTTGGAAGTCATTAAATTTCCCATTTATTCTTTTCCTAAGCCTTACCCAGATATTAGGACCAGGATCGAACAGGATTGTTAGTTAGTTATTGTTATCTAAGAAGTCTTGACTTTTGATACTTCATAATTTTTATTAACAATTTAGGCTTTAATAATAGATTACCTTAATATTTTGTTACTAATAATAACAGATACGACTGTTGGAAACCTATAATTTTCATTCATATTATAGTTGTTACTTTTATTTTCAGCTATACAACCAATGTCCAGTATTTTGGAAAAAGCAGGAAGTGGGGTTGAGCATCATACAAAGTAAGTAAATCATGGGTAGAAAAATCAAAGATTTTTGTTCACTAGAAGTAGTCTATAGTAAAAGTTATGATCCTGTAAATATAAATAATGTTACTGATTGGTTATTTATTTATTTTTTTTAATAGCAATGTCAATAAGCAGACACATTGGGTTCATCCAAAGTATAGAGTAGCATTAGAGCTCATGGATGAATGCAACAACATCAAATATGCTGCATATAGGACTGCTTCAAAACTAAGCGTGATGCAAAGGACTCTTGGTTGTGAGTTTTGAAATTTAAAGACATTTATAAATTAAGATAAATGTTAGGCTATGTCCTAATTGGAGAGTATCGCGCGAGCGAGCGTTTAGCGATGGATGCTACATCAGATGATGAAAATATCAAACAAATAAGCAAGTAGTGAACTGTCCTCTTTGAACCTAAGATGGGCTCGCACTTATTTGTTTCAACATTGCGTCGCGTACATCAGCCAATCGCACGCACACCAAACATGTGCATGGTAAGGGGAGTGGCCGATTTGGTTGCAGTTTGCGACCGATGGATCGGTCAACAGAACGCTTTATTAAAACCAGTTTGTTTTTCGTCGCGCTATCAATATCTTATTTTCGAATTTGATATGGATTTTGAGGAGAAATTGATAAACGAAGTGCGTATTAACCGAAGATTTGATGCTACCCCGAGCTACGCATCACAACTATGCCGAGGATGAAAAGAAACCTAATCAGGGTAACATTGAAGATGGTGACAAAGCTCATGAGGTACAATTACCAGAAGACAATGACGTACCAGAAGTCAGTGAAGCAACTATTTCTCCCCTCCAAGAACATGACGCTACCCTTTCACCGTGATTCTTGATATTTCTGACAGAACTTTTAACAATCTTCGTCATCGAATACATTAGTAAGAAGGAAGAGAAAGAAAACACCTCCAGAATTTAAAGAGTTTCAGAAAAGAATGCTTCAAGTTGAACAAGAGAAAATGATCGCCTTTAAAGAGAAACACTGTGAAACCAAGGATGTTGAAGACACCTGTTTCCTCAAATCATTGAAGAAATATCTTCTTCATCTAGTTATACTTCTAGCCCACCAACCTTGCAGATGTAGTCGAATGTTGTAGCTGACATTCTTGTGTATTGATAAAATATGTCCTCTTGACTTCACAACTCGTGATACAGATGATTAAACTCCCCCAGTTTATATCGGCTTCAATATACTTTATTAGTATGCTTTCTTTTATTCTCATGAAATTCTTCTTCAAAAATTCTTCGATAAATACACAATTCCCAGCAAAAACGCAGCCAGGAAGTCATTTCAGCTTGGAGAATGACAACTGAAGTGGTCGTGCTACGGTGTGTTGAGAACGTACGACGATGTCTGGCCGTACGAATTGGTGACCTGTATGAGGACACACATTTAGATAGCGCGATCAACACGCGATGTATCTGACCATCGCTGAACGCTCGCTCGCGCGATACTCTGCAGTTAGGACATAACCTTAGGGAGTTGCATGGTTAGTCCAAAAAGATTTTATGCACAGATTGAACTTCTATTATATCTTTTTAATAGTGCCTTATTGAAGTTTAAGGAAACAGTTTTAAAATTATTTGCTTTTTTGGATTCTTTTGTTATAAATAGATGGTTTTTTCTTAAAACATTTGTACAGATAAGTGTAAATGTTTTTCCCAACATGTATAGATGATAATAAAACAGTTATGAGTATTTTTAGCAAGAAATGACATTAATATTTTATAAGACATATGTTTTGTAACTTTTGAAAAAAAATATTCAATTACAAACACAATACTTCCTTGCTAGAGCACCCTTGTCTAAAAGTGTGTGAATGATCTATCATGTTTTATTTCTCATGTGCTTGCTATTACCTTTATTTTCTTTAATATTTTGAGCTCAGATGAATTTTAAAGAATAAATGAATCATCCTTTAAATTAAATAAATAGATTTTCTTGATAGATTTTAAAATTGTAAAAATATAGTTTTTGCATTGGTTTTTAATATGAATGAATCTACAGATCAGTTCATTTTAAAAAATTACAATATTCACAATAGTATTAACAGGAACTTTTCAAAAATTAGTTTCTAAGTAATTTTAAAACACTTATTTCCTATTTGTAAGTTTTTACAAATTTACAAAATTGAAGTTAGAAGAGTCATAAACTAATGTAAAAGTGATTACTTATTTCTTATTCATAAAATATAACACAAGTATCAAAATCGTAATCTTAAGTAATAAAACACACTTTACAATACAGTAGACCCTCATTATTTGTGGGCTTGGTATTTGTGATTTCACTTATTGATGGTTGGTAAAATTACTGCATTTCCCGCTAGTATGTATCATATTTTAAAACAAAGGCAAGAGTGATAGTGTAGATACAGTGCAGGTTGTAAGATAACATGTTCTCGTCTTATTTATTTTGTACAATACTATAGTCAGTACAAAGAAATCTGACTATTCTCCAAACATCCGATATACTCTACACTACTACTGAAGGCTTACTATTCAATAGATAGGCATTCCTTATTTATTACAACAATCTTTCAAGTGTGGTTATCATCACTGACAAATAACAATGAGTCGATTTGGCGCCCACATCTAGCTTTATACATAGGTTACCATCAGTACTGTTAATTACTGCTGATTTAGTAGTTTTCGAATTCCAAACATCGATAATCGTAACCGAGGACCATAACTATTTCGGATTTTGTGTTTCCCATCAGTTACCAAATATGTATCGCATTAGCTTGTCTTGTTTGCTAATTTTGGAAATGTCATGTCTACTTATGAAATTGTCTAATGAATTTATTTTTGTTTAGTTTTATCTTTTCTTTTAAATTGTTTATCCAAGCCATGATGTCATCAAACTTTGATAGGGACAAGAAAAGGCAGAAAAACATTTTGGCCTTGATTAAGGAAACTGACCTTTTAGATAAATTAAAATGTGAAGAAAACATAGCATCTGTTGCAAAGCATTTTAGTGATAAGAGTCAACAGTGCGTTACAAAAAGAAAAATGAAGAAAATATAAGGAGTGTAAGAGAAGAAACTTGTCAATCAGCAAAAGTTACCTCTGTATGTCGCTATAAACATTGAAAAAATGGAATAAAGTTTGACTTTGTGAATAGAAGATCAATCATAACAAAGAGTCCCACTGAGTTTGATTGAAAAAAACTAGGCATTTGTAAGACGAATTTGTTCAAAACTGTAATGAACATACCGACAATCAATCATTTACAGCAAATAAAGGTGGGTTTGACAAGATCAAGAAACAGTTTTGAATGTGAAATTTGCTGGTAAGTCAGCATCAGTGGATCATGAAGCTGCCAACTCATTTCCAACGCATTTTAAAAATTCTCATTTTGGAGAAAGGCTACATAGTCAACCAACTTTTTAACGCTGAAGAGACTAGACTGTTTTGAAAAGAAAGCATTCACGAACTTTCTTATCTAAGAAGGAGAAATCTGCTAGGGGGTTTAAGGCCACACAGGATTATTTGACTGCTCTACAGGGCTGTATTGCTTGCAGTTACATGATGAAACCAATTGTAGTTTACAGATCTCTAAACCTTAGAGCATTGTCAGGCAAGGACTAGGATCAATTTCTGGTGTTATGAAAATCCGAACAAAAAGGCTTGGGTAACCAGAGAATGGTTCCAACTTTCTGTAATAGAAGCGGAATGTTTATTGAAATCGAAGTTAGTTCCTTTTATATTGTTCTCCTCGTATTATAGACAATGTGCGCCTTGGCACATCATTACATGGAATTGTTATTCCTGCCACCAAACACAACAGCCTTGATTCAACCTCTAGGCCACAATGTCATTGCCATTTCTAAAGCCTATTATAATCGGCAGACTTTCAGCGAATTATCAAATGTGGAAAATAACAAAACCTTAGCAGTGAGCCAATGCTGGAAAAATATGATATCACATTGCATTTCTAAAATAAAAAAAATCAGGGATGAACTAATACCATCATTGGAGCATGCATGTTGGAAGAAATTGTGGCGAGACTATTAACCAGGATGATGTCGCGACAGATGCTCACTATTAACCAGGATGATGTTGTGACAGATGCTCACTATTAACCAGGATGATGTTGTGACAGATGCTCACTAATAACTGGGATGATGTCGTAACAGATGCTCACTATTAACCAGGATGATGTTGCAACAGATGCTCACTATTAACCAGGATGATGTCGCGACAGATGCTCACTATTAACCAGGATGATGTCGCGACAGATGGTCACTATTAACCAGGATGATGTCGCGACAGATGCTCACTATTAACTAGGATGATGTCGCGACAGATGCTCACTATTAACCAGGATGATGTCGCTACAGATGCTCACTTGTTCTTACTGATACTGTCTCATTAGCACAAATTAATGGTAAAGGATTTGAAGACAATAACAGTTAACTCATTTCTTCCCAATAGGACATCATCTATATTTTATGTGATTTTTCCTTATTTAATCTACATTTCTACTATAGAAGTAATAAAATATAACCTGAATATGAATCTGATACTTTTGGTTTTTGAGTAATGACCTGTTGCGTTCGCGCAATGTTGGGAGTTCCGTGCATCTCACAGTGTTTTGTTAACGCAACCTTGGGAAATGGCGTGTGCTGAAAAAAACACGACAATCATTACATGAAACGATTTATTGAAACACAAGGTGCACATAGTTTTACTTTTTAGAATTTATTTCAATCTGAATTGTGAAATGTTTCAAAAGATTCAATATGTATAAACACTTGTCATTTCTTGCATGTGTAGACGGTTTGACTGTGGCACACTTTATATCTCCGTCTTGCATTACTTTTGTTTCGGTCGACGATGTGGTCCGTTTTGTCTTTTTGTACGTCGTCTGGTAAAGAAATTTTACTACAGTGACCTAATTACAGATTTTTGCTGCGCTTGTCAGGTTCTTCAATATTTGCTGATTGAAGTAAAGAGATAACGAGTTGTGATCTAAACTCTATCTGACTGAGTTTATTTCCGGTTGATAAAATATAAAATTTCCATGCATTTACTACAGCACAATCAATTCCATTTACAAATAAGGTCCACCACCATTTTTCAACTCTTATTCTAATTCTGTAATTGGCAATAGCATTATCATGAGAATCCACTCTGCCTATTCCTTTATTATAATCGTTGATAACACTCGGCTGCTTTACAAAGTCCTGTTTCCTTTCTTTTCGATTGTAGCGTTTTACATTTAGGGATTGTTCAACCGATCCATATTTTGTTATGACTGTAACAACTGAATTATCCTGCCATCGAACAACAAAAATATTCTTCTTTTTGTCAAAGGCAAATTCATAACTTCCTTTCGGAACTTTTACAAATTTTTTTACTGATGTGAGCGGAATATTGGGCTACCTGTTTTCCCCTATTGTTCCTGATACTAAGAAATTCATCTTTGTCAGTTTACTTACTAAAGTGTAAGTACTGAAAAAATTATCAAAAACAATTATGTGATTCTTTGGATTTTCAACTATTCTCAACAAATTATAAACGACCTTCTCTCCTAAACCATAGCAGTTTTTTATTTCACCACCTTTTCCCCCATATGGCTCAAAACTGTGTACATAATTATCAACAGAAGCAATGCACCAATTTTTGAAACCGAATCTCACTTTTCCCCTCTCATGAACATTTTTGCTGAATTACGTCCAAAATAGGGCACCATTTGCTCATCTATGGGTAATTTATGTGAAAACACTTCAAACTGAAGAAATTTTGTATTTAATTCATCGAAGTAAGGACGAATGTTTGAAAATTTATCGGATTTATCTAGTTTATTGTTGTTTGATAAATAAATGTATTTTTTGATTTCATCAAATTTATTTCTAGACATTGTATCTCGTACAATTGGTACAGCTTTATCAAGATCTTTACTCCAATACATTTTTGATTCAGGTAGCGAATGATACCTGTGTTTTAAGAACTGCAATCAATTCTTCTGCTGTTTTACAACACTTTCGTTTAAAACCCATAGCGGATCTACTGGTCAATTGCTTTCAACGCGGCCGATATATCTCAATTGCCTGGGAACTCCCAACGTTGCGTCAACGCAACACATGTGAACTTTGTTGAATAAAGGGGAAGTGGAGAGCTGTGGTTCAATGAACATGACTCAGCAGTAAAGAAAACATAATAAGAAAGGCTGACATACCAAAACAATTTGTTCCAAGAATTGACAGATGTTTATTTCTTACACCGAAAATGTTTATTTTCTCGACATTTATTTTATCCTAATTCAAGTCCTTATTGACAAAGATATATTATTAAAAACAAAATAATTATTGCATGATAGAAAAATACTCTATTCTTAGAATAAATAACACACTTCAAATTGAAAATTCCTCACTATATGGAGGAGTTGTGTGCAATATAATATACTGCAGCCATTACTGAAATTGATCCCTAGAACAGGCATTGAAATTTTATCGAGATCTGGAAGAAGCACTGTCGCCATGTAAAGAACTGTGCACAAAGTAAACAAATCAAATCTAACACTGTTGAAAAATTGATTGTCTAAAATTAGGTGTTTAATAATTTAATGGATAGTGTATAACAATGAAGAATATGTGTATGTGTGTGAGCACAATATTTAATGAATTTTTAGGTTTTCGGATGAAAGTAAACATAAGTGGAGGCGTCAGCTCCGCTAAAATATTAGAAAGAAGACGAAAGAGAGAGATAGTCGCGGTCGTTATTGTGATTGAAATTGTACATGAATAAA
Source organism: Prosapia bicincta (assembly GCA_036971475.1). Lineage (NCBI taxonomy): Eukaryota > Metazoa > Arthropoda > Insecta > Hemiptera > Cercopidae > Prosapia > Prosapia bicincta. The sequence continues at coordinate 103,978,994 of JBAIZL010000003.1, read as the reverse complement.
ATTAAGGCTGGCGGCAAAAATGCCTAATCGACAAATAAACAGTGTTTATCACTAATTAAGCCTCGGGAAAAATAGGCACAAGTTTATGCTAAAAGTATTTGGAACTGATTAACACTTACCCTAAGCTGAACAAAGGGGTTACGTGCACGGTAGGTTTGATGTCTTCTGGACTTCTGCAGCAGGGCCCTGGGTGGAGTGGCGATGGTCAGACGGCTCGTGCTGTAAAACTTAACAAACGGAGTTCAATTCTACTACTATTCACAATTGAAATAAGTATTTAAATGATTGCGAGCGACTCCGTAACGGCGGCTTGTAACGGCGAGGTTAACGGTGCATTCGAACACGGCACTTGGACTAAATAATGTACACTTTCGCGGTTAACGAGCATATAAAGCAAATACAATACGAAACACTTAAATTTAGACATACGCGGGGCGAACTTAACGTCCACGAGGTTGGCGAATAAGGTTAAACCCGCAACGGACGTGCTGGTCTGTCTACGGCAAGCAAAAGACTGGGGGTGAGAGAACTGTGTTAGGGTGGGGATTAGGCGCGCGCGGCAAGGGACAACGTGGTCTTAAACTATCGACGATAAACCATAGATTGAGCTATCGAATAGACAAGGCACAGGCTGATTGAATTTGATACTGGAGCTGTTTAATCTACCAAAGCTGACTCCAACATTCCGCCCACCAAAAACGGATGTTTTTAATCCGCCAGGTGGGTAGAGGGCGAAGAACTAGAGAGCACCGGAGACCGAGGGTGCCGAAGAAGAAGTGGTCGGGGTACGAAGAAAGCAGAAAAGATCCGATGAAGTGATTAGCTCCATTAGCTGTGCTGAAGACAATAGACTACCGCCCACCCTGGATAACCACTGGGTGACGGTGAACGGGGTTGACTAGAAGAAGCGAGGTGCTGAAGATGTAGCGAAGAAATCTATGGCGTTGAAGATACTTAAAGAAACGAGGTTGCACAAAATTGCTGAAGAGGCGAAGAAGTCGAGTGAGATTAAGAACTCGAGGAAACGCGGTTGTACCACACAGGTGCTGAAGAAGCGGTCAAGAGATTAAGGTTGTAGCGGAAAGCCTACAAGCTTATGGACAGGTCGCTTTAATTGTCCATGTGAGGTCTTGACGGTGACTACGCGGGTTATCCGGTCGGGTCCAGGGCGAAGACGTACGATCCGACCCATTGGCCAATGAAGAGGGCTCGGATGTTCTCCAGTGATAAATACAAGCTGACCCTCTTGGAGGGGTGAGGCGTCTTTGTTCCATTTACAGCGTTGAATCTGGGAGTGTAGGTATTGGGTAGACCAGGTTTTCCAAAACCGATTGGTCATCTGCTGTAGCATAGTCCATCTGGATTTGAGCGCGGGTTCAAAATGACATTCCTCAGGGAGTGCTAAAAGTGGACGGCCGATGAGAAAGTGTCCGGGCGTAAGGAACGAAGATCCTTCGTTGGGGTCAGGCGAGACCTCGAAAATAGGTCGACTGTTGAGAATAGCTTCGATGCGTATAAATAACGTAGCTAACTCCTCGAGGTTCAATAACGTAGTGCCAAGAGTACGGCGTAGGAGCCCTTTGACGGATTTAACGGCAGCTTCCCAAAGTCCGCCGAAGTGTGGTGCGGCTGGAGGGTTGAAGTGCCATTCAACCCATTGTGCGGCGAGCTTGCGTTGGATGATTGACTTGGATTGGTCTAGCATCTTATAGACCTCGTGCAGGCGGTTGGCGGCGCCGACAAAATTGGTGCCATTATCTGAATAAATGTCTGTAGGCAGACCACGTCTTGCGACAAAACGCCGAAGCGCGGCGAGAAAAGCATCAGTAGAGAGGTCTGATACTACTTCCAAATGTACAGCCTTAGTGGCCATACAAACAAATAGGCATAAGTAAGCTTTCAGGATCTTTGCCGTACGAAGATGGTTGGCCTTAGTGTCGAAAGGTCCAGCAAAGTCAATGCCTACCTTACAGAAAGGTGGCGACGGAGTGACGCGAGAAGACGGTAAAGCTGCCATCATAGGTGGCCGAGGTTTCGACTGTAGTCTAAAGCATTGCATGCAAGCATGAATGCGTTGTCGTAACAACGAACGTAGCGCAACGATCCAGAACTCACCATTGATCATCGCTTGCGTAGTACGCGGCCCAGCATGTAAGGCGAGGCTGTGATAATGATCGCATACAAGATTGACATAATGATGCCGCTTAGGCAGTAAAATGGCATGCTTAGCTGCGTATGGTATATCAGCATGATTAAGACGTCCGCCCACCCTAAGTAGCCCCACTGAGTCGATAAAGGGCGTTAGGCTGCGAAGTTGAGCACTGATCGGGACGCCGCGGTGTAGGCGTTGCAACGTTTCGCTGAAGGCTAGCTCTTGTATGAGCTTAACGCAAAGATTTCTGGCGTTCCTTAATTCTTGTACTGAAGGTGCAGCGAATGAAATCTTGGCTACGGTGTTCTTGGCTTTGTAACGAGTGTTGTGACAATGACTGGTAGGCTGGGTCTTAATGCGGCAATTGTTAACGAAACGAAGCACGTAAGCGAAGACATGATGCAGCGTGGTTAGATTGGAATGACGCTCAATAACGTTCAATAAGTGGTTAGGCGCTTGGACAGTCGCGCAGAGCACCTGAGGCTCGGTCTTGAGCTCGGTCAGGTCGCGGTTCGGTCCAGTTGGCTTAGACAAACGCCAAGAGGTAGTACATTGTAACGCCCATGGTGGTCCGTGCCACCACAGTGGATGTGTAGCAAACTGCGCGGGTAGACACCCACGGGAAGCAACGTCCGCGGGGTTGTCAACAGTTGAGACGTGGTACCAATGATTGGTCGAAGTGTTCGAGGTAATTTCAATAACACGGTTGGCAACGAAAGTTTTCAAAAGATGTGGCGGGGTGCTAAGCCAATGCAGCACAATTTCTGAGTCGGTGAAGAAAAGCGTAGTGTTGTCGGCCACAAAATTCACAGCAGGCTGAACAGACTTATAGAGCTTGGCCAGTAAGACGGCGCCGCAGAGCTCCATTCGAGGTATAGTGAGTGTTTTGACGGGAGCCACTCTGCTTTTAGCCTTTAGAAGGCTGACGGAAACTAAACCGTTCCATTCAGTTCGCAAGTAGATGGCGGCTGCGTAACCAGCTTCGGACCCATCACAGAAGCCTAATAAATGATGTTTGGCATCACGTGTGCCCACATGTCGAGGTATTTGAATGTCAGCTAACTTAGCGAAGTGGACAATGAAGCTGTCCCAACGACTGCGCAGCGCGGTTGGCAAAGGTTCATCCCATGATAACCTTTCGAGCCACAATTGTTTCAAAAATGACTTGATCCAAAATGTGATAGGCGTAAGGAAGCCCAGTGGGTCGAAGGTGCGAGCGACATAAGAGAGAATGGTGCGTTTCGTAGGCACCGACACAAAGTTTTGAATACGATAAGAAAACGAGTCATTAACAGGATGCCATTGGAGTCCCAATATTTTAACAGCGGTAGAGTCGTCTTGGAATAGCAACGGGTGCTCCAGGTGAGAAGATGGCAGCGTCGACAGCAGCGCGGGATCGCTGGAAGACCATTTCCTGAGCTCTAGTCCTGCCAGTGCGAAGATGCTAATAAGTTGCCGTATTAATTCCTGGGCGTCCTCGGACGTATCGGCGCCAGTGACGACATCATCAACGTACGTTTGATGAAGAATGGCGTGCGACGCAGCAGGGTAACAGTCGCCCTCATCTTTGACGAGTTGTTCGAGTGTACGTAGGGCTAAATATGCAGACGGGGTAAGCCCGTAAGTGACAGTGGCTAGTTCATACTCCATCAGTGGAGAATGAGGAGTCGGCCTGTACAAAATGTGCTGATGACGACGATCATCCTTACGTACGGCAATTTGGCGGTACATCATTTTAAGATCCGCACAGACGGCGTGAACAAACAATCGAAACGAGATAATAACGTTGGACAGGTCCCTTTGTAACTTAGGGCCAGCCAGCAATTGCTGGTTTAAAGAATGCGCGTTGCAATCAGGCGCAGAAGCATTGAAAACTACTCGTAATTTAGTAGTAGAACTATCGGCCTTGAAAACGCAATGATGTGGTATTAAATAATTCGAAGGCTTAGCAGCAGGGTACATATGACCTAAAGTCATATATTCTTTCATGAAGTGATGATATTGTCGTGAGACATCCGGTTGTCGGCTCAGACGGCGTTCCAGAGCATGATAACTAGCAAGAGCGACATTACGGTTTGACTTAAGTTCGACGGCGTCAGGTTTAAAAGGCAAAGCTACGACATATCTCCCAGTGGCGTCACGTTCAGTAGTGGTGGCAAATAAATTTTCGCAGAGCTGCTCATCAGGGCTCAACAAGTTAGTCTCGTTTACCTCTTCGATTTCCCAAAATCGTCGCATGTTTTCGTCGATAGACTTGAGCGAGGTGATAAACACGCGTGGTTGTTGTGGCGTACTGTAAGGTACAGATCCCATAATGACCCAACCTAAAAGTGTGTTAAGTGCCGATGGTTGGCCATGAATGATGGTACGAGGCCCGTTGATAATTATTTGCGTGAAGACATCGGCGCCCAGTATAATGTCAACAGGGGCAGGTAAGTCGAACTGAGGATCAGCTAACGGTAAGTGCTGATATTGAGCGCTTAAAGCAGAGGATAATTTATCAGCTGGCAGCGGGTCAGTTATATGGTTGAGCACAGCGGCTTCCGTAGTCAGCATGACGCCAGGGTCATGTCGTGAGAATAAAATTAAAGTTACGTATTCGTGAATACGTGTAGACTTGGCAGCGACGCCAATCAAAGACAGGTTCGATCTTCGAGTAGGCAGGCTCAACATATCGCTAGCTTGTTTCGTAATGGCAGATATCTGACTGCCGGGGTCGATAACAGCTCTTAGAAAACGAGGTTGACCATAATGGTCCTGTAGGACGACTTGCGCGGTACCCAACAGGGCGAGAGACGAGGTAATGTTGCATGACAAAGAACGAGGTTGAGCTATAGTATCGATTGGATGGCTAGCGGTTGGCCTAAGGCGTCGTGGGGCGGCTAGTCACTGCTGCGGCGGTGCGTCGTTGTGCAGCAGTGTGTGATGTGCTTGGCTGCATTGTCTACAACGATGACGAGACTGACACTGAGCTTGATAATGAGAGCCGAGACAATTATAACACCGTTGTAATTTTGAAATAGCGTCAATGCGTTCCGCTATGGTAAGAGAAATAAATCGTTGACAATTAATGATGCAGTGACTTTCTCCGCAGTAGTAGCATTTACCTACGCGCGTGGTAGGCATGTTAGACCGATTGAGGTTAGGCGGTGGCGAGCGATTGCGAAATGTTGACGTTCTAGGCGCATTAATAATAGGCAACACGTTAGGTTGTAGTGGTTGATTAACCGGTTGCATAGTGACTGGCGCAGCACGTTTGGACTGAATAGTACCTTGGGCGTCCTTATTCTGATGGCTATTGTCATTTGACGCTACGGATTGAAATCTAGGGCTGTGACCCAAAGTGAGGTTAGGTTCAGACAAGTAATTATTCGGTTCAAGGGCCCCTTGAAACCCGGGTTTATCCATCGATAACACCAACATGCGGGGTCTTTGACCACGTCCGGCGTTTGCTACAACCACGGCAGCTGGTTGGCTAAGCATCTCCAGGGCTCTAGCCTGTTCAGTTATAAAGTCGTTCAATAATTTATATGTCGGCATGCGGTTAGTGCCTAGTCGGCTTTCAAAACTTAATCGTGTCTTGGCATCCAAATTATTAATTGCCATAGAGAACAATAAGAAATCCGCTAAGTCTTCGAGAGGTATAGCTCTTAATGCACAGACGGCATTAGAGTGCGCGATTAAGAAACGATTTAGTTCCGCGGGTGAAGCATTATTGATGCGCTGAAAGTCTTTAATTATGTTAAAGTAATGATCTGCGAGACGTCGCGGGTTCGCGTATCGGTTACGCAACGCATTGTAAGCAATGTTGTAATTTGCTTCGGAGATGGAAAGTCCGGTGACGATGGCCAGTGCATCTCCCTTTAAGACGGACTTTAAGTATTGAAAACGTTGGATATTGCTAAGCGTCTCATTGTTATGTACCATAGAGTCGTACATTGTAACAAAATCTATCCAGTCGTCGCTCTGGCCCGAAAAGCTTGGCAAAGTTAGACTTGGAAGGTTAGGTGAAGTCGGTGTTGATTTGACAGGCGAGGTCGAGGTAACCTCCGTCTTAACGAGGTTAGGATATTTTACTATCATGGGCAGATAGGTGTCCTGAAATTGACGTTTTACTATAAAGACATTCGCGACAAATTCGGGAGCTTGACTGTCAAAAGTCTGCTCCGCGCGGTCAAAAGTTTCGATAAATTCGACATGAAGGCGCCTGACTTCCTGCACTATGCCCTCAGACATTTCACTATCACCGAGCAAGCTGTTTACTTGCTCTAAATCACTGCATATAGCCTTCAACTTATCAAGGCAATATTCGTTGTTATTAGCCATCGTGACAAAATTTAAATTAACAAAAAACAAAATTTAAATTAAATTGCAATTATGTTTAAACCAAACCTAATGACTACACAATGGTACATTTAATTACGAAAAGTGGACTGTATAATAAAGTTAATAAAAGACATAACGTTTTACAAATCATAAGCATTAGATTAGAACGGCTGCAAGTTTTCCTTATTGAACAGGATAAATCTACAGTGTAGCTTTCACGGATCAATATTGAGCCTATCTTGTTTAGTCAAGTGTTCCTTATCTGCGCAGGTGTCCCATAAATCTGCTGACAGTAACGGAAAGTGGCTGCACGCTACAGCTTGTGACGTCACTACTGCGTATTGAATTAGACAAGGAAAGGGAAGCGGGAAATTACACAGGATTACGTAATGCTTGCAACTTAGCTTATTACTATGAAATTTGACACGCTTCGAAATTGTTCGCACAATAAATAACACTTATAATCACTAATAAACTTATTTATAAAGCAAATGCCTTGGTATTAAAACTGAATAAGTTTCGAGGTTACTGAGAACTTTAACACTTGTTCTTTGCACTTTAAATATCCATAGGTCGCTGCAATGCAAAAAATCCGGCACGGCGGGACCAAAATGGAGGCGTCAGCTCCGCTAAAATATTAGAAAGAAGACGAAAGAGAGAGATAGTCGCGGTCGTTATTGTGATTGAAATTGTACATGAATAAAATTAAGGCTGGCGGCAAAAATGCCTAATCGACAAATAAACAGTGTTTATCACTAATTAAGCCTCGGGAAAAATAGGCACAAGTTTATGCTAAAAGTATTTGGAACTGATTAACACTTACCCTAAGCTGAACAAAGGGGTTACGTGCACGGTAGGTTTGATGTCTTCTGGACTTCTGCAGCAGGGCCCTGGGTGGAGTGGCGATGGTCAGACGGCTCGTGCTGTAAAACTTAACAAACGGAGTTCAATTCTACTACTATTCACAATTGAAATAAGTATTTAAATGATTGCGAGCGACTCCGTAACGGCGGCTTGTAACGGCGAGGTTAACGGTGCATTCGAACACGGCACTTGGACTAAATAATGTACACTTTCACGGTTAACGAGCATATAAAGCAAATACAATACGAAACACTTAAATTTAGACATACGCGGGGCGAACTTAACGTCCACGAGGTTGGCGAATAAGGTTAAACCCGCAACGGACGTGCTGGTCTGTCTACGGCAAGCAAAAGACTGGGGGTGAGAGAACTGTGTTAGGGTGGGGATTAGGCGCGCGCGGCAAGGGACAACGTGGTCTTAAACTATCGACGATAAACCATAGATTGAGCTATCGAATAGACAAGGCACAGGCTGATTGAATTTGATACTGGAGCTGTTTAATCTACCAAAGCTGACTCCAACAATAAGTATACAATATTAAATTTTTTATCTAATTATGTAGTACATAAATATACCATACTGTTTTGTAAGTTTAAAGTATAGCTGTAAATAATGTTAACATTTTTTATGGTGATTGTAACCCTTCCATTTCCAAAACAGTTGGTTTCAGTATTTACGGTAAGTTCGGTCAACGTAACCCCCACGAATAACAGGGATTACTTGACCTTAAAATGTAACAAAAAACTATTTCCATCATGCAGAGTAAGTTTGGTACCTAATGACAATATGTCAAACTAAATACAGTTCATAGGTTCATTTCTATACCAATTGAGAGTAATAACTACACGAATTTCATAGATGGGTTTAGAAATAACATACTATGTAGAGCAACACAACAATTCTAGGTGGAACATCATATTACCTATCACGATTAAAAGGTTAAGGGAAGTTTGTAAGAAGTTTTTCAAATAAAATAAATTTTATTTTGCAGAGAAGTGCAAACCTTTAAAAATAAGTTATTCAAACTTTCTACTTTGTAAGGTCGACTGCATCTTTAATTAAAATTTTCAATAACTCTATAGCCACGCCTCGATCCGGTTCTAACCTTTGTGTATAAATAAGATGTGCTATGCATCACCTGTTTATTTGCAAATGTAAGTTTGTAGAGTTGTCACTGATGATGATTACATAAGTCATCGAAACATGTATGACAATGAAGTATATTGTTTTATGAGTTCATATATAGTTACTTATTTATTCATAACCTTAACTCACAAGGCAGTGCAATTATTATTTAAAATTTTATACGTGTAGAATATTTTATAAATTTCATTATTATATAATTATTTCATTATTATATAGCTTTCAAGCATTAATTTTTAAAATTGAATAGCTTCAAAAATCAGTTGTAGCTACTGAAAGAGACCAAAATTTTAGAGAAGTCTCTTAATATGTACTAAAAAAAACATCAAATGAACTATAAAATCTTAAATCCAACCAAAAGTTTTAAATTAAATGTCATTAATAATGATTAGAGTGTGTTCTGCTATGAAGAACAACTCGTTATATCCCTGAGAAATCCAAACAATAGGGTCTACAGCTTTATCAGATTAGGGACAATATGGTAGAATCTTATAGTATAGCACAACTTGGTGACCAAGATCTTTGAGCCACTTTAGCTGCCTCGTCGAGCCAATGACCCAATAGGGAGAACCGAAAACTATTGGGCCACTACGCCCGACATTGTTGTTTTATGTTTATTAGTACTACTCAAATTAGTGTTGCTGCTTTTGGAAAAATGAATGCACGGTATTAAACAAAAAGCTTCATACTACTTAACAAAACTAGTGCTTTTTGTTTGATAGAAATGTCCAAGGCATTATAAAAATTATGTTTTTATAGGAGATAGTTTACAGGAGTTACAACCCAACACACTTATTTGTTAGTCATTTTAGTAAAGTTAAGTTGATTATTCAACCAAAAAAATTGTTTCATTGAAAGAAGTTTAACTTTATACACTTTAATAATAAAATAAATAATTTTTAATGATGTATTATATTGATTTTTATTGTTTTAAAAATTTTACAAGACTTAAAAAAGACAGAAATATTTACTAAATATTAAATTTAGTTGTAAAATAATTAATAAAAATTGACTTGGTTGAAGCTAACTGCAAACATTGATACACTTTGATAAACTCATTCTTACAGGAAATAAATTAATACATAAATTTCTTAAAAAGTAAATTATTAAGTTTTAAATATTTTATTTGCTATGAATTGTGTATAACATTTATCTTGAGCATTACTTATTAGAAAGTGAACATGTCTACACTCTCATTCTCTATACAAAATATTTATAAACTCACTTGTGAATCACATGTGGCACGTTTACATGTCTTCGTGATAAATGTCAACACACTTTTCTTGCCAGTCAGCTACATGGAATTGTGGTTTTGTTGTTTATTGTTTACACACAAAAAACCAAAAGTATTAAGACAGTGCACATATGAGAAAACTATGTGGAACCAATTGGCCCGACAAAGTTTATTTAGGTATCATTTATTCTATTAAAAAACTGTCGGACCAATTGTCCCGACATGTGTTTATGTATATTATGATAAGAAACATATTTTCCTATTTATGTATGACAGGAGAACAAAAAATAAGTACACATTATTTTTAAAAAAAGCTTAAAATATTTTGGCAATAATCTGGGAAAACGCAGATATTATGGCTGCAGCTAAAGTGTTAAATTTATTTAAGGAGGGGTAAAATTAATCTTCAAGAAGTTCAGAGTTCAGTCTTGTTTATCTTGCATGATCATACAAAACTGGCAGAAATAGTCAAATCTATTTTCAAGATAAACGAACTCAGTAATTATTATTATAAATTTATGCAAGTCTGTTCATTTTATGCAACATACTGAACATATACATTTAGTACATTTCTGTAATTTCCATAACTAACTAAAGTTTGCTAGTCATAGAAATATTGTGAAATTTTATGTGACCGAGTTAGATTATATTAGGTCATGGAAATTCTCACTATTTTCATTAAATTAAATTAACTATTTATTAGGAAATTAAATTAAGTTGAAAATTATGTGTATTTAATGACAGAAATATTCATCTTTGATATGTGGGTGTAACCATTGCATTTATACATAGCATTAATAAAATAAAATGCATTTATTAACATTTGTAAATTATTTACTTTGTATTTCTAAATATTAACTATTAGGTGAATTTTTTATGATGGTTTGTAAAATGATTTCAGTGGAGTATGTCCGGCTTGGAGTATTTTCAGGAGTATTTCAACGACATCGCATTCAGGCCACTGAAAACAGTCTTACTTTAGATTATTCAGAACTGGAGGCAATCATATCTGATATATTTTTTGCAGCTTCCAAAGAAGTGACAGGACATCGAATCCCAGTCAACATTTGTACTCAACTGACTCTAAGTTTCTTACTCGACATTTACGACACGTAAGTTTTTACTATAAGAAGTTTTTGTTAGGAATACTTTTTAGTCATCTAATTCTGTTTATATATGTTTAGATTAATTATAGTTGTTCATCGTTTTATTAGTCTTAATATCATTGACTACAGACAAATAAAAACCCAAATAATCGCAATAAAAATAATAATTAATCTACTATAAATCAACATACGAGGTAACCATCTTCGCTGCAAGGATAAGATTTATATGTCATAGTTGCTCAAGAGAATAATTAATTCAGTATAATAGCTTTAGCTTTTTTTATATATCTTTTCTATGAAGCCGTGTTTTTTATGCACTCCAATAATTATCTTACATATAATTTTCAAGATGGTTGGAAAGGAAACTAATAATTTGTTTAAAGTAATTATTTTTGGCTTTTTAAGATAATCTAAAGTGTAGTTGACAAAAATTATTGTTCTTTATTGGTCTATAACCTCTAAGATGCTTGTATAACTTTTGGAAAGCTAAACCCTGTTTAGAGTAATTATAAGAGCTATAATATATCAATGTTTACAATTTTTAATAGAGCGGAATCATGTTCCACTATTGATTTAAAGTAACCTTTAAATTTATTCTATTTTTTTCATATTCCTACTTCTGAAGCAATGCTCTTTAAGATTTTTTTTATAGCACACAGAACTTAGTAGAAGTACAAAGCAAGATACACTTAATTTGATATTATTTGACAGTTACTCCAACAAACTTCAACTTTTTTGTTTGTTTTACACGTTTATGCTATTCAAGAATACATTCCAAACAATAATGAAATTATTTTAAATGTTGAAAATCAGGGTGGTTAAAACCCATGTCATTCACCACAAATATCTTATTTTTAAAACAATAATTTATTAACTTATTCTTCAGAAGTTACTGCATGCCTAATATTACTATACAGAAGTTATAATACATTACTATAGAGCTATATTAATATATATACTTACAAAGTATTAAGTTTTGGTGTATACTAAACAATAGATTTGGTTAAATAAGTATATTTTAAAAAATTGTTTCTCTATGTAAAGTAAATAATAATAAGCCAAGCAAGTTGTGTTCCATTTATGTCTAAACTGACATTGTATAGCAATAGCAGATTTAACATTCTGCCTAGTCATTTACTGCATTCATCTTTAGGCTAAGGTGATTTATTATTTTTTTAAATTATAAAATCTATTCTAAACAGTTACTTTGTTAATAAATTGTAAAAAAAGTATAAATTACGAGGGTAGTCTGAAAAGTTCTAGGCCTAATAATGAAAATAACAATTTACGGTTTCAATACTTATTTATTTTTCAATATAGTCTCCTTTAATGTGATATATTTCATCCAGCGATGTTCAAATGCCATGATACATTTAATCCAGTGATATGTTCCAATGCCATTATCCCAGTCCTTTAGTGTTCTTCCATAAGTCCAGCAAAGTACCCATCTACAGCCAGAATCGCTTCTTCTTTAGACAAAAAACTACCACGGAGGACGATGTTCAATTTTGGGAAAAGATGTAAGTTCAAGGGAGCCAAATTTGGAGAATAAGGTGGATTGTCCAGCAATTCATAATGCAAATCCCTCAGGACTTTTGTGGGCTGGTGCATTGTCATGATAGAAGATGATTTTATTTTTCTGTACACCGGGTCTGTTTTCTCAAATCTTTGCATCAAGGTTTTTAAGAAGGTTAGAATAGTATTCCCTATTGTTTTACCCTTTTGAAGATAGTTGATTAACAGAATTCCTTTTGCATCTCAAAAAACCAACGCCACATGCATGAGCATATTCTTCTTCGGCCCTGCTAAATAACCAGCTTCTGTCCACTGCATGGATTGTTGTTTGGACTCAGATGTGTAATGGTGAATCCATGTTTCATCCATTGCCACAAATCAAAGCAAAAAGTCACTCTTGTTTTTAGTAAAACACGCCAAACACTGATTGGAAAGTTGTGTGTGAATGCGTTTTTTGTCTGCAGTGAGAATGCACCGTGTCTTGCACAAAGCTTTTTCATGTGCAGTTCTTGTAAAATTTAACTAACTTGTTCTTGTCATATACTAATGGCATTAGCAACCTCACACACTTTCATTTGCTGATCTTCTAAAACCATACCATGCACTTTCTCGACGATTCCTGATGAATTTCTGCTTTTTGGAAGACCTTCAAGCGGATCATCTTGCATATTTTCACAACCACGTTTAAATTCGGCTCCCCATTTCTTCAGAGGGAAAATAAAGGAGAAGAGTTACCATTCACGTTTACAAACCTCGAATGAATTTCTGTCGGTGTTAAACCTTCTTTTACAAAGAATTTAATCACTGCACGATACTCAAGTTTTTCATTTTCAACAAAACACGTGTGACCAAATTAAACAACTGCCTACTCACAATTGCCAGATAGAATGGGATGGTATTGTGCAAGGCGTCTAATAAAAGTTGTAACAACATGGTGGGGAAACATTATCCGTCTAGTGCTGCCCTCTCTTGGTGTGGCCAAGAACTTTTCAGACTCCCTTCGTACTTGAACGTGGAATAAAATCATGTCTATTTTTAAAGGAATTTTTGTTTTATACTTTCTGATATCAATTCAGGTTGTGTTCTATTATTTCTTTTTAAAATTAGAAGCGTTCACAATTAAATTAATTTTATTACAAATTCATTTGTTATCGTTTATAGTATTTTATTTTGAGTAACATGCAAAAAAGAAAAAAAATCAAGCTTTTGCTGTCAACTTTTACCCTTGATGGTTTTCATAAAAGAATTTATTATAAAGGAGATAAACCTCATTAATTCTATTCCATTAAGAAATAGCGCTGGGGAATCAGATTACATATATAAAACTCTTTATGTTCCCTTTGATTTTCATTTTCTTCACTGTCAATAAGCCTATATGCCAAGGTAAGTTGGCAGGGTTCCTTTACTGCGTTCAGGTTTTATTATTTTTTTTAAGAGTAGAAGAAACAAAGTTTTTGTTTACCCTACTATTCTATAAACTAATAGTGGATCTCTACAGTGCTTAGAAAAGTGTATATTGTAGGCAGACCTAAATTTTCCTTGTTTTTCTCAAAATATTGGTTGTTTAAAATCGGATTTATTTCAGGAAAAGAATTTCTGTTACTAAAGTTTGGTTTTTTTAGTCTACTACTAGAAAATATATGTATTTATTTCTATTGTAAATTATTTCCAGCTTAAAATATTTTAGAGAATGTAGACCTTACATTTATAGTGCCAAATATTTCTTTCAAGTTCTATTCTAGGAAAAAGTAGCAGTGTTAGTGTGGCTCAGTAGTCCAGCATGCATTGGATCCTATGCAATGGTGTTCTAGTGCCAGAAACATTTCAATCAGTTGTGATCCACAGTCCAATGAAAACATAATTTTGAGTAAGAGCTAAGCTCCTAATGCAAGTGATTTTGTGTTTATTGTCGCTATGTAGTGCTAGATTTCCACTTTTCATAGTGTATGATGTTTTTTGCTATCTTGATTTTACCGGATTCTGTAAACTACTTTATCTTTCTTTATTGTTTTACTAATGCTCTTTATTATTATTTTTTTTTAATGCTTTTTAGTGCATTTTTTTGTTTATGTTTGCATATTCTGCAAACACATATTCACATGTTCAGCTTCAGACCATAATATGGGCTTTGTTAGGACATTTGTTTTGTCACCTGATAAAAAAACTTGTAAAAATGTTACAAGTTTGTGAGTGATGGGTGGATAAATATTTTGTAAATATAACTAAAATGTAAACATATGTGTTTTATATAAAAATATTACTGGGGTGAGTAGAAATCTGTACAAGTGTCTTTCAATGTATTGCTATTGCAGTTCCAATAAACGATACATAGGTAATTATAGAACCAAATGCTAAACACTCCTGAGGTTTGAACTCTGATACATCAGATACATATAGCACATAATGTGTTAAGTCTGTAAATTCTTCTAAATTATTAAGATTTTGTGATTATTTAGACCACATATTATTGTGACATACTGAGATTTTATGACTTATAAATAAGTCAAGTATGTGGCAACATAGTGAATAATCAAGTTTCTTAAGTTTTTCTCACCAAATACTTTTTAAAAATATCCCTGAGGTAGCAGAGCAGTGAATATTTCAGCGGAGATACATACCTAATCTAACGCTCGGAGTACAACTTTTTTATTTTTGGTATGCATCCAACCTTCTGGCTTGATGGGAAGTATTGCTTGCATGCCATTCATCTGTGCCTTTGGAAATTATTACTTCACAAAGTATTCATGATATTTAATGTACAAAACAAAGTATAATGATACTTTATTCCTACATTGTAGGACTTAACGCCTGAAATATTTAAAGCTAATGTAAGATAAAGTAATGTTAAGCTTAAGTTATATTTTAGTACAGTAGTTTACAAACGACTATTTTTTTAAATATAATACTTTTTTTATATTATAAATTACAATATAACGTAAATGTATTTCAACTCATTGTGTAACAAATTAATCTCTATCCAGCAGACATAAAGTAATTGTCCTGGCAACAATAGAGTTGTATTTTGCTACAAAATTATTCTCACTAATAAAGCACTAATATTATATATTTTCTCTGGTGCAATTTCAGTCATTATTTTTTACATAAGATTTAAATATAAATTTTCCTCAACACACATAGTTCATTGCCTTCAATCAGACATCATCATTGTCCTCATTTGTCATTATTTCCAAGTCAGTAGTGGGTGAGGACAAACATTCTTTGTAGAAAGCCTTGTGTTTGTCAGTATATATTGGATTATTTTGGCAACGTGTCTTGATGCTTCCCTTTTTTTATAGGCACTATTCCATCATAAGTTCTTAAAAGAGGAAATTGTACATCATTGCATTCACATAGCTTGAAAGAGTAGTCAACTGGGCTGCCATTAAAATCAGGACAATACGCAACACCTTTTTATCAATGTCATGTTCAGGTATTTACTTATGGCAAATTGAACTTTTGCAGGCGGGTTCCCAAAAGGCATACTCTTTAGTGTCTTCTTAAAGTAGGCAGGTCATCATTTTTTTACATCAAGAATATCTTCAGTTTGAATTTGTTGTACAATATTACAAGTTCGAGACTTCTTTGCATTACAAATTAATTCCATATACTGATTAGTGTGTAAATGCGATCAAATTTCCCGATTGCACTTTTAATAGGGCCAAACATCCTGTCACAGGGGATAAAACTGTGTCCTCTAACAGGATAATATTGAAGGATCTCAATATTTAAATCATTCACTCATAGAGAGTGCCAACATCAGTCGACCCATTGTGGTTTTGGTTTTTACTAATGGAATTTAAAAACAAGGAAAATTCTTTTGTGCACACCTCTCTTTTAAAATCTACTTAGAACAAACTTGCATGTTACAAAAAAATAAGGAATGCACGGCGTGTGATTATCATAGCTATTTACTTTTTTTCATATTTGTGACCAACAGTTTATGAAAGAGAAAGTACTGTTAGTGATTACTAAACCATTGAAACAACCATAAACCTTACACATAAGTAAACATTGTCTATAGGTCTGTTGCTTTGCCAGTCTAGTTAAAATCACACCTAAAGGCATAACAACACATATTATAAATCTTAAAAGGTGTCTGAAAGTGGTTGGCCCGATTCCACAAACCTTTTAATATTACTCTGCCCCAAACAATTTTGGTAATGTAATTGTTATGTTTGCCTTACTAGTCTGATACATTCCAATCCAGTTAGACATATTCCCGCTTACCTATGCCATTAGAACTTCGGATTAAGGAGATTATGAAAGTTACAGTATAAGGAGTTAGAGGATAACAAATATTTCAAATGTTTATAATTCATTTATTATTTTAACAATCTTGAGACTATAAACCCATGTGTCTTTTTGTAATTTTTATTTATTAGGTGTATGTGATTGAATACAGTTTTTAATATCTAATTTACGATGATCTTGTTGAGTCAGTTTTTGAAGTATTATAAATTGGCATTACTTGAAGTTTCAGAAATTTAGGACGTTCAAAATCACTAATGAATTTGGTAAATTTATATAATACAGTATTTTATAAATTAACAGCAATCAGTTTTCCAAGAGACACAATTCTATAAGAATATCGTGTTAGTGTGAACTCTTGGTATTTATATTTGTATGTTTGCTGAAACAAAATTTAGGATTTTATTTTTAATTTTGTGAAGTTTTAGATTAAACCCATCTTTACAAGATTTTCTTATATGATTTTATAATTGCAAATCATGGTTGTTATCAGAAATATATCTTGGGTAAAAAAAGTATATTGCTAACTATACATTCTCGTTAAAAAAAACTCTTATCATTCCATAGGTCCTTAGAGGCCTGTCACATTAAGAGTTTAAATTTTTGTAATCAAAGTCTGGTTTGTACACATCTTGAATGGTCATTGTAAACTGGCAGAATTTGTGAAATCTTTCTTCACCAGAATCCAATCATTCTATAAATCAATGGTGTAACTGAAAATTGATTAATTTTTGTTTTCACCACATTATAAAATAAAAGTTTTAGGCCCAAAATAACATGACAATCACAGTGCTCAATAAAATTCCTTCCATTTCTCAAAAATGAAATTCAAGTCCTAAGTTTTAGTTTTGTTATGTTATAAGAAAAATTAGGAAAAGTTTCTGAATTACAAATAATTTCAAAAGCTGATGAAGAAATTTTGTAATAGTAAGACAAGTACCGCACTGTGAAGATGAGGATGAATTGTTGGTCTAAAATAAAGTTATCTATTTTGTAAAATAATCCTGCATTTTTTGTTACCTCCCATACAAGTTTTGTTTCGTTTGGCAAAATACAAATAAAAGCTGCTTTCAGGTATTGTAAATTTTTTGTAAAATTATATTTTCAGTATGTGTTTTACCTTTTCTTCCTTTATAAATAGCTTATTTTATCTGTATCATTTATAATGAACTCTTTTTTTAGGCAAAACCAAAACAAAGTGAATGTGCTGGGAGCTAAAGTGGCCTTAGTCTGTTTGTGTTCATCTCGATTACAAGAAAAATACCAGTATTTATTTTCTCAAGTTGCAGACCACAATAATTGCTTGTCTCGACGTAAACTTCAAGCTCTACTGAACAACCTAGTCCTTATAACAAATTACTTCTCTGAGTCCTTGGCTTTTTCTGCAGAGCTCATTCCTATGACTATTGAATCTTGTTTTCAACAAGTAAGTGTCTTTAATTGTACGCAGTCCAATCTTGGCAATCTTAACTAATTGCTGCAGGGGGTTGTTCGAATTAATGAAAAGTTTAGATTACAGAATGTACCTACATATGTTTTAGGAAAAATGCCGGAAAAAACATTCAGCAATATGAAAGCATATAACTATTTTTATTTAGTTTTCTACAAATTTGTATATTTAATTACATAAAAATGTTATTATTCAAAATTTGATTGACAGTTTAAAAATAATAATAATTAGTTAGGAATTAATTAAATTAATTAAAATTTTTGCACAATTTTTTTTCTAATCTGTAATTCTAAACTTACCAACATTACACTCACGGGCCAGATTGGAAGAAGTATCTCACTTGGTGAAATATAATAAGATGGTGTACTTGTCACTCAAGGACAGTGTTTTAGATTTTCTTTTTTCACTCACTTTAACACGCTTCTGAACACTCGAAAAGCAAAAATAAGACTGAGTAAATTTACTGTGAGGTGTCCCACTCTACTTATTGAACAGAGGGGGATTTATCTGAAAACTATCTAAGAGAACA
Organism: Prosapia bicincta; assembly: GCA_036971475.1. NCBI lineage: Eukaryota > Metazoa > Arthropoda > Insecta > Hemiptera > Cercopidae > Prosapia > Prosapia bicincta. The sequence continues at coordinate 103,960,427 of JBAIZL010000003.1, read as the reverse complement.
ACAGATCAAAATTCTGGGCAATCCAAATTCTCAGCTGCATGTTTTTCATACTCTCTCTTTCCATTCATAGAACTCTTTTCTTTTTCTGCCTTGCCTCTAACCTTAGGTAATAAGGCTCTTATACATGACAGAGATTTTTGTTTTTTGCTTTTTCGGATTGCCGAGATTGCACTGTAATATGATAAAATTAGTTTAGTAAATTTACTTTTTAGTAAGTATGAGTTTATCTAATTATACCAATATTTGTACTTAACTTCAAGCAAGACTGTTTCTGTAAGAATTATTATACAATTAAATAATTAGGCAATATTTCTGACTTATTGTTTAGCTTTTGTGAAATTTTGAAAACAATAGTGAAAATCAAAATAATATGTCATTCAAATTATTTATTTTGATTTTTTGGACTAGGAGACTGACAGACTTACCTTGGTAAGAGTCCACTCTGTAGTCTTGAAATAGAAACACATAAAAGCACTTAAACAATGATATATTTCAACCACACAGTGGTCTTTGTCAATCGAAGAGAAAACCACTCTTGGTGGTGTTTTCTCTTCGATTGACAAAGACCACTGTGTGGTTGAAATATGTCATTAAGTGCTTTTATGTGTTTCTATTTCAAGACTACAGAGTGGACTCTTACCAAGGTAAGTCTGTCAGTCTCCTAGTACAAAAAATCTAAATAATCTACCAACCAAAACTAACCTAAAAATTATTTATTTTAATATATATAAAGATAAACTTCCTTCAACGAAAAGGTATTTATCGTATCTGAAGCATTACTTATCAGACAGAGAATATGTTTACACTTCAAATTATTATAATAATAATATCAGAATAATTATAAACTCACAAATCAATCCCAAGTGACACGTTTACGTCTCTTCGTGATATGCGCCAAAACACTTTACTTGCCAGTCAGCTTGTTATGTAGGCGAACAGAACATGAAAATGTGGTTTTGTTGTTTATTGTTTACACAAAACAAAAAAATATTAATAGTCTGTTGCAGAGATAAGAAAATATAAATACCTCAAAAACAATGCCGGCCAATTGGCCCGACGGAGTTTATTTAGGTGTCATTTATGCTTTAAAAAAACTATGTTGACACGTGTTTATATATATTATGATAAAAAGCGTATTTTTGTACTTAGATATTATAAGGCAACAAAAAATAAGTACACATTATTCAAAAATAGGCTTCAAATATTTTGGCAACTCTCCGGGAAAATGCCGATATTGTGGCTGGCAGCTAAAGTGTTAAAATTAGTGTGGGAAAATCAAAATATATTATTTAAAAAATATTTTTATTTTAAAAAAAATATACTTTCAAACAAAAATACAAATATTTTTAATGCTTGATGCAAAATTAGATGTGTGATGATTATTAATAGAACCAAAATTAGATGTGTTATATTTTCTTGATTTAATACAAAGGTTAAAATTGTGCCAAAAGAAGCCTAGCCTAATATCTACAAATCCGTTAAAATGTAAATTTTATTACTCTCTAATTTCACTAACTGTATCTTTAGATATTTAAAGTAAAAAGATTCAAGAATTTAAAAACACTATCCTTGCACGATGACAGATTTCAAGCAGCAATTTTGTTTTCTTGAAAAAAAATGGATTCAAAATCTATTTTTGCAATTTAGATGACACTTCTGTTGTAATGCCTACAATCATAAAAAAGTACAGTGTGATGAATTAATACATGGGAAATTTTGACATGAGCAAAAAATTTGGGCAATTTTTATAATTATGAAAGATATGGAAGTAAAAAAAAAAACAAGAAATATTTACTATAATGAATTTAAAAGTACAAGACTGAATAGTTTTCATTTGGAGAGTGCATTAAGAATAGCTACTGCAAGTACTTTATAAAGCAGGAGTGGTTCCCAACCCGGCAGCGATAGCCCCTCAGTGGGCGGTTTAGGTTATCAGGGGGGGGGGGATTAAAATAGTACTGTACAGTATAGGTTGCAGAGTAGCCATCACTGGCTATTTTCAGCTAGCAAGGTCTCTGCACTTACCCTTTTCTCCAGTCCTCGCCTTTTGTTGTTCAGCGCAGTCAGTGAGTATTGAATAAACTAGAGAATTTCTGTAGCTGCACTGGTTGTGTCAAAGTTATTCCGCTCTCAGCTGATCAACTAAGAAGTTTTAGCCTAGTCTAAGCTATACCAATGTAGAATACCTCAATGTGTATGGCCGACTAACAACTCAGCCCCTTCCCCCTCCTGCCATTAGATCACACTTGCCATTCACATGCATTTGTCTTAGCCTTTGAGTGATTCATCATCAGTTTTTGTACATGTACTTTCATATACTTTCTGTTTTTGTGCGTTTGTTTTGAAGTGTCTAAGCTCATTCACAATGGATTAAAAAAAAAGAACTACAGAAAAAATATTGTTTGCTAAAACTTTGATCACTGATACAAAAGATCGTCAATTTTGTAAAGTGGTACAAGATTTTGAGGAAAAAATTCCCTTGACCAACATGAGCAGTTGCGTAATGTCATCCTGGGGGTGTGCTAGAAAGAAAAAAAATGGCAGAGGTTATCACTGTTCACTGCGTCATTCATCCTCAACACTTAGTGGTGCGAAAGAATTGAGTGGGATCCTGCATGAAACATTCCAATTGGTGTCAAGAAGATCAAATATAATTCCTTCAATGACAATCTGTGTTATCAACTTTGCGATAAAAATTATGAGGAATTCAAAAGCCTGATTCCATATACAGCCATGAGGTGGCTTTCCAAAAGAAACTGTTTGTGCCGTTTCTTCGAATTATTAGACACGATTAATGAGTTTCTAGATACATCTGATCCATTTTAAGTGAGAATTTGAAACAACAAGTTGGAACTTGATTACCTAAAAATATTTTTGAACAAATGAATGAAATCAATATAAGGCTTCATGATGTAGCTTAAGAAGAAGATGATCTTTATCAAGGCCAAAGGAATTATTTCATCATTCATCACCAGGTTTGATATTTTCCAGGTAAATATTAGCTGTAAAAAGCTGATTCAGTTTTTAATCCTTAAATAGTGTTCAAATAAGGAGAACTCCCATATGACATAATCCTAATTTTTGCTGAGCTTGACCAAATAAAAACTGAAATGGAATCATGATTTGATTAAGTTAACAAATTCCAAATTGGATTCTAGATCCACTCTTATTTGAAGCTGTGGATAAGCTTGTTAACTCTTTCAGGGCGTTGTTTCTAAATGTGAAGCATGCCCGTGAGGTGAAAATCATTTTTTAGCAGAGAGGTTACAAGTCATCCTGGATGAAGCTTATGGATAGACACTTATACGGAACTGTGAGGAAAAACTAAACTATTGAACCACTTCTCATCTCATTCATGTCAATATATTTAGTTGAAAAAGGATTCAGTTCTGTTGTCCAGCTCCTCACAAAAAAAAGAAATAGGTTGAACATTTTCCTCGAAGGAACTGTCAACAATTTTTTTAGATTCTAATTAAAAAACTAAAATATGTACTCCTCCTGTTTTTCAAATGTATCTCTATTAACTAAGTTAATTATTTCATTTTTTTATTTTTTACACAAATCTATAAAAAATGTACATTTTTTCTGTTTTCTAATTTAGTGCAGTGATAAAAGTGCTCTGGTTGCTTTTATATTATGCGATAGTAAAATTGTTGAAAATAATAAAACTGCTTTATTATTTACTTGGCTTCGATTTGAAATTAGGCATACAATGAAATGAAAAGGGGGCAATAGGTGTTAGTCAACCTCCAAAAAAGGGTGATAGGCCATAAAAGGTTAGGAACTACTGATGTAGAGTCTCAGATATTAAGAAAATAAACTATTAAATATGTTACATAGTTATTTGTTAATTTATTTTAGTAATCATCAGCACATAATAAATAAATAAATAAAACCAATTTTTTACCTGAAATGAATCTTATTTTTTTTGATAATATACCAAATAATTCTTCTAGCCTGTGAAAAGAGTACTTTCAACCATTCAGATCTAGGAAAAACTGTCACCCAGTCTTTTATAGATCATGCATTATTGTTACTATACCTAGGTTATTAAGGTAACAGAATTTTATTATTTTGTGTTGAGAAATTAGGAAATATACAAGAATTTGAAAATTAAATTTGAATGCTACTCTGCTGAAGTTGGTCTTCTAAAAAACATCTGTCTGTTTCACTTCTTCTAGGAAGGGCAGAGAGAATTAAGGAAGCGATGTAATGATCTCCTGTTAATGACAATAGGGAATGTTTATGTATTTGTAATTATCTGTGATTGGAGAATAATGTTCATAAGGATGATAGGTATTAAACATAGGTATGTTATCGTTCTTTAACATATTCACCTATTCTCATATTTTTATTCGAACCAAACTTATTTCTTTCTGAAGATACATATGAGATTTATAACTATCCGAACTTTAAATTTGTAAAAAAACTTACTGAGACAGAACATTTTCGATCGCTATGTGGTGATCTTCATCAGTTGGGCTAAGCGGTGACGTTTTTAAAGGTGGGATTTCGTTAGTATCCTATCCGAAATCTTCACCTAAGAGATTGAAACCAACCAATCCCTAAATTTCCTTGACCTCATCATAACAAAAAGCCACAACATTTACAGGAAACCCACAACGATAGACACACTTATCCACAACACCTAAAACCACCCTATCCAACACAAACACGCTGCCTTCAGATCCATGCTCCATAGACTTAAAGAAGTTCCAATTACCACAGAAAACATAAACAAAGATCTAGACACCATTAAATATTTAGCATACACAAATGGATACAATACCACAATAATAGACAAACTATGGCAAAATATACAAAAAAAAAACACTAAAATTACCACTACAGAGAGAGAAAACAAATAGATCACAATACCATACATAAACAAAACATCTAACAAAATAGCCCACAAATTTCAAAAAACAGGATACAAAATAGCATACAAAACTAATAATAATTTACAATACAAAATATAACAAGACACCAACAACAAAGATAAACTACAAGCACCAGGTGTATTCAAACTAAACTGCAACAAATGTAACAAATTCTACATTGGGCAAACAGGTTGCAGCTTTAAACAAAGTCTAGGAACACAAACAGAACACCAACTCGGTCGGCATTTTACAATCACATAAAAGAAACATGACACAAATACACAGACATTTACCATAACCTGGAGATCCTACACATCAACAAAAAAGGATCACATTTCAACACACTAGAACAATATGAAATTTACAGACACACAAACATACAAAGTACAAACATATTAAACAAACAAAACACAATACAAATCACACATAATCTTTGAAATTATCGAAATCCTACCTTTAAAACCTTCACTGTTTAACCCAACATCTTCAAGCAGAAGACACTGATGAAACATTCTGTCCAGAAGTTTTTACAAAATTTAAAGTTTGGATACTCATAAACTAATGTCAAAGTGATTAATTAAGATTCACCAAACGTAAAAGAATACAAAACTCAAGAGATGAATATGACAGTCAGAATTGTATATTTGGTGGTTAGTGATGTACTACCTCAAATAGTTACACAAATTTATATTAGTGAATTTTTACATGAAGACTTTTTTCATTTATTTATTAAACTATAACCATTCTGATTGTAGTCTCATGGCCCAGTGGGAATTAGTGAAGATGTGTTCATGAGTTGGTTGATGCGTGAACCTCAACTCCTTGTTTGGCTACCTACATTCTACAGATTGCGAGCTGCAGAGAAAGGTTGGATATAAATTATTTAATATTTAAATTTACTGAGTACAGATATCTTATGTCTTACTACACAGGAGATAACGCCATTATAAAAGGTAGAAGATCTCTGTATTTAACATATTTATATGTAGATAAAACTGTACTTGTTACTATATATATTTACTGACATATATTTTTTGAAATGAATTGATACAAAATTTATTGACATTTTTCTCTTGAAATGAATTGATCTGATAATGTCAATTAGCTATTTAACTCTGGTCAGTAAAAATACTCTAATAAGTAGAAAGTGTATTCCTGGCATTATGGTCAAAGCTACAAATAAGCAACAAAAAAACACTGCTATTAGTAGTGCCTTGCAGTATTATCAATACAAAGAGTTTTCCAGAAAAATGTATCTTTTAAATTTAATTTTTAATTAAAGATGATGTAACAAGTACAGAGTCATGACTAGAAGTCCTCAACCTGAATCTCAGTATCTCCCTTTCAGCACAGATGTGAAATGATGCTTTCCCCCAACATATATGCTCAATACAAGTACAGAGTCATGACTAGAAGTCCTCAACCTGAATCTCAGTATCTCCCTTTCAACACTGATGTGAAATGATGCTTTCCCCCAACATATATGCTCAATACAAGTACGGAGTCATGACTAGAAGTCCTCAACCTGAATCTCAGTATCTCCCTTTCAACACTGATGTGAAATGATGCTTTCCCCTAACATATATGCTCAATACAAGTACAGAGTCATGACTAGAAGTCCTCAACCTGAATCTCAGTATCTCCCTTTCAACACTGATGTGAAATAATGCTTTCCCCCAACATATATGCTCAATACAAGTACAGAGTCATGACGAAGTCCTCAACCTGAATCTCAGTATCTCCCTTTCCACACTGATGTGAAATGATGCTTTCTCCCAACATATATGCTCAATACAAGTACAGAGTCATGACTAGAAGTCCTCAACCTGAATCTCAGTATCTCCCTTTCAGCACTGATGTGAAATGATGCTTTCCCCCAACATATATGCTCAATACAAATACAGAGTCATGACTAGAAGTCCTCAACCTGAATCTCAGTATCTTCCTTTCAACACTGATGTGAAATGATGCTTTCCCCCAACATGTATGCTCAATACAAGTACAGAGTCATGACTAGAAGTCCTCAACCTGAATCTCAGTATCTCCCTTTCAGCACTGATGTGAAATGATGCTTTCCCCCAACATATATGCTCAATACAAGTAGTGCTGATAGAATGAAACAAGCTGGTCATTGAATTTCTGATAATCTTATCCACAACAGTGTATAATTATCTATACATAACTTTTTACTGTTAGTATATCATATTTTATATGCATGACTATGTAAAAATTTACGTAAAGTAGTCATGAATTTAATATCAGTGACTTATACAAAGTTAATAAGAATAGAGACACTCTTTATCCTTGACAAGCTTTATAGACACTCTTTATCCATGACAAGTTTTTGAATATTTTGTTGTAACTGTAATAAGGTACATCTCAGGTAATTTTTGACATTCACCATTACTCGATATTTTGATTGATGTATGCTAATAAAGAAAGTCCATATTTACAGAGATATTTTGATAAATTTTATCAATAACATTATTTCCCAGCTTCTAAAGCAACTTGTAGATAAACAGTAAAATAGTCAAACCCTTTAATTAATAAATTTTTTAAACAACCCTCAAAAAGTGAGCTTTTTAAAATAATTTTTTAACCATTATATTAATACTTTATATTATGTTCTGGATTCTTTATTATTTGTTCTTCTTTGTTCTTTATTATTGTTCTGGAATCATAACATTTTGTGAGCAAAATTTCATTACAAGACCGATTTTTACAAGAAACAACATTTTTCCTTAATAAAATCCAAATTTCGTTTGTTAGAAAAAGGAAAATTAGGAAAGTTTTACCCTAAAATATCAAGGTATTATTCACGGTGTAATTCAGGAAATAGCTGGATGCACCTGGTCCAGCTACATATTACTCACATTTGCACCTTATTTTGCTGACTTATGATGATTATGCTCTATGTTGACTTATGATAACTTACTATGTAACTCTATTATAATCAGGTTTGTATTATTTTGTTAAATGTAGTCAGTCATGGAGTACGCTGTGGAGTATGTCGCACTTACCCAATTGTTGGATTACGATACAGATGTTTACGATGTTTGTCATACGATCAGTGTCAGTCATGTTTTTTTCATGGTTGCCTTAGCAAACGTCACAAATTGAAACACCCTATGCAAGAATATTGTTGGGAGGTAAGTGTTGGTTATATTATGCTGTTACCCACTGAAATTACAAACATCGTACACAATAAACAACATATCTGTAATACAACAAGAAAAATTACATAATAATAATCCTGAACTAAAATTTAAATACTTGCGAAAATTAAAGTAGACAAGAATATATATATATATTTTACGTTGTCCACAGTGATTAGACAATGGTCAAGTGACCAAAAGGTGCCTCATCACAACAAGGTAAAATTATTGCACTTAGTGGTGGATAAAAGTATTTACAATAGTAATATATCAACTTCATATATATATATATATATATTTAGGTTAGTTTTGGTTGGTAAAGATTATTTAAATTTTTTGGACTAGGAGACTGACAGACTTACCTTGGTAAGAGTCCACTCTGTAGTCTTGAAATAGAAACACATAAAAGCTTTTATTGATTGAAAAAAAAAGATTTTTTTTAAAATTTCATTCTCTCATATTTCTTTTTGTGTTTTCTCTTCGATTGACAAAGACCACTGTGTGGTTGAAATATATCATTGTTTAAGTGCTTTTATGTGTTTTTATTTCAAGACTACAGAGTGGACTCTTACCAAGGTAAGTCTGTCAGTCTCCTAGTCCAAAAAATCTATATATATATATATATATATATATATATATATATATATATATATATATATATATATATATAAAGAACATAAGTCAAAATACAAATACAAGAATTATAATTGAATTTACAATTCAAAGCTTTTCGTTGACTTTGTATTTTGTATTATGTATTCTTGTACAATCTTGTATATTTTGTATTCTTGTATTTGTATTTTAACTTATGTTCTTTATTAATACACAAGAATACATATTACGATATATATATATATATATATATATATATATATATATATATATATATATATATATATAGGAATTTTTTGGACTTGATAGGAGACTGACAGACTTACCTAAAGGCAATAGTCCAAAACTGCAATCTCTTGGAAATAAGCACATATAAAACACTTAATACACTTTTATTTGAAATATTTCGATCAACATGATCTTCTTCAGTCAAGAAAGAGAAAACAAAACAAAAGATTGAAGTGAACCACAGATGTGTATAAACATCCAAATGTCACAGATTCACAGATTTATAGTTTATGATATAGAGCTATATGTGATATGTGTAGAAATTGTTAAATGTGAATCGTGTAAAGATTGGTTACTTGAAACTAGATATTAAAAGTCTGTCAGAAGGAAGGTAATGGAGCTGTTAAAAATGGTAGAAGTTAGGGGGAAGTTAAAAGGAGTTTTATCTGATGTTGAGGTTAGGAGGCTCTCTAGATTTGGTATACCATTGGTATGATAACTCCCATCTTCTTAATTCTGAAGAGTTGCAATCCGGGGGGAGGGCTTTAATTATTTTGGTGGTATAGCAATCATTGAAAGAGACGATGTTGTGACTAGCAGCGTGTTGAGCGGTTGGCCTGTCTATGTTCATGGTTCCAACGTCATGTCTGTGGCCATTCATTCTGATGCTCAGACTATCCGTGGTAAGGCCTATGTACTGTGCCGGGCAAAATTTACATTGTAACTGGTATATTACATTACTGGACGTACAAGTATGATGACCCTGAATCTTGAAGTCCACATTGGTTGCTAGGCTATGGAAACTATTTGTTGGGATGTGTATTGGACATGTCTTGCATCTTGGTCTATTGCACGGAAAGGAGCCGTGAGGAAGTTTGGGCGGTTTTTCAGTACTTGGATCTGGTAATTTTGGATGTACTAAAATACTTTTTAAATTGAACGGTTGTCTGAACCAAATATGTGGTGGATTTGAGAAAAGATCTTTGGTGTGGGCGGAAGCTTGAAGAATCTTGAAGCCATCCTTTAATATTTTGTTCAGCTTCGTTAGGCCTGGATGGTAATCTGTAACTAAAGACAGTTTGTCCTCCATAGGTGGTCTGGGTACATCAGATGACTGAGCCAAGCGGATTTGATTCTCAACAAGTTGTTTAGGGTATCCTCTTTTTTGGAAAGCTAGTAAGGTCTTTCTATTAAAGTCTTCCAATGCTATATCGTTGGAACAAATTCTCTTGCCCCTGACTGCCTGACTGTATGGTATGGACCTTTTTATATTCATGGGGTGGTTGCTATTGAAATGTAGGTATTGTAGATGGTTCGTCGGTTTGATGTGGACACCTGTATAGATATTCCCATCTCTGATTGTTACATCTACATCCAAGAAGGTGATTGTTGCTGCAGACTTCTCCCAGGTGAATTGAAGTGTGGAACATAGTGATAAGCCCTTCAAAAAACTTTCCAGTGTTGAGATTCCCTGTGTCCAGATAACGAATATATCGTCTATATATCTGTACCAACATAATGGTTGGTGTGTTTGAGTTTTAAGGAAATCTGTTTCGATAGTACCTGATTCGTTATTTGGTACAGATATATAGACGATATATTCGTTATCTGGACACAGGGAATCTCAACACTGGAAAGTTTTTTGAAGGGCTTATCACTATGTTCCACACTTCAATTCACCTGGGAGAAGTCTGCAGCAACAATCACCTTCTTGGATGTAGATGTAACAATCAGAGATGGGAATATCTATACAGGTGTCCACATCAAACCGACGAACCATCTACAATACCTACATTTCAATAGCAACCACCCCATGAATATAAAAAGGTCCATACCATACAGTCAGGCAGTCAGGGGCAAGAGAATTTGTTCCAACGATATAGCATTGGAAGACTTTAATAGAAAGACCTTACTAGCTTTCCAAAAAAGAGGATACCCTAAACAACTTGTTGAGAATCAAATCCGCTTGGCTCAGTCATCTGATGTACCCAGACCACCTATGGAGGACAAACTGTCTTTAGTTACAGATTACCATCCAGGCCTAACGAAGCTGAACAAAATATTAAAGGATGGCTTCAAGATTCTTCAAGCTTCCGCCCACACCAAAGATCTTTTCTCAAATCCACCACATATTTGGTTCAGACAACCGTTCAATTTAAAAAGTATTTTAGTACATCCAAAATTACCAGATCCAAGTACTGAAAAACCGCCCAAACTTCCTCACGGCTCCTTTCCGTGCAATAGACCAAGATGCAAGACATGTCCAATACACATCCCAACAAATAGTTTCCATAGCCTAGCAACCAATGTGGACTTCAAGATTCAGGGTCATCATACTTGTACGTCCAGTAATGTAATATACCAGTTACAATGTAAATTTTGCCCGGCACAGTACATAGGCCTTACCACGGATAGTCTGAGCATCAGAATGAATGGCCACAGACATGACGTTGGAACCATGAACATAGACAGGCCAACCGCTCAACACGCTGCTAGTCACAACATCGTCTCTTTCAATGATTGCTATACCACCAAAATAATTAAAGCCCTCCCCCCGGATTGCAACTCTTCAGAATTAAGAAGATGGGAGTTATCATACCAATGGTATACCAAATCTAGAGAGCCTCCTAACCTCAACATCAGATAAAACTCCTTTTAACTTCCCCCTAACTTCTACCATTTTTAACAGCTCCATTACCTTCCTTCTGACAGACTTTTAATATCTAGTTTCAAGTAACCAATCTTTACACGATTCACATTTAACAATTTCTACACATATCACATATAGCTCTATATCATAAACTATAAATCTGTGAATCTGTGACATTTGGATGTTTATACACATCTGTGGTTCACTTCAATCTTTTGTTTTGTTTTCTCTTTCTTGACTGAAGAAGATCATGTTGATCGAAATATTTCAAATAAAAGTGTATTAAGTGTTTTATATGTGTTTTATATGTGCTTATTTCCAAGAGATTGCAGTTTTGGACTATTGCCTTTAGGTAAGTCTGTCAGTCTCCTATCAAGTCCAAAAAAATTCCTAAATAAGCTTTAAGCTCTACTAGAACTAACCTAAAAATATATATATATATATATATATATATATATATATATATATATATATATAGAGAGAGAGAGAGAGAGAGAGAGAGAGAGAGAGATTTTTTGGACTAGGAGACTGACAGACTTACCTTGGTAAGAGTCCACTCTGTAGTCTTGAAATAGAAACACATAAAAGCACTTAAACAATGATATATTTCAACCACACAGTGGTCTTTGTCAATCGAAGAGAAAACACAAAAAGAAATATGAGAGAATGAAATAATATCATTGTAATCACAGATTGTGTAGAGTAGAAATCAGATGTCACAGATGCACAGATTAAAGATATATATATATTGTTTCCATGAACATATTGAGTGATTATAGTTTATATAAGTCTGTCAGGGGAAAAGAGATAAGGCTATTTGGGGGGGAAAAAAAAATGAATTTATTTATCTGATGTTGAGGTTAGGGGATTCTCTGGACTTGGTATACCACTGGTATGATAGTTCCCACCTTCTCAGTTCTGAGGGATTGCAATCAGGGGGGAGTGATTTAATTATTTTTGTGGTATAGCAGTCATCAAAAGTTGTGATGTTGTGACTCGTAGATGTCACCTCTCTCTATACCAACATCCCTCATGCACACGGCCTATCTGAAATAGAGAATTTTCTAAACAAACGCCCAGGCAAGCCTTCTCCCACTACAACTTTTCTTGTGAACCTGACCAGGTTCATCCTCGAGAAGAACAACTTTCAGTTTGAGGGAAGGAACTACCTTCAAATAAAGGGAACAGCAATGGGCACCAGAATGGCACCATCGTACGCAAATCTGTACATGGGATTGTTGGAAGAAAGTTTTCTAAAGACACAAACACACCAGTCATTATGTTGGTATAGATATATAGATGACATCTTCCTAATTTGGACACAGGGTGCTTCAACACTTGAGGCATTTTTAGACAGCCTGACACAATTCTTCACACTTCAATTTACCTGGAAGAAATCTACATCAGCCATCACCTTTTTGGATGTAGAGGTAACACTCCAGAATGGAAATATCAACACAGGAATTCACATCAAACCGACAAACCACCTACAATATCTCCATTTCGACAGCAACCACCCAATAAACATAAAACGATCCATTCCATACAGTCAAGCAATCAAGGGTAAGAGAATCTGTTCGAATGATAGGGAATTGGAAGATTTTAATAGAAAGATATCAACAGCCTTCCAGAGAAGAGGATACCCAAAAAAACTCATTAAAAACCAAATTCATTCAGCACAATCCTCAGTTCACCATAAACCACAAACAGAACAAAATAAACTGTCTTTAATAACAGATGTTTAATGTGCAGATCAAAAAATTAGAAATAAAACTACGAGGTGCGGTAAGCCCTATTGTTAACAAGGTTACTCTGGATTGCGTAATTTACGTTAATATTTAACATAGCAAGTTTAAGCACTGTTCTAAGCAAAATAGAGTCATTTAACACTAAAACGCAACGACACTGAATTTAATACAAATAAATTATAAATTGTTCATATTCCTTAACTACGCACTTACCATAGGTAAGAAGTGATGCAATGTTGGAATCGCGGTGAAGTCTCCACAGTACTGTGGTCGTCTTAGGCAGCGTAGAATTCTTGAAGGCGATCACGCAACTAAAAAACTCAATTGAAAATATGAGTAAACGTAAAAGTTAAGCTTACAAAGCACTTAGTTTATTGCCGCGAGTACACGCACTACGATTGCGCAACCGGCGAAATCGGGCAACACTTTCACAAACACGGCGAAAATATACAGTTAAAATGTTCATTAAATGTTCATTAACGCGGTCCGCACTTTAAGCACAAATAACGAACGAAAGCGGTACTTTAAATTGTCTGAAACAAAAGCCATGCGGAATAGGCTGCGAGGTTTAACGTAGGACTGCACTGTTCGAGGGTCAGAACGCTTCTCCTTTGTGTTGAAGCGGAAAGTAGCTTAGAAAATAAGAAGGGAGTGGGGGTGCATAGCGTTCATCCAGAGAAAATCAATAAGTTTTCGGATATCGATTAGCGGGTCAGAGATCACGTGACCGATACGTCACGGTACAGCTGTTAGGTAGGTCAAAGCACAATGAAACTTCGAGCGCTGACTCGAACATACCGCCCACCAAAACGAATGTTTTTAATCCGCCAGGTGGGTGGGGGGCGAAGAACCATAAAGCACCGGGACCCGAGGGTGCCGAAGAAGAAAGTGGCAGGGAAAACGAAGACAACCAAAAGAAACAACAGGGCGAGAGCGCCGAAGAAAGAAGCTGTAGACAAGCGGTGAAAACTAAGGATGAAGCGGAAAGCCGACGAGCTGGCTGGATGTCCAAGAGTTGGAGAGGTGTTGCGCAAGTAAGTAGGAGGTGACCCCAGAATGATAGCAGCGGTTGGAACTGTTGGAGCGGTGGTGGTTGCTAAAAGGGGTGGTTTCGTGGAGGCTGATGAACTCTCCCACCCACCATGAGCATTCCGGAGGTGTCGACTAGAGGGCGAAGAGACTCGGTGATATGGTTGACTCTTCTAACTGAGCCACTGGCGGGGGTAACCTTGCGTATGTCCTTGTAGCGTTGAGAGGCGTTAATGGTGCGGATGACCTCTTTCCTCTCCATGGGTCGACGTGCAGCGGTGTAACGAGCGGCTAATCTTACATTGAAGGCGTGAGGTGGACGACATCGATGGTCTGGAAGCGATCCTGAGATAATCCATCCGAAGAAGGTGTTGAGGGCAGCGGGTTGACCTTTGATTATGGTCTGCGGTTCGTTAATAAGACTGCGATTAAATAAGTCAGATCCTAGAATTAAGTCAATTTGGGCTGGAGTGTCAAAGTGAGGGTCAGCAAGTTGTAAATGCTGATATTGAGCGCGTATGCACGGTGCCAAAGCGGTAGATGGTAGCGGGTCAGCGATGTGAGGTAGTACTGCAGCTTCGACATCGAGTTTGAAATTTGAGGCATATCTAGACGAGATTTGTAGGGACACATATTCTGATATATGTGTGGTTTGAGAAGCGACCCCGACAAGAGAAACATTTGATTTCCTAGTAGGTAAGCTCAACATTGCGGTTGCGGGTTTTGTTATGACAGACACTTGACTGCCTGGGTCAATGATTGCCCGAAGGATATGCGGATTTCCAAAATGATCATTTACAATGACTTGAGCGGTGCCTAATAAGGCAGAAGCGACGTTAGTTTTATCGGCGCTGGCGAGAGGTTTTCCATTGGTAATTGAATGGTTGCAGTCATTGGCTGAGTTTGGGTGTCGATGCGTGCACGGTCGTTGGGGCGAAGCTGAGTTAGAGTCATGTAACAAGGAGTGATGATTACCGTTGCAATGTTTACAAGTCTTGAGTGACTTGCATTTGTTTTGGTAGTGGGTGCCGAAACAATTAAAACAGCGCTGCATATGTCGTATAGACTCGCGACGTTCCTGAGCTTTTTGTTTGAGAAATTCTGGACAACAAAAGATATTGTGAATGGCTGAACAATAAAAGCACTGTGCGGCGGACGGACTGTTACGAGGCGGGTTGGTAGGTCTGGTAGACAAGTGAGGTCTGGATAAATTTTGTCTAACACGCGGTAATGGTTGCGGAGCGGGTGCTCTTCGATTGAATTGGACGCGTTGGCTTATCACTGGTGATCGCAGAGCCTGCGGTCGAGTTCTGGTGGTGTGGTGCGTTGTACTGCGGCGATGACCTTCATTCAGCTGTGTGGCTTCATCTGCGTGGTCGGTGTGGTCACTGGTAGCGGCTGCGGTAGTCGATATGAGCGTCATGATTCTAGCGGGGTATTCGAGGTGCGGTGTTGGACTATGTTCAGCTTCGAGGTCAGTTTCGACATGGTCAAAGTTTATATAGTGGGCCCCTTGTGAATCAGGTTCATTTACCGAAGAAATTGGTACGCGGGGCTGCTGAGTGAATTGCGTGCTAGTAGAAGCCGCGGCAGAAGGTTGATTGAGTAATTCTAAGGCCCTAGCCTGCTCAGTGACGAAATCATTTAAAAGTTTGTACGTGGGCATTTGATTTGTTCCCAATCTGGTTTCAAAGTTAAGTCGAGTCTGTGCATCTAAGTTACCCACAGACATTTGAAAAAGTAAGAAGTCCGCTAAGTCGTCTAACTGGACAGCCTTTAGTGCGCACACAGCATTTGAATGTGCGGTTAAAAATCGATTAAGTTCACTCTGAGACACGTTCTTAATAGGCTTAAAGTCTTTAATGATTTGAAAATAATGATCGGCTAAACGGCGAGGGTTAGCATAACGATTGCGTAAGGCTTGATATGCGATATCATAATTATGCTCAGATATTGTAAGTCCCGTAACAATGGCTAAAGCGTCTCCTTTAAGCGCTGATTTTAAGTACTGAAATTTCTGTATTGCATTAATATTGCTATTGCAATGCACCATTGAGTCAAACATTGTAATAAAGTCAATCCATTCATTACTATTGCCTGAAAAGCTAGGCATTGTAAGGTTAGGTAAGTGAGGCGAACTTGTGCCGGGGTTGACCTGCGAGGTTAACTTCACCTCGGTCTTAATAATGTTCGGATATTTAGCCAACATTGGCAAATACGTGTCCTGAAATTGCTTTTTAATTTTAAAGGCCTTTTCAGCAAGATCGGCAACTTGACTAGCGAACGTTTTCTCTAATATCTCATACGTTTCGATAAAGTTAGATTGAATTCGTCGAATTTCCCGTGCGAGGCCTTCTGGTATTTCTTTATCGTTAAGTACATTTTTCACTTGTTCCAGCTCGCCTACAATATCTCTCAATTTAGACAAATAATACTCCGTATTAATTTCCATTTTAATAAATTTCAAAAAAACCACAAACAATTGAAATTTAAAATTCACTATAAGTTCAAACGCGATAATAAAGTGGACTGTATAAAATTTGTAAGTCGTAGCAAACATAAACACTTCCTTGTTCGTAATCGTGCAACTATGAGCCACGTGGCTTATTGCGCAATGTGGCACCGGTAATTATCGTTAAAGTTTTCCTGTATCGATGTGACGCACATTTCTCCACGTCGCGGTAAACACATGGTTACTTTAGTCACAGCTTTAAAAATTTTAAAAATTTATAAATTTTTATTGCTGAAATAACTCAACAAATGTTTAATTTGGTTACAAAGGAACCACGTGGTCACTAATACAATTATCGTGAAATTTAAAGAAAAACCCTAGGTCACTGAAATAATTCAAATAATCCGGCCCAGTGGGGACCAATGTTTAATGTGCAGATCAAAAAATTAGAAATAAAACTACGAGGTGCGGTAAGCCCTATTGTTAACAAGGTTACTCTGGATTGCGTAATTTACGTTAATATTTAACATAGCAAGTTTAAGCACTGTTCTAAGCAAAATAGAGTCATTTAACACTAAAACGCAACGACACTGAATTTAATACAAATAAATTATAAATTGTTCATATTCCTTAACTACGCACTTACCATAGGTAAGAAGTGATGCAATGTTGGAATCGCGGTGAAGTCTCCACAGTACTGTGGTCGTCTTAGGCAGCGTAGAATTCTTGAAGGCGATCACGCAACTAAAAAACTCAATTGAAAATATGAGTAAACGTAAAAGTTAAGCTTACAAAGCACTTAGTTTATTGCCGCGAGTACACGCACTACGATTGCGCAACCGGCGAAATCGGGCAACACTTTCACAAACACGGCGAAAATATACAGTTAAAATGTTCATTAAATGTTCATTAACGCGGTCCGCACTTTAAGCACAAATAACGAACGAAAGCGGTACTTTAAATTGTCTGAAACAAAAGCCATGCGGAATAGGCTGCGAGGTTTAACGTAGGACTGCACTGTTCGAGGGTCAGAACGCTTCTCCTTTGTGTTGAAGCGGAAAGTAGCTTAGAAAATAAGAAGGGAGTGGGGGTGCATAGCGTTCATCCAGAGAAAATCAATAAGTTTTCGGATATCGATTAGCGGGTCAGAGATCACGTGACCGATACGTCACGGTACAGCTGTTAGGTAGGTCAAAGCACAATGAAACTTCGAGCGCTGACTCGAACAACAGACTACCATCCTGGTCTACATAAACTCAACAAGATATTGAGAGATGGCTTCAAAATTCTTCAAGCTTCCATCCACACCAAAAATCTTTTCACCGATCCACCGCAAATTTGGTACAAGCAACCTCCCAACTTGAAAAACATCCAGGTACTGTGCGGGTCCAACCTCCGTGTGTTTGCTAGGAATTTGAGGAATGCGTAAACACAGGCTAAGTGAGGGTAAAGCTACTTCCCATAAAAAAAACATCTATTCAAATACTGATAACATGTACTTACGTATTACAGTGGCCTAGCAAGTGTGCTACCTGCGTCACTGATGCTGCAATCGCTGTCACTGGTAGTATCGTCTGTACTGCTGTCGTCTTGAGCATTAATATTAATTATTAGTTCGTCTATTACATCTGATAATATGCCATCAGTTTCCCAGTAATATTTCTCAAGGTCTTCGACTTTGTTGCAATATCCGATCCAGTCATTTTCTGTCACTTCTTCTATTCCCAGTTCGGTTAATTCCTGTAACCTTATTAAACTTAAGTTGCCGTCAGGGTTGTGTTCTCTCACAAAGATCTTTATTTTAGCCCAAGCTAGTTCGATAGGGTTTAGGTCACACATGTAAGGTGGAGTTCTAACGACAGTATGGCCTAAACTACAGAGAAACTGGTCTATTTTAAAAACTTTTCTTTCGGTCGGTGAATGTTAATTAAAGGAATGAGCTCTTCTTTTTTCATTGTTTCGTTACAGTTAATACCACGTGTCCTCAAAAAATTTATCATTTCCATTTTTACTGAATATTTGGTTGGAAACTTTTCTGCTAGAGCAGAATGATATGGTGCATTGTCCATTATAATTACAGAGGCGGGTGGAATGTTTGGCAAAAGCATCTCTTTGAGCCACTTCTCAAAATTATTTTGGTCCATTTGACCGTGATAGTCACCGGAAGTGGTTCCTGCCTTATAAAGAAGCTTGGCTCCTTTCACAAATCCATTTTTGCCACCAGCATGTAGAAGTATAAGGCGGCATCCTGCTCTATAGTTTTCTGATACATCGAAAACATCATCTGACTGCCAACATTTTTAACAGTTATATTACTGTCTACCCATGTCTCGTCCACGTAAAAAATATCCCTTCCAGATTGACGTAAGGCTTTTATTTGCACTAAATATCTGTGTCGCCATTCCCGAATTTCCGATTTTTCTATAAGAATCTTTCTCCTACTACTACACTTTCTCCATTTGAAACCCATTCCCCTTATAATTCTTATCATCAAAGATTTCTTTCCCCATGGAAAGTGAATTCTTTTTTTCACTATGGGTAGCAGTTTTCGTGCTGTCGGTACAACCTTTTCACTTTTATAAAAGTCTTGAATTATATTTCTAATGACACACTTATCGAAGTCATCAACAGAAACTTTTCTGTCATTGAACCTGGTTTTTCTTTTTTTACCAGGCGAGGAGAGCTTACTGCTTGAACCTTGTTCTTTCAAGTGCCTAGCCTCTTTACGGACTTTCAGAATAAAATTACCTGACTTTCCACAATAATCTGCTGCTCTTTTTGTGGCCTGTTTTAATGGGAAACGCAATCAATTAGTTTTTGCTTCTTCGTCACATTTTTCAATTATTTTACTAATTAATGTTCGAGCTTCACTATGTACAGCAAAACTTCTTTTACGGCTACTTCCACTTGACGAACTTTGAGACATGACTAACTATAATCAACACTAAATTAAAAAATTAAAACATCAACACTAATTAAAAATTAAAATTAGTGTTGTATAATTATCAACACTAAACAAAAACGTTCTATCGTCTAGGCTAGACGATAGAAGAAACACGCACAATTCTATTAACACACACACTTCCACTAGCTTAACTGGCCGAATGTTATTTGAAAAGGAATACACGCACATAACAGTTACAAGGCCGTAGCCCCTCTTCCCCCGCACCTCACCCCGCAACCACACGGAGCTTGGACCCACACAGTACATCCTAAACTACCAGACCCTGATACAGAGAAACCACACAAACTTCCTCATGGCTCCTTCCCATGCAATAGACCTAGATGCAAGACGTGTCCAATACACCCCTCAGTAAATAGTTTCAACAGCCAAACAACAAAAATGGTCTTCAAAATACAGGGTCATCATAATTGTACATCGAAAAATGTCATATACCAGCTACAATGTAAACTTTGCTCAGCACAGTACATAGGCCTGACCACGGATGGTCTGAATATCAGAATGAATGGCCACAGACATGATGTTAAAATTATGCGAGTCACAACATCACAACTTTTGATGACTGCTATACCACAAAAATAATTAAATCACTCCCCCCTGATTGCAATCCCTCAGAACTGAGAAGGTGGGAACTATCATACCAGTGGTATACCAAGTCCAGAGAATCCCCTAACCTCAACATCAGATAAATCCATTCATATTTTTTTTTTTTTTTTTTTTTCCCTCCCTAATAGCCTTATCTCTTTTCCCCTGACAGACTTATATAAACTATAATCACTCATATGCTCATGGAAACAATATATATATATATATATATACAATAATCATTGTTTAAGTGCCTTTATGTGTTACTATTTCAAGACTACAGAGTGGACTCTTACCAAGGTAAGTCTGTCAGTCTCCTAGTCCAAAAAATCTAAATAATCTTTACCAACCAAAACTAACCTAAAAATATATATATATATATATATATATATATATATATATATATATATATATATATATATATATATATCTTTAATCTGTGCATCTGTGACATCTGATTTCTACTCTACACAATCTGTGATTACAATTATTTTATTTCATTCTCTCATATTTCTTTTTGTGTTTTCTCTTCGATTGACAAAGACCACTGTGTGGTTGAAATATATCATTGTTTAAGTGCTTTTATGTGTTTCTATTTCAAGACTACAGAGTGGACTCTTACCAAGGTAAGTCTGTCAGTCTCCTAGTCCAAAAAATCTAAATAATCTTTACCAACCAAAACTAACCTAAATATATATATATATATATATATATATATATATATATATATATATATATATATATATATATATATTTAGGTTAGTTTTGGTTGGTAAAGATTATTTATATTTTTTGGACTAGGAGACTGACAGACTTACCTTGGTAAGAGTCCACTCTGTAGCCTTGAAATAGCCTTTCTCTTCGATTGACAAAGACCACTGTGTGGTTGAAATATATCATTGTTTAAGTGCTTTTATGTGTTTCTATTTCAAGGCTACAGAGTGGACTCTTACCAAGGTAAGTCTGTCAGTCTCCTAGTCCAAAAAATCTATATATATATAATAATAAATCTATATATATATATATATATATATATATATATATATATATATATATATATATATATATATATATATAAATATAAAATACGTTTTCTTGTTTAATAATTTAAAACAACACAGGTTATTCAAATACAAGAATATTTATTATTTTATATCCTATAAAAAGGATATTATTTTATATAGGATATAAAATAATAAATATTCTTGTATTTGAATAACCTGTGTTGGTTTAAAATATATATATATATATATATATATATATATATAGGTTAGTTTTGGTTGGTAAAGATTATTTAGATTTTTTGGACTAGGAGACTGACAGACTTACCTTGGTAAGAGTCCACTCTGTAGTCTTGAAATAGAAACACATAAAAGCACTTAAACAATGATATATTTCAACCACACAGTGGTATTTGTCAATCGAAGAGAAAACACAAAAAGAAATATGAGAGAATGAAATAAAATAATTGTAATCACAGATTGTGTAGAGTAGAAATCAGATGTCACAGATGCACAGATTAAAGATATATATATATATATATATATATATATATATATATATATATATTGTTTCCATGAACATATGAGTGATTATAGTTTATATACTCATCATTGTTTAAGTGCTTTTATGTTTTTATTTCAAGACTACAGAGTGGACTCTTACCAAGGTAAGTCTGTCAGTTTCCTAGTCCAAAAAATCTAAATCATCTTTACCAACCAAAACTATCCTAAATATATATATATATATATATAAAGTTAATATTATTAATTGTAAACAATTTTTTCTACCACTAAGAGCAATATGGTGCACTTTAAGTGGTGGAAAAAAAATGTTTACAATTAATAATAACTTTATAAAGTCAGTGCAACGGAAAAATAATGGACGTGAAATATCACGATATATAAATATCGTGATATTTCACGTTGACCATTATTTTTCTGTTGTACTTACTTTATAAAGTTATTATTGTTAATTGTAAACAATTACTCTACCACTAAGTGCAATTAATTTTTACCTTATGCGATGAGGCACCTTCCGGTCACTTCTGAATCATTATTGAATCACTGAAATATTTCTACTGAAGTTTCTCAGTCTGTAATGTGGGTGCTTGTTGCTGACGTCATATGCATTTCCTCGTTTGTTTTATGTAAAATAATTTTGAACGGTATATCATCTTTATATGTTTTCTGTTGGTTAATTAGATTATTGTGTTTGTTTTTATATGGGTAGTATTTTTCTAGTGAAATTAGTTCTTTTGGGTTATTATATATTTCAAGTACGGTTAGGTTATTTTCTTTTGTGATATTAAGTGTTCTTCCATATTTGATGCCTTTTTATTATTAGTTATGTATGCATAATAAGCATTGGTAACAGTGAACATCAACATGTTTTTCTATTTATTTCCCAATTTCAATGTTCTCATATCGCAAATAAAACCAAATAAATTTATTGGTGGCTAAATCTATCCTAACCAGATACTTTATACATATATTGGTATATAGGTCTACATAGTAATGTAAAAACATTAAATTTGTGTGTATGTTACATAAAACTTATGTTTTAGTTACATTAAAAAAAAATTAATTAGCACAGAAACTTTTAAAATAACAGTTTACAATGGATATGCCTAAATGTTTTTTTGTTTGTTTTTATAAAAAATATTTTATTAGTCTGTTTTTGAATTTATGAATCCTTGGTAATTAGTTAGCATTTTGTTTAGTAGATTATTTATTGCAGTAAACCTATAAAAACACATATTATAGTTTTTTTTTCTTATTACTATACTATATTTGTGGATGATTCACAAAATCACCAATTTTTGTATAAATTAGTGTGAATTAATGGAAATTGACTATGGTAATACATTTAGTAAATATATTTAATGCAATTGTCAAAACAAATCATGAATTAAAATTAAGCTTTTTACCATATAAGTTTTCAAAGGCTGTATTTTACAGTTAAGTTTTTAGTTGAACGCATCATAGAAGAGTAATCTATATCCAAACTGTAATTGTTTATCTAATTACACATTTACTTTCTTGACTAATTTGCAACATACACATTTCTAATTGACAAAAAAGAACAGTTCCATTTCAAGATATTTGCCTTGTTCTGGTTCTCTTCTTATCCCATTGCCATTGAAGGAGATCCATTTGTATACCTTAATCACATGTGTAATTAATCTTTTTCATATTTATTATGTGCCTACCAATATGTGGTACAAATAAAAAGTAAAATATACTTCCTGCCTTTATCATACAATGTATATGACAAAATGACTCTATTTCCTGTATGACTGAAACAGCATCAAAATGTTTTTTGTGGAGTGTTTCCCTACTGATGAATTTATTACAGAAAGTAATTTCTTATCATTGACTGTGATTTCTTTCTAAAAACAAATAAATGCCTTTATAAGGAAATATAAACTTTTCTTTTTTATAACTTTCCAATGCTTATATTATATAGTGCATCACATTCAGTTTTACATCATGTATCTTATTCAAGAAGCAATTTTTTGAAGCTCCAAATGATTTTCTTTACTGCTATAATAGCAATATACTACTTCCTTTAACTTTTGCTCTTATTGCCTGCCCCCCTTCATATCAAAATCAAACACAACCTACCATATTTCTAAAAAAAGGGTGCATTTAAAAAACAGGACTAGCAACTTAGAAAATAACTAATTATGTTCCAATTCTGATTATTTTCTCAAGGATATAAATACAAATCATACAGTGTTGTTAGAAACCCTTTTCTTATACGAGGGGTGTTTAGAAAGTACGGAACGTTTCTGTCTGACGCCGCTGGCACTCGCAGATTCGTATAATTTGGTGCTTGCACACTAAGTGACAGTCGGTGTCTAGTTGTGAACACGGGAACATTTCCGCGTTGCCCGTTTTTTTTGCAATTTCAACAGAAGATGTGCGCTGCGATTGAAAATCCTGCCGGTTTTTCAGTGTGGTCAGTGATACGGTTTTTGTTGGCAAAAAATTTAAAACCGATAAACATATATCGCCAAGTGTGTTAAGTTTACGGAAACGACATTATGAATGAACGTTAGTGTGAAAATGGTGCATTCAGTTTAAAAATGGCCGAACTGACATTCATGATGAAGCGAAGAGCGGACGCCCGAGCATTGTGACTGATCAACTGGTCGCTAAAAATGATGAAAAGGATCACAAAAACCGCCAATTCATGATAACGGAGCTTTTGCTTTGTTTCCCACAAGTTTCACAGACTTTGTTGTTTGAAATTGTCACACAAAGGTTAGGCTACCACAAATTTTGTGCAAGATGGGTGCTGAAAATGCTCACTGACCACCATGAAGGTCAGCGAATGGAGGCAAGTTTGACATTTCTGGATGCCTACAACAGACATCGTGATTCACTACTGGATCGCATCGTAACTGGTGATGAGTCATGGGTAAAACACGTTAATTGCGAAACGAAATTACAGTCCATGGGATGGGGGCACACAAGCTCCCCCAAAAAACCAAGAAAACGTTTGCAAACATTGTCAGCAAGAAAGATTATGGTGACGGTTTTTTGGGACAGGCAAGGTGTGTTTCTTATTGACTTTCTTGAACGTGGTGCAACAATAAACTCTGAGCGGTACTGTGAAACTTTGCACAACCTTAGGAGAGCAGTTCAAAACAAACGCCGAGGGAAATTGACGTTGAAAATTTTGTTTGTGCATGACAATGCCTGACCTCACACAGCAAACCGCACCAAAGAACTTGATTCATTCAAATAGGAGGTTTTTCCTCATCCGCCCTATGGTCCTGACCTTGCACCAAGCGATTTTCACGTGTTTTCAAGAATGAAGACCTGGCTATCAACACAGCGCTTTGACGACGAAGCGAAGCTCAAGGTGCCCGTCACTGAGTGGCTGAGGTCGCAGGCGGCAGACTTTTATGATGAAGGAATTTCAAAGCTTGTCCACCGTTACGATAAGTGTCTCAATTTGTTTGGTGGCTACGTAGAAAAGTACTATTTTAGTTGCTCTTTCAGATGTATATAATACAAATTTTTTATTGTACTTATTTTTTTTATTCATAAACGTTCCTTACTTTCTGAATAGCCCATCCATGTATAATTGTATTAATACATTCATTTTAAATTTACATAATGGTATAAATAAATCTAAGTAAGTAAAGAAAGTTTTATACTAAACAAATTATTCCATTGCGAAATTTTTATGCAATGTGCAGACTACTACAAGGGAAGCTACAATGGCGTTCCTCAAAGCATTGGTAAACAGGCTATGTGGCAATACTTCGAGGTTGCAGTATCTCCCCGTTCAGCTGAGCTCAAATGATGATGGGTAAGCACATATGTTTTATTATGAAGGGTAATTCTGTTGCAGGTAATTAAAACACATAATACTTTAACACATTTAATTATACAGCTTTTGTTAGAACTAGAAGCACGGAAAGAAAGATGCATCCTATACGTCCAATATTTTAGGTAACTTTGGAAAAATCCAGGTTCTCTAAACAGAGGATTAATATTTAAACTATTGAATGAATCTTGTGGATTACTTATATTGCTGATATAAGTATTTAGTTAAAACTATGATAGTAACTTTCTTCATAATTTATATTATTTGAAAGGTTGTGGTTATATTTTTTAAAACTTTACTCTTAAGGTTTGCAAGAAGGGTTTTTAAAAGAAGTAAACAAATTTCCTGTAGATCCCATACCTTTGGATCCACCCAAAGAAATGAAATTCATTGTATGGATTTCATAATAGTATTTACTCTGCCACTTCTTTCAAGGACTATGCATACTTTAATCATAAATGAATTAGCGAAGTTGGGAAAGAAGTAACTGAATATCACCTGTTCTAATCCAAAAACACTTAGTGTTCTTATCACCTACATCATTAGTGACAAGTAGCGCAAAGCTTGAATTGACCATGTCACTAAAAACTAGCTGTTTAGAGTTTACAACGCTGACATTTATTTTTATTTTGTATGTAAAAGAGGTTGACTGAATTATTCGACCACTTTTTAAACATTAACAAAATCATAATAGTCCAAAATTTGGATTGAAGTGGTGGATATTTAGCTTATTAGACACAACCAAACTGACATCATGAGTGTATATGACAAAATAGATTGGACTGCTTTGATTTGATGTACCAATGGAGCTGTCTTTTAATTCCAAAATAAAATTCATAAAAACATAAAAATATTCCAAACTATTTTCAAAAATACTTTTGCCTACATTAAATGTAGATGTAACATTCTTTTAGAATTTTACCCATGGTCTAATTAAAATTATTCTGTGACAATTAGCTGGTACAATTTAATTTGTTCCTCCAATTGAGTTTTATTTCATCACAAAAATATTGTCACTTATAAGGAACTCAATTTACATATTTAATACGGGTTTATTATTTTGATCTTTATTTAATCTTGTATTATTATTTATAATAATAATTCAACAAATGTATTACTATTTTTGTATTGTATTATTAGTAAAAACAATTAAATTTTATGGTTAAAGTTTGCACTTCTAGGCTCTTGCTAACATTTTGCTCTTCAAGTGGACATAAAATTCACTAGTTTTTAAAATTGTTTTAATTTTTTTAAGGATTTTTTCTATTTTAAAATTTTATTTTACTGTGGTAGAATTTGAAGCACTCTTTGTGTACATGTGTTGCAACTACACCACATAAATTTACAATGTCCCTATACTCATTTTATAGGTACAATGATACTTCAGTCATGTTCAATGGAGAACTCTCTAAGACCTGCAAAACATTGGCTGGGGTACCACAGGGCTCTGTCTTGAGCCCTATGCTCTTCTCTACATGAACACAATTAATCCCTACATCCATAAGAATACTAAGGTCGCCTGCTATGCAGATGATTTTGTCATTTGGAGTACAGGTCAAAATCTCAAAACTTCTCAGAAATTCCTAAATCTTAGGCATTGCAACATGGGCTGCAAATCTTAAACTTACTATAAACCTCAATGAGTCTAACTACTGTGTCTTTTCAAATGATAGGAGAAATCGTGGAACCTTCCAAAAAAATTCTAAACTTCTTAAAAATTCTAAACTCCATAATTGAGCACATTGAAAATCTTAAATATTTGGGAGTTATCCTAGATCCAGAACTGAGATTTACTAAACACATACAAACCACGGCAAATAAGGGTCTAAAGAAATTCAACATCCTCCGGATACCTTGTGGCACGAACTGGGGCTCAAGATCATCATTACTGAAAAGTACTTGCTGCACTGTCATTAGGCCAATACTTGAGTATTGCTTTTTGGACAGATTAAGTCCAATATAGAGCATCAAAAATTATCTCTGGTGCAGGGTCTTCAACTACTAACACCAAGGCCGAACTTGAAAGCGGTCTTGTTTCCCTTGAAAACAGTCAAAAACTTGCTACTGTAAAGTTTTTAACAAAATCAGAAGCCACAATAAAGACCACATAGCTCACAGAGCTGTCAATGCTTGGGCAGGTACGTCAAGACTTCAGAGACCATCAACGCCGCTGCAATTTGACAGAGATATCAGAGAGGCCATCCTTCTTGACCACTCTTTCCTGGACATAACTCAGGAACCACTTTTCCCTTTCAAACCCTCTATGAATACTAAAATCAATACTTACTTTTTGGAAAAATGGTCTAAGAAAAAAAAATAACTCAAGTTTTACTACAGAATGGTGAAGACTCTGTTCGGTTACTTGCCAAAGAAAACAGTGCATTAGTCTACATAGATGGTTTCTCTGATATTGACTGTAATAGAGGTGGTGCAGGCATCATTTCCCCTCAAGAAATAACATCGGGCTCAAAGTTTATGTTTGTGTCTATTATGTGCCTTGTTTTCCACACCTCTAATAACGCCTTACATTTTTTAGTATGGTTTCATTGTAATAGAGATAAAGAAATTCAGGTAAAATATTTCACCAGCTATAAGCTGTTTAAAAAACATTTCCAAAGCTAAGTCTATTTGGGTCTCTTATTATTTTCTCCTGAGAAACAAGCCCTGAAAGTGCCTCTCAAGAGAATTAAGATCAAACTGACTGCATGAAATGATTGCTGACTTCCTGGCTGTATGCAGCAAATGTTTTAAATGAATGTAATCAATAGTGACTTTTTGTTGTTCTCTTCCTATGAGAGATACAGGCGCGTATCCAGCGCCTTGGTTTGGAGGGGGGGGGGGTGATCGATGCATTATACAGATTTTTTGGACTAGGAGACTGACAGACTTACCTTGGTAAGAGTCCACTCTGTAGTCTTGAAATAGAAACACATAAAAGCACTTAAACAGAAGCTTATGTGTTTCTATTTCAAGACTACAGAGTGGACTCTTACCAAGGTAAGTCTGTCAGACTCCTAGTCCAAAAAATCTAAATAATCTTTACCAACCAAAACTATATATATATATATATATATATATATATATATATATATATATATATTTAGGTTAGTTTTGGTTGGTAAAGATTATTTAGATTTTTTGGACTAGGAGACTGACAGACTTACCTTGGTAAGAGTCCACACTGTAGTCTTGAAATAGAAACACATAAAAGCACTTAAACAATGATATATTTCAACCACACAGTGGTCTTTGTCAATTGAAGAGAAAACACAAAAAGAAATATGAGAGAATGAAATAAAATGTGTTTCTATTTCAAGAATACAGTGTGGACTCTTACCAAGGTAAGTCTGTCAGTCTCCTAGTCCAAAAACTCTCTCTCTCTCTCTCTCTCTATATATATATATACATATATATATAATATGTGTGTGTGTATGTGTGCGCGCACGCGCGCGTGCGTTTATGTAGACACATAGAACAGAAAAAGTTCTTTCTACGCTTGCGTTAGAAATCGGTAACGTGATAAAGATTCGTAGCAAATTAGACTTTTTAATAAATAATTATTCCAGTTTCGATAACATTTATGGCTAGAGAATATTATTAATTTCATAATAAGCTATTATTATAAAAATGGTTTATTAATTAATATAAGTAGTTATTCTTCCAACACGAACAATTCCGGAGTCAACTTCGAATATTACGCAAAATTATGTATTGAAAATCATATGTTCGAGACTAAGCTTCACTAACGCTATCTGTTGTTAAAACGTTTAGACGTTTACGAGGGTATGCCGAGCAAACGCGTCACATTTTGAAATTAAAAATTACAATTTTATTTTTTATTTACAATAAAAGACGAATTAACTTAAGTAAAAGTTTAATTTAATAGAAAGTCCTAATTTAATAATATATTGTCGATTTTTAACCCAAAGTTCTTGAGGGTTGGGGGAGGGCGATCACCCCATCGCCCCCCCCCCCTTGGATACTCGCCTGGAGATATACTAGTACTAGATAGTGATGGGCCAGTTGGGCTCCCAGATGCCAAGGCAGAAAGCTATCCTACTTAGGACCTCCTAACACACATATTATGTTCCTGGGTACTTGTCGTTGCTAGTATGGAAATATCCAGAAACAAATGTTTTTGTACAGTTTCAAATAAAAGTATGCTAACTTAAATTTTTTAAGTTTTTTTGTCTTTAAATAGAGTTTTTTTGTTTAATTTTATAGAGCAACAAACAGTGAGAGTAATGGAGATTCTACAATATCATCAACAGAGAGTTCAAGTTTGGCGTCTAGTGTTGATAGTATTTCTACACCTCATTTACAGCCACAGAAAGAGTTGCATAGCATTATATCTCAGTTGGAAAGGTTAGGTTTTATTTTTTAACTATTAATTATAGCTCAGTGACATTTCAGGCTGTTTTATGTTTAAAAATTAATTTAGTAGCCAAAGTTTGACACAAAGATATTATATTTCAGGCAAATAGAAACTCTGTACTCTTCTACACCAGATGTGAGTACTAAACTGCAGCAGCACAGGTTACTTCTTGAGACACAAGTTCATAGACTTAAACATCTTAAGGTTTGTTTCTTTATCTCTATCTGTGTTAGATTAGAATGAGATGTAGTGTTTAAAAGACAGCATGTCTGTAGTAATGATGAAATTACAAATTTAGGGAAAAGCATTAAAAAACAGAAACTATTAAAAGATAAGGGAAGACTAGTTATTTTCTCTGCCTCGACCATGCTTATAGTTTATCTCCTAATACTACCTATATTTTCAGTCATTTCATATCCTTTGTAACTGGTAATAGTCATTGTGACTGATTGTCTAAAATGTAAAAAAAAAGTCTTGCATTTTTGTAAAAAAATCCTTATTTTGCTATAGCAAATCCTTATTTGTATTGAAGAGTTGCATTCCATTCTTCCCTGCACAACCTGTCTGTATGTGCCGTGTCTCTTGTGCTCTTCTTGAGGCGGCATGCCCACTGCCCTCAGCAATGGTCCTTGAGTTAAACACCCTTGTTTTACTAAGCCGCCCGCTCTCTTACCTATCCAGGCAGAATGTCCTGGAATCCAGAATTATACTTATCCAGCTCTGCTAGAGAAGCTATAGTCCCAGCCACCAGCTTAGAGCTGGTACTAGCCTTACCCAAAGCCTTCAGAGCTGCCTGACTGTTTGAGCAAATCCAGATGGTCTTGCCCCTCTTGCCAGACCCTATTATTTCCTCTACACGTAGTTTGATCACGAGCACCTTCGCCTGGAAAACAGAGTTGTAGAATCTGTCTTTGTGTCTTGGTCCACTAGAGCCGACTCCTACTCCTTCCTTCATCTTGGACTCGTCTGCGATGCAGATTCCACCATTTAACAAGGTAGTAAGAAGGTAAAGATATCTATTAAGTAACTCTCATCAAGAAAATAACTTGTGGCACTCTTGGTCGGATGTTTTTTTCATGTAACTTTTAGTTTTATTACATCTATGTTGATAACAATTGTTTACAAGGTTGATTGTACACTTTTCAAACTATGATTTAATCTTATCACCATGTTGTGTTATGTGTTGTAGCACGACTGGCTTGTATTTTTAGGCAAGTGTAACAAACTTTTCATTTTTTTAAAGTCAGTTGAAAATCTGTTTCTGGGTGGGAGATAAAGTTGTATTAAAACTAAAAACTCAACAAACTGTAGTACTAATGTGAACTAGAACAACGCAAATGGCCAACAGATGCTGTAACTGATTACAGAGTTTGCAGTTTGCATGAAACCCCTTAGAATAGTCTGGCTATAGAGGGACTAATGTAAGTATAAGTCTAAATTATTTTTAAAAAAATTTATATTAATCTGATTTATTAGAAATGTTGCTTTTTTTATAAAAACTGCAGTCTGTTGTATCCCTCCATGTCAGCATACTAAACTGTCAGTGGTTAAGGAGGGAGTGGTTAAGGGATTCTCATTGCCACTCGCCTTGGTGATGTGGTAGTGTGCTGGGATGATAATGTTTTGGATATTAACTCAGACAGTAATGAGGGCCTACTATTTATTAGGAATATACTGTGGTTGAATTTAATAATAAATACACAAAAACCTCTTAACCACAAACTTTCTTTATTTTACCCTTATGTATGTTTCGGTTACCAAGTAACCATCCTCAGAGGGATAACATACAAAGACTCAAGGGCCTGTTGCAATGAGGGACTACCCAAGGAATAGAGCCATATGTTTATAAATCATGGATGCGGTTGAATGATGAATACATCTACTCACACACATTCTCGCTTTAGCTCAGAGGAGCTCTATGAATTTCAATTATGCATATTATATAAAATGCGATATTTTACATTTAAGTCTAGCAAGAGAAGGAATTTAGTGTTACATATGATGCACACTGTCATTGTAAGCAATCGGTTAAACTAAATAACATTTGAAAATAAAATATTTTTCATTTGTTTCTGTCATTAACTTGAACTACTAGTTTACACTTATATAGTTGAGAATGTATCATAATGTGATATTTGGCTATAGTAGCACTTTATATTTTTATTAACGAAAACAGTTATTTCGGGAAATGTGTCTCACTACCAACTCAGATTTTCCATTTCTAATACAAGTAGATGAAGTGGCAACTGGAATGCATATCCATGTTATGATGGAGGTTTTTTCATTTCCATGCTATTGCTGTTATCATATAAATTGGGTATATCAATTTATTTGCCAGGCATATTTCAGTAAACATTATAAATTTATGCTATGGATAATATGTTCATTATGTATGTACATTACTTCATAACGGAGTAATATCTGTTTAGCTTTTCAAATAGTTTTGTATTAATTTTACAGTATTGTATCAACCTAAATAATACACATGTGTGTGTGTGTGTGTGTGTGTGTAATAGTGTTCCATTTAATATATAACACAACCTAAATAGTATTGAGTGTTATTATTCATCTATATAAATTATACACAATATCAAGAGCACAGTGGTACAATATATTACAATAAAAATATTGAAAAGAACCCCAATACCACAAAAATAACAAATAAAACAAGTTACTTAAGATTAAACCCTTATGTACATTTCGATGACCATGTCATCATCATCAGAGGGTCTTGTTACAAAACACAATCTAGCACACAAGAAGTTACAAACTAGAATGATAGTTTGTAACTTCTTGTGTGCTAGATTGTATTTTGTAACAAGACCCTCTGATGATGATGACATGGTCATCGAAATGTACATAAGGGTTTAATCTTAAGTAACTTGTTTTATTTGTTATTTTTGATTATTTTTGTGGTATTGGGGTTCTTTTCAATATTTTTATTGTAATATATAAATTATGTTTTACTGTATTATTCTTTACTTTGAAATTTACATCATTAAGGTCTTATATTTTTCTGTGTAACTTGTTTCCATTATAGAACCAGTTGCATGTTGTGGGAAGTCGTCAGATAGGAAGAATGCAAAGCACACCAGTTTTAACAGCCGGCTTAAGGCATGAGGTTGCAGGTTTTCAAGAGATGAGCCCAATATTAAAAAATGTTGAACTAACTGGAAAGGACACACAATCCCAGTATGACACAGCTTCTTTGTCTGAACTATCATCAGGGGCCATCAGTTCATGGTTTGGAGAAAAAAAATGTTTTGAAAATAAAACTGAAAGTGGTTTCTCACAGTGGTTGTGTTCAGAAAATGACAATATTTGGAAAAAAAGTGATACAATTGAAGATGATAAAGTTTTAATTAAAAAATCACTAAATTGTGACGATGTGCATACTGAATCTCTTTATTCAGATTTGGATAACATAATGGACAAATTACAAAAAATGCTGGCTTCAAACTTTTCATTAGCAGGTATAATTCAAATATTTAGTAAATAAATTATTACCTCTTTTTACTAATTATGGAGCAAAATATAACTGCTTCATCTTAAATCTAATTACATATTTGTTATTTCTTTAATGAAAGGTTGTGTTTATTGTTTGTTTTAAAGCTTTTAGGAGAGTGCTCCATTTCCCAAGTGTATAATAGCTATATTCAAGTTTAAATACATAAATATTTTTTAATAAAAAATTAACATTGAAAATTCAACATGATCATTCTGCATATTATTTGATTCTACACAGTGGCTACTTAGTTCTGAAAACCAGGGAAAACGTGTACATTTTTTCAACCAATAACCGGAATTTTTTTCTCTAAAGTTATTGATATTTTATTACAATAAGAAAATAAAAAATCCATGAGGCAATCGCCTTTTTGTCAGCAATGCTACTTATAGTTATCAATAATACTGAGAGGTTACTTGAAGGTAATGTTACAATCAAAGAGGGTTAGGAAATTATTATAAACTATAAATGATTGTTTTGTTATAAGCCAAATTCGGTTAGGATTTTATTTATAATAGTTTGTTCTTAGTCAAACTTCATCAATAGTATTTAAATAAAAGGCTTTAACTTTTATCACAAAGCTGTTTTACATAGTTTTGATTGCTGAAATGACTTAAAATATTGTTCATAATGAAATCAAAAGTAGAAAGCGTGTTACTGAAATTTTTAACATTTAATAGTTCTGTTTTGTATATTAAACTTACACTTCATACATTCAAACTCCGATTAGCTCCTGATCATTACTTGACCCTTTATTTTAACTAATTCATCACATTTCATTATTTATTTTTTTTAAATCATATTACTACCTTGTTATAGTGATAAAACTCTTTCTGAGTGGTTGAATGGGAGGTAGAAGTTTAGTAGAAAACTTACTCACTCGGAGTACTACCTGTCTGCCAATAATACTCCTTTGCAGTGAGTGGTTTGGCATTGAACATTATTGCAAATAGTCTTTTGATGCTTAAAGCAGTTTAGAAATATCAAAGCTGCTTTAAGTTTATAAAAAATAAATCCATGAAGATTAATGTTTATGTAGCAAATTTACTTTTGTTTAATACGTTGAGGTCAATGGGCGTGCATGAACGCCCATGCTCTACTGGTGCTTGGGGCGGTAGGCGTTCGTGTATGCCCCGCTCTCCTCTCAATTTATTAGTTCAGTATGAGCTTAGTTGTTGCCGGAAAACGTTGAATTGCTTGTTGGTTATTGAGCTAGTCTTTGTGAACATTTCGGTGTATTTTGTTTTATTCCACCATTGCTGTCAGATTAGAGACTGTGTTATCGTATTAGTGTTATTTGAAGTGTGTTATAGAAGTGCTTATTAGTTTTTGTACAATGAATATTGATAATGAAAATGAATTATTAAAGAATGTGTACAGTAACAGCATCTGTCCAAGTACACATTCTCCAATAATCCATCTTCATTATCTATATTCATTGTATAAAAACTAATAAACACACTTCAAGTAACACTAATAAAAAAACACAGTCTCTAATCTTACAGCAATAGTGGAAGAAAAAATGGAAATGTACCGAAATGTTTGCAGATACAGGCGCAGTACAAAATATTCTGTAAATGGCTAACCTTACACTAAACCAATTAATTGAAAGTGGGTTTGGGGCATACATGAATGCCTGCTGCCACTGGCGCCACCGTACTCAATGTGTTGTAATTTATTTTTTTAATCCTGAACTTTATTTTTACTACCAAATTTGTTATTAATACTTTCTAGGATTGAATAGTATGACTACAACTTGTTAAAGAGAAACATCTTTTTTAATTTAAGTTCAAAAGTAAAACTTTTAGTTTTTGTGTTATACAACTTGAGGTTTTTCTTACTCAAGAATACTACTTGAGTAGTACTTTTGGTATTAAATTACTACTCTCAAATTGTTACTTTTGGTATCACTTGGTTTCACACTAGATCGGTGGATTGTTTAATGCTGTGAGACAGACAAGAATCTTATCCGTGGCAAACGCGTCTTCTGAAAAATATCAGTAAATAGTGGTTTTATTGCCAAGTAATACCAAAAGTAGTAATTTTAAAAAGGAAGTTTAAAAAAGTCGTTTTTCTAGGACGTTATGGTTGAGATCAGGAGTGTATAGTGATAGTCTGAGGATAGAGTGACTATGTTGACCTAAGAATGTGTCAATCTTACGTAAAATGTGTTTCTTCAATTTGATTAGTGAGTGTAATTGGAGTTTCCCTACTATTGCTGTATAAAATTCCATTCTTAGTCAGTCACTTCTCCATACTTCTTTCTTCCACTATGAGGTTGGCACCGAGTATTTACAGTAATGCCTCGACTTCCTATGTGACTGTATGTAAAATTATGCCCCAACACCCGAATTCGACTTACACAGTTATCGCTCGGTCCCACCTATTGCATAAGTACGGGGTATTACCACTATCCACAAATCTATTCTCGCCTCCTGCATGTAAAACAATTACTCGAGAACCTTTGCCGTTAGATTTCTTCAGTTTGCCCTCTGTATTCCGTTTTCTCAGTGGTTTTATGAAAATATGTTTTTTCCTTGTGCACAACCTCCCTCTCTTCTTTCTTATATCTATCCACTTTCACCAAGTAGTTCGAATATCGCTTTTTCCAACAAGTAATTTTTAATTGGATTCTGCATTTTTAACTACCTTATGGACACACTATATAATTTTTGAAATCAGTTTTTTGTTTTAGTACATGTATTATTCTTCTGAGAATAAGTATATCACCTTGCCTGTATGAAATTCATGTTTTGTCTTTTAGGTTACAGATGTCAAAATCATTAAATGTAGTTTTAAATTTTTGTCTAATTTTTATTTTCTTAGGGTAGTAAACTTTTTTTTTGTACAAAAATAGCAACAGAAAATGGACACAACAAACACCTTATAAAAAACATATACAATAAATTTACAAAAAAACCTTAACCTCAACAAAACACTACAGCCTGAACACAATAATAATAATAATCTACCTAAAATATAAATACACCAATAACAAAATAGAAAAAATAACAAATATATACAACAAAGAACACTACACTCCAACATACAAACCAAATGACAAAATAATAAAATATCTTAATAACACAAACCACAAAACAAATACAGAAAAACATAACTTATCAGAAATTTTTTAAAATTACAGGTAACAACTGTAATGCATTTTACATAGGAAAAACAACAGATCATTTAAAATAACATTTGAAGAACATTACACAGCATTCAAAAATAAAAATACAAAAGCATCAAATGTAGCAGCACACCTAATATCACATAAACATGAAATAACAAGTTACAAAAATTACCTAACCATACTTGAAATAAATAATAACCCAATAGAACTAAACTCACTAGAAAAATACCACATCTATAAAAACATACAGTACAATTTAATGAACCTACAGACAATGTGTGCAGACGACATACTATTCAAATGACGACATGCGGCTCAAAAAGAAACATGTATAACATCAACAAATACCAACATCACTGACCGAACAACCACACCAGAAAAATAAAGAAAATTAATTCAGTCATTCGATAATGGTCAAGTGACCGAAAGGTGCCTCATCACACAAGGTAAAATTATTGCACTTGGTGGAAAAAATTGTTTACAATTAATAATAATAATAACTTCATAGAGTCAGTGCAACAGAAAAATAATGGACAACGTGATATATAATATATATATTTTTTTGTATAATAATCAAATATAAGAATTATTTATTAAACTTTGTTCAAAGCTCTTCATTGATAAACAGTACCAACATTCCTGATGATGTTGGTACTGTTTATCAACGAAAAGCTTTGAATATAAATTAATTAATAATTCCTGTATTTGAATATCTCAGTTGTTTATATATTAATCACTTTAAATATAGTGATACATAATTTTTTTTAATGTATTAGAGTTCTCAATACATTCATACTGTTTTGTCATATCCAAAACATTAATTTACTGTTACAACCAAATCATCACATTCATAAAGACACTTTATCTAGCCCATGCACAAGTACAAGAATTATGTACTACACTGGTTTATCATGAAAAAAAGTATGGGGCATTGAATTCTTTCAGGTTTGTGAGTGTCTATTATGGGCCTATTTTACATTATGCTCTTCAGAATTTGACAAGATTTATTTTCGAATTGCAAGTTTTTGTGCAAATCCTTTAAAACTAAATATAACATTTTTTTTGTATGAAGGTTTGCTTATTTCGTTAGATAGCATAACAATTATTGTAGTTATGGGCCTAGAATGTATTTTATTCAATTTGACAGTTCATTTTACACCAAATTCAGTAAAATTTACACCTAAATTAACCCCCTACAAATTTAAGTTTGGTTTCATGGTAGTGGACAGAAATACAGGCCAATTGTTTTCAAAGTTGTATCTTATTAATAGAGGGCTTCTAGCCTATGTTTATATGGACCTCTTTTATTATTATCCTCTAATTTGTCAGTTCATTTTACATCAAATCCACTAAAATTTACATCTCAATTAACCCCCTACAAATTTTAGTATGGTTTCATGGTAGTGGACAGAAATACAGGCCAATTGTTTTCAAAGTTGTATCTTATTAATAGAGGGCTTCTAGCCTATGTTTATATGGACCTCTTTTATTATTATCCTCTAATTTGTCAGTTCATTTTACATCAAATCCACTAAAATTTACATCTCAATTAACCCCCTACAAATTTAAGTTTGGTTTCATGGTAGTGGACAGAAATACAGGCCAATTGTTTTCAAAGTTGTATCTTATTAATAGAGGGCTTCTAGCCTATGTTTATATGGACCTCTTTTATTATTATCCTCTAATTTGTCAGTTCATTTTACATCAAATCCACTAAAATTTACATCTCAATTAACCCCCTACAAATTTAAGTTTGGTTTCATGGTAGTGGACAGAAATACAGGCCAATTGTTTTCAAAGTTGTATCTTATTAATAGAGGGCTTCTAGCCTATGTTTATATGGACCTCTTTTATTATTATCCTCTAATTTGTCAGTTCATTTTACATCAAATCCACTAAAATTTACATCTCAATTAACCCCCTACAAATTTAAGTTTGGTTTCATGGTAGTGGACAGAAATACAGGCCAATTGTTTTCAAAGTTGTATCTTATTAATAGAGGGCTTCTAGCCTATGTTTATATGGACCTCTTTTATTATTATCCTCTAATTTGTCAGTTCATTTTACATCAAATCCACTAAAATTTACATCTCAATTAACCCCCTACAAATTTAAGTTTGGTTTCATGGTAGTGGACAGAAATACAGGCCAATTGTTTTCAAAGTTGTATCTTATTAATAGAGGGCTTCTAGCCTATGTTTATATGGACCTCTTTTATTATTATCCTCTAATTTGTCAGTTCATTTTACATCAAATCCACTAAAATTTACATCTCAATTAACCCCCTACAAATTTAAGTTTGGTTTCATGGTAGTGGACAGAAATACAGGCCAATTGTTTTCAAAGTTGTATCTTATTAATAGAGGGCTTCTAGCCTATGTTTATATGGACCTCTTTTATTATTATCCTCTAATTTGTCAGTTCATTTTACATCAAATCCACTAAAATTTACATCTCAATTAACCCCCTACAAATTTTAGTATGGTTTCATAGTAGTGGACAGAAATACAGGCCAATTTTTTGCCAGTTGCATGTTATTAATAAAGGGCTTCTAGCCTATTTTTATATGATCCTCTTTTATTATTAATACTTAAGAAACAAGCACTGAAAGTTTCTCCATTTCTTCCTGGGACACTCAGTATAAGCTACAACAAAGTAGCAACTGTCTCCTACTTATGCCATCTAGCAGAAAATTGGTCTATTAAATACTTTTAAAATATTTTTATACTTCTTATCAATGTTATGATTACCTTGTATGACCTAAGTTATAAAATGTTATGCCAAAAAGTACTATACTCATTACTTATTATTTAAAAATGAGATTGTGATTTTCTCAACTTTTTAAAATAAGCAATTTCTGTTAGTATAAATGTTTCAACTTGAATATATCATACCCTTTCCTCCTTTGTCTAACTATTTTTTAAAGATGGCTGAGCTTTTGATATTTTAACCAACCCTTGTCAAGATAAAAAAAATTAAAGAAAGAGAAATAATTATTATGAAGTATTTTTTTAAAATTTCCTAATGGTTTAAGCCGGCAAGATCCTCTTACTTCTTGAAAATCCCAAGAAAAATGTTATTGTGTAAATATTTTAACTTGTAGTATATGAATATAGACAACAAATTGATGTTTCTTTACTAATAAATGATGTTAATTTCAGATAATGTAAACAAACAAGGATACTCACCTCTTAAATTTGGAAGCAGTTGACAAGTTACCATCATATACCAAAGAAAAATATTTTATTCAGCACAGTTGTTTCCTGCAGTTATTTTAGTATTTTACTAATTCACCTCATCACTATGTAAAGGCATATGTATAAATTAATCTGTGTTTTCTTATTATTATGGCATCTATAGGAAAAGGATTTGCTGGCTTGTGCAATATTTTGGATATTTTATATATTAGTAAGGACCTGAAGACCGGTTGATAAAAGTAGAACTAGAAAGCTAAAATGCTTAAACACGCCTTAGTTAAATTGTATAAAATATTTTATATTTTAGTAGTTTTCAATGAATTTTATCAGTTTATAGCGGTCAGTAGTGTAGTTAATGTTCTTACATCAATACCAAAGGGATATGTTACTTTTTTGTTTGAAATATCTATTTAAAATAAATGCCAGCCACATATCATCCTCATATACCAGGTA
Organism: Prosapia bicincta; assembly: GCA_036971475.1. Taxonomy (NCBI): domain Eukaryota; kingdom Metazoa; phylum Arthropoda; class Insecta; order Hemiptera; family Cercopidae; genus Prosapia; species Prosapia bicincta. Next base: position 103,920,120 of record JBAIZL010000003.1, on the reverse strand, counting down.
ATGATTATATTGATTTTTTATTTAATAGAAAAAAAGTTTTAGGATCATGATGTCTCAGAATGTGAGGTCTAACCAATGCCGTCCATTAGGTAATGCTTATAGGTTGAGGTTAAAAATATTTTTTCAGGGATTGTTATATATTCTACTTTTATTAACTACAAATTTTATTTTTAAATTGTATATATCAAAATAATTATACATCATTATTGTGCATTTAAATACCATTTTTTTAGTAATATAAATATGTGTAATCAATTTTGTAATATCTAGTGTTTTGAAATAAGGTCATATTTTATTTATAGTTTTGTAATATTTTTCAATTAGAAAAAATATAGTTTTGTCATTCTTTTGTAGAGTACTTGTATTTTCTATTCACATTAGACCCTAAATAATTTACCAGTTTGTCTTTAAAAATATAGAAAAATTTATATAATACATTTTCTCCATGATATGCAAAAATTGTCAGAATGTTGATATGTTTACTAACCACCTGCATGCTTGTTCAAACACCTAATATTTTATGATTTATGTCCAGACAGGTGTTTCTAAATTCCTAAAATAAATAGAATATTTTCTTGGTTTTTCATACTTTTTAGAAATACCCTCTGCCCAAAACATGATTTCTATTTAATGAGAATAATATATCTTCACTTTGGGATTTTTGGTCAAGCGTGAGATTTTGTATGTGTTTTTGTATTAACAAAAATTTATTCAGATGAGAAAATGAAAGATATTTACTGTGCATTTAACCACAATCTGTAGTATTATCTGAGGACACCAACATGGCAAATTAACGACAGAGTATTGATATTGAGAACATCCTCATGCACTTTATAATGAAAAGTAGATATTACATCATTATTTTATCTTTTTGTACAAAACAAAAACAGGTATATTTATTTTGTATATTTTTGATATGTTTAAGGAGACAACATAAAAATAAAGTTTTTTTTATTCCTTTAAATTATTTAGCTTTCCAAATGTCAATGAAATATTTTAATTCTATGATAAAAAAATATTCAATAAACATAATGCATTAACAATTGTGAAGCTTCTAGGAAAAATAAACATCTTCTGAAAAGAGTTAGCAATATTTTGTACCAATGGAGCACCTGTTTTGTATAACTTTCAAATGTTTAGGTTATAATTTCTATAAGTTTACACAAACAATACACTTAAGTAAACTATACACACTTGCACCTATGACATTCGGATATCTACACATTTGTGACACTTCAGTTTCTCTCTCTGATTAGCAAAGGACTTCTGTGTGTTTGAAATCATTATTTTTGTAGTTTTTTGTTGTACATCTTGAAGTGTTTTTATAAAAATTAGTACTTTTGGTATCACTTTGCAAAAAACCAACTACTTACTGATATTTATCCGCAGACGTGTTTCGCACTAGGTCAGTCCATTGTTCAATGCATGGTCTTATCTGTGACTCACAGGATTGAACAATGCACTGACCTAGTACAAAAATATCAGTAAGTAGTGATTTCTGCCAAGTGATACCAAAGGTAGTAATTTATTATTTTTGTGTTTTAGAGTATGTGTATATTTTTTTTAATTACAGGCTGGATACTACCAAGGTAAGTTTTTGTCTCTCCTATCAATAAAAAATCTATATTAAACTTGCTTGTTGTAATCACCTTGAATTTGTTGAATAGGTCATCGTAAGCATTTGAGTAACTAAGTGAAAAGTATAAAACTTACTGACTCATTTCGAAAGTTGTTTCATTGATGAAGCCTACTACTGGTGATCGCTCAATGTTGCAAGATTATGATTTATGGGTGTGGGATAGGTGGGTTGTGCACAATGTAACGAGAAAAGGTGTTAGATTCAAAATGTATGTGGTTGTTTGAGATACGTTGTAGCTATAGAACACACAAAAATCTATATGTACTACACTATAGTAAAAAAAAACTATCCATTGCAGAGAAATTTGAAATATACAAATATCATACAACACTAAAACAACATATCTTAAATAAACACACACACAAACACTTTGAATCTAACACCCTTTTATAATACATAAAACATACCCCGTACACACCCATAAATCATATGCTTGCAACCTTAAACGATTTCTGCCAGTACCGGGTTAGCTTCGTCGATGAAGTGACTGTTTCAAAACGAGTTAGCAAGTAAGTTAATAGTTTTCATTTAGTTACTCAAATAATTATCTATATGTACATTATACAAGGGAAAAAATTGATTGTTTATATAGAACTGAAAAAATAGCAATTTTAAATTTGGATTATAGTATGCATAATTCTAATAAAAACTACAATAAATACAGTATATAATCTAGATTAAACACAATTTTTATCAAAATTGTGCAAAAATTGTGTCACCATTATTAACTGTTCATCATACATAAAAATTTTACAAAATTTAATTAGAACATTTCACTAATGTTTAACTCTACCGATTTAGGTTTGGACAAATTACAATTTAAAAAATATCTAAAATAAAAATAAACATAGATAGTAAAAGAAAACTGATTTGTATAATTCCTTTTAAAGAGTGCTATTTAGAAAACATTATCAACAACCTGGTCACATTTGTAAGTGTCCTTGCACATCAGGAAAACAATTATTTAAGTACTGTACTTATAAACTGTTGACTGATCACTAAATCTTATTGAAAATGTTCCAATCAATACATGCTTGTCCTAAGTACTTAATACTTAAAAAGTTTTTCAAACGAACTATCATGATTTATAAAAAAACAGTGTTAATGACAGTGCCTTGCTAGCTCATACTTAAGTATATTATTATTATTGTCGAATGCACTGTGTTCGAGTCAGCGCTCGAAGTTTGAATGTGCTACTTTGATCTATTTATTAAATCGCTCAGCTGTGCCTGGACAGTAATGGTCACGTGATTTCTGACCCACTAATCGATATATTGACCAAGTATTGATTTTCTTGGTGGCATCTCTGACCCCCCTCCCTTATCTAGTATTTCCGTGGCTACTCTAGTCTGTCGTCTTGGAGCCTTCGTGCTGTTACAAGCCTTAATGAAGAGCTTGTTCGCAAAGTTTCACCACGCGTGTAAAGTGCCGGTTTTGACCGTAAACCTCGTACAAGTTTCAAGAACTATTCGTGTTTTATATGCGTTATTTCCTATTATTGACTTTAAGTTACGGTCGCCGGTTCGTAAGACTCTTTGTTCCGTTACGCGCCATAGTTTATGTAAATGACTTTATGCAATTTAAATGCAGCCAATTTATTTACCCATTTAAGTTTTAGTTTACACTTCGCCTGGATCTGCAGCCTACGAACTGGGTACCCAGGATTTCTATCACTACGAGAATCTACGTACGCTTCCATTTTACCCATTCTTTCTTCACGAGGGTAAGTGCTGCCTAAGCTTAATTACTTATTATTTATTTATGTGTTTAAACTCAGTGCGAATTATCCTATGTTATTAAATGTGTTTGTACGGAACTATTGCTTTTAAACTTTCGTAATTGCGTGCTTAGAGATTAAAGTAAGACGCATTTGGCCGCCACTTCATATTACAGAACTTTTCTATTTGATTATTTCGGAACTTTCTCGAACCTCGCTAAATTTTAGCTAGCGCCAGTCGCTTCACACTGTATGTTCTCTATAAAAAAAACTGAAGTGAATTTGCAGCAGAAAGAGGTGTATAGAGTTTAAGGTAACAAAAACACTAAACCTTTATTCTAAAACAATAGTTTAATTTCTTACAAGGCAGAAATATGACAAATAAATTTCAGCCATTTTCTTTTTTTTTATTACTTTGTTCCTTGATACAAATTTAAACTACATAAAAAATTACTAAATATTTTTTATAATTTATTTTACAGAACAATGCAGTGACCTAACACAGGTTATGTTTATAATTAATCTTGTAAAAATATAATATTCAAATTGTTCTACTATGTGCTATCATTAAGAATTATAGTTCTATCTTAACTTTTTCTCAATATGTAAAAAAAAATAATAAATTTACAGTTTTAACTAAATGTTATATATTAAACTGCACTTGGCCTCGACCCTTGTTAACATTCACTAAGGCATTAATTAAAACACCTTTTTTTATGAATAAAATGTTTCTGAACATGGGTAATAAAATATAAACGCCAAAAACAGCATATTTTTAGTGAATGTACAGTTAACATGTAACATATTAATAATAACTATTTTCTTTATTGCTACAATATCGATGGATGCTGAACATGGATTTGTTTACATATCACAAATTAGTTCAATTACCCAATGCCCCATTAAATAATATATATAAGTTAAAATATATCTCAACTTAATATAAAAACTGTAAATATTTACTTCCCATTCTTTTAATTTTTCTAAAACACTTAACATTTCTATAAACACTGATATTAATTTACTGTGAAAGACAAATATTGTTCAAGCTTACTCTACGAGATGAAATAACAACCACACTTTTGAAAGAGAGATTGCTAAAAAAACATGAGTAAAATTCTCAAGTTATAAGTAAGTGATATATGGAATGCAATAAAACAGTATTAATTCTATTATCCTCGAACCTTTTTGTCATTTCAAAATTGTTGCTGTTTTCAAGAGCCTCTTCATTTATCAACAGCTAATACAAGTCTACAAGTTTTAGATATTGATGACTAAGGAGACTCTAAAAATGGGATTCTTAATAGTTCATGGTCTTCGACCCTCTCTTATTTATAATTGGTGAAGAATTACAATCTGAGTATGAAACTGATGCTGGTTATACCAATTAAATGTCAGATAATTTTATTGCACTTTTAATATATCTAACCCTACAACTGATAATGCTGCAATCCTACAGTAATAGACTTCATTTGGGTCTTGCACAACATATATCTTAAAAAGTTAATAACATATGTGTATATATAATGTATCATAGTTTTCACAATGAAATGGAGACTAAATAGTAAAATTAAGAATCCTACCTAGATGTTCTAGAAATGTTATCCTTGAGCACAGACACTATACAAAAGTCTATACAAAAATAAACATTCTATAAAAAGCAATGGCGAAGCCAGCTAAAAAAAATTTACTAGCTATAGGAATGTTCTATGTGACACATAAAATTATGATTGTCTTGTCCAACAACGATTAGTGAACATATGTTAAATTGTAAAGAAATAACAACAAAAGTTAGCATATTTCTGAGCTTTGTAAAAAAAAAATTATTTCACTTTTTGGATAGAAGAAATGCGAATTGGAGTATGTTTATATTTAGCATGTTATAAAAGTGTGCAGTAAGAATGTTGTTTTCAAAATTCGTTTTTAAGGGAAAAATATTCACAGATCTATCTCAAGATTAACACATTAGATAAGAATAGGTTTGGTAGAAATTTAGCAGATATGAAGCCACAGAAGAAACATATAAGCTAGGGGAGACTGTGAGAATTATTTGGTCTATTAGTTTTAGTCTTCTTGGGTATGTCATTTTGGACTTGCCTTTTTTGTGAGTTAAATTTTCAACTAGGGAATTTATGTACAGAAGTGAAAATTTATAACAGAATGTCAAGTAAACAACAATATACGCATAGTGCACCAATAAATTGGTTCTATTGAAAATTGTTTTTCTGCTAAAGTAAGTTTCTATGCTAATATAAAAGGTTGTTTAATTTACGAAATTTCATTATCACAATATTTTTGTGGAGTTATTGATTCTGTTAAATAAAAGTTATAATTTTATATATTATATAAATAATTTATTAAAATTTTTAGTATTTGATGTGTTTATATTTTTTATATACATGAAGTTTTGAACATTCTTTAATATACAGACCTAACTGATACTGTTACTTATCATCTAAAAATAATTTATATATTTTTAAAAAACTTACTAGTTGGTGTAAAGTTATTTTTAATATTTGTTTCAAATTATTTTTTTCTGGTGAATAATTTTTGTCCCAAAACTGAAAAAAAATCTTGATTTTATGTGTCAAGACTACATTTTGTTTTCAAGGTAAGAAGAGACAAACAGGTTTAAAATATGAAAATAATCTTTTTAACAAAAAAGTTTTTTTCTGTACTAAATATTAAAAAAATTATTAACTGGAATACTCTTTTATTCAACATCAATTTCTTCTTTAGTTATATGAGAATAATGAAAACCTCTATCAGTCTACTAGGAGTGAAAAATAATTTTTGTAATGAAAATAAGCCTTTTAGTTAAAAATTAAAATTGACCTGATAGGGAAAGTGTTTGCAAGTTAACACACACTCCATTTGAGTGTAGATGTATTTTGTTGGAAGTTTATTGACCCTGTGACATCTACATTGTAAAACCATTCCAGAAGCCTAGTAAGAAAGAACACAGGAGACAAGGGATCAGCAAATGAGCATAATTCATATAAAAAAGCATGAAATGCATATTGCCTGTCAATCAGATTCCTAGCCCAGTTACACAGCAGGTCAACTTATTTAATTACACCAATTTTTATCAGTAACAGCCAACTTAATTTTGATAAATTCTTACATTAAACAAATTTTAATAAAATAATTTTTTTTCACCAAACTATCCAATTCAGCACTAAACTGGCAGAACTCAATCTAGTTGGGTGGATAGTAACCCCACAGTGGGTACTCAGCTCTACATAGGAATTCCTAGCAATAAGAGCTGACATTAAGGCCAAATAAGGAGTAGTCAACACAACCTGATGTCCACTCACACTAAGTTAAGCTAAGAATCTGACAAAATACTAGTCACAAAAAGAACTCTGAAGATCTTGAACATAGGCAAAGAGTGAGATTCTTGCTATCATGGGGCCAATTCCAAGATATCTGGAAAGAAGTAAAGCTGTGGCCTGTTTCCACTTAGCCACAGAGCATGACTACCTGCGAGACTACTGCTGGTAAAACCTGCCCATCATACAGTCTTGCAAAAATAGACTAATGGGAGGTTCAACATTGAATGGTTGAAGAACCCTGTACGGATGTTGGATACATTAAAAGAAGAAAGTGTTAGAAACCCAATTGTACTTTCCATGTTGCAACCAATAGCATAGAACTCTACACAATCCCCCATAAGATTTACAAATTCAAGCAAATAGTTGCAAGTTAGGTGGGTTCTTGTAATCATCTTTATTTTACTGATTAAATCATAAGTAGGCCTAATTGAGTAGCAGGTAATGCTTCATCAGTTAAACTGTTTCGCAATGTTTTTTTAAAATAATTACTTATGATAATTTAGGTGTTCTTGTTTGCTCAAAGAGAGTTATTCTGGTAGCTGTAATGAAAACTGTCTTGAAAATTTTGTTGTAATCTTTTTTCTCAAATGAAGTTGTGAACTTTTATTGCAGCCAGCATTCTAGAAAATATTCTTGTAAAAACATATCTGTATATAATTTTAAAAACGCCTCAGAATGTAATTCAACTTTACATAGATGCCTATACACCTTATATGAATTTAGATGTCTATATTTCTAAAACACATTATACAACATAGTCCAACTTTTCATAGGTGAATAGACTTTACAGATATAGTTTATAATTCAATCTTTACTGCTTATTAAGTGATGGTCAATGGAATTGAGCCTAAAAAGTTCCCAATAGTACAATGAAGGTGACTATTGTATGACAATTCCCATCGCAATTCTATGGGGTTGTAATGTGGGAGGAGCATTATAGTTATTTTTGAGAAATTAAAGCACTTGCTCTAGGTTGTAACTCTATGAAGATGGGAATTTCAACACTAAAGATATACCAAATCAAATCCTAAACTCTGATAACCTTCATTCTGACAAACTTTTTTTACAGTAAGTATTTAATATATTATTTATGCACTACATCTATGAAATGTATTTAACTGTGCTAAGTTAAACTAGAGCCTGTGATATGTTTTGAAACCTATATATCTGTTACAGATACTAGTTCTTTGTTATTTTCAGATTGGTAATGACACATATTTGTGTTTCTTTTCTTCAATGTGTCTACTTTATGCAAACAGGCAGGATTATTACCAAAATAAGTGTCAGTCTACTATCTAGTCCAAAATAAGGTTTATCAAAAATAATCAGCAAGAGAATCAAGTTTTAATGAACATATTTATTCAAAGCTTTTCGCCGATAAAATAGTACCAGTATCTTCAGGAAAATAATTATCTAATAAAATCTAATAAATTTTATTAGATAATTATTTTCTTGAAGATGCTGGTACTATTTTATCGGCGAAAAGCTTTGAATAAATATATTCATTAAAAGTATTCTTGTTTTTGAAATATTTTTAATAGATATGAAGTTAATATGTTACTATTGTAAGTAATTTTATCCACCATTAAGTGCAATGACGCCTCATCAAACAAGGTAAAACCATTGCACTTAATAGTGGATAAAATTACTTACAATAGTAATATATTAACTTCATAAAGTCAGTGCAACGGAAAAACAATGGATAATATAATATATACACATATAAATAAAGGCAAAGCTTTTTGTTTATAACCATGTCTATTTTGTATATGAATCTAATATTTACAGTGCAATCTCGGCAATTCGAATTTCAGTATTCAGAACATTCCATAAAGAACAGGCAAAAAGAAAGCAATGTTATGTATAGAAGCCTGTTAGTTATGTATTTTCAATCAAATAAATTTTTATGTAATTAAAAATAACAAAAATTTGTAAAAACACTAAATAAAAACACTTTTGTGCATATTGTTGAATCTTTTTTTCAGCTAATTTTCCGAATAAATACATGGGTACTTTCTATAATATAAACAACCCCCTGCAACAAATAGTTCAGAATGCCAAGATTGCACTGTACTTTATTAGAAATTCATTTTGCAAATTTTCTAATTGTAAAATTTGTAACAAAACGAGAATACACAAGAGCACACCTCTTATTTTTACTTTGTGGATGAAGTAAATATTTATCTGAAAAAAGTATTAAAAATTCCAGTAACATACCTTAAAACTATCAATTCTATAAGTTTAGGTTTTGATTTTCGTATTGATTAAAATGATAATATAGCCATATATTAACAATAAATATCTCAAAACATTAAATACATATTAAACAGTAAAATATAAAATAGGTTTCTTTCCTTTTTGTTATTGTAAAAAATCTTTCACCTTTCCTACAATTAAGGAATTAGTAACTTTTCCGACATTTTAAAACCCTGAAATTCTATTTAGTTAACTTATCTTACTTTTGAAATTTGATTTAAATAATAATTAGAACACAGTGTGTTCATGTTTCTCATGGCAACAGGTTGATTCAGTTAAGTTTAACACAGGTTTATGGCATTAAGTTTCTCAAAAGAATTAGTAAATTTCACGAAGAAATTATTTCATTTTTCCCACATCTTTGTGAAAATTAATATTCTATAACATAGTGCCATAGAATTAAAGTTTTTTAAATCATACACTATCCACATTAGTCATGATTTTCCTATATGCCCCAGTACTAGTTTACCTATAATTATATTCTCCTTGCGCCTATGATGAAAGTAGTAACCCCTATTAAAAACATCTTCCTTCTTCAGCTAAGCAACAATACTCATTGAAACCACGAGCCTCCTCTTTTCTTAGTATCAGAAGATTATGTTGCTATGTTAATCCCACATACAATTCAGAATAACCCTTTCACATCCCCATCAGGCAATGACAGTCATTTATTAGTTGTGCTTATTTTTTTAAAAATAAAATGTCTGAAAAAGGAAAAGACCAATTATACCTAAAGTGTTGTATTTCATAAAATGCATTCATCAAAAATCAATAAATATGATTTTCAAAACAATCTTTTAGAAAAGCTCTTCATCTTGGATTTGCAATACTCATTCTGATGATGAAGAGCTTAGTAATAAAACTTGAACAACACAAAATTGACAAAAAAAATTATAATTTGATAATGTGTTTAAACTAATGTCAGTTCTTTAAATTTGCTACATTTATTAATGTCTTTAGTTGACATTAGTTGCTCTTATAGTTTTTAGAAGTATTAAACAGTTTACATGTACTTACAACCCATTTTTATTGCTTACTTTTTTTTAACTATAGAATGTTTTGTTTACAATGTAAAATTATTACAAACAGATGTACTATTATAGTAAAACCTCTCATATTCGGATGACTATGACAATCCAATCCAGATATGAGGAGGGGGGGATTATGAAAAGATGTACGTTTGTACTACATAATCGCAACCACTCCAATTGGGAGTAGATGTTTCATTGTTAAGTGAATAAGTTACAATTATTGAGTATTGTAATTATATTTTAATAGCAATATAGAACTGTATGTACAATTTAGTTACATGCCTTTATGTACAGTTCTTTAACCCATTGTGGTTTACCTGCCAGTCAACAATTTATTGGTAGTGGGTACAAAGACCAACTTGTCTATTCATGAATGTTGTCATTTTTTGATTGCTTTAAGAGTTTTTTTTTTGATATGACATGCACAAGACTACACGTCTGTGCTTTCTAAGGAAATTTATCGACTCTCAAAAATTACAGCATAAATAAAGATCTTTATGGCCCATTGACCTTCTGTCAGACATCTAAACATAACTGAATATGGACACTTGACCCAAATGATTAAGAAGGGTAATACACCAATATATATAACACTAGTGAACTGTCTGAATTGGGAAAGAACAAAGAGCCGACTGTTGGCGCCAGAGAGAATAAAGGCGCTTACTTTATTTTCATATTATGTCAGGATATCAGAGGTTTTGCTGTAATTGCAATGAGAATATAAAGACCAATGAATAAGTAAAGATATGGGCACAAAAGAAGAAAGGTTTATTGGGTGTAAAAGTAAAAAATATCAGTGGGAGTTTGTGTTGTGTTGTAAGTTGTTGATAGACACTACGCAATTGTTCATTTTCAATACTATTATAAATATAGATATCCAGTAAACTGCTTACACCTTTGTTATACTTCAATTTTATATTGAAGTTGCTTGATGTAATCATCTTGAATTCACTGATTAAACTAATTTTAAAAATACTTAACTAAGTGAATACGTAATTGCTTACTTGCTGACGCATTTCAAAACATTCGTTCCCTTTTACGAAGCTAACCCTCTACTGGCGGCATCGGTTAGGTGTAAAGGCTCTAACGGAAATGGATTTATGACTGTGAAATGGGTAGGTTGTTTGAGTTGCGTGTCATATAATAGAAAAGGCTGTTGGCTTCAAAGTGTGTGAGATCATTTAATACTTTTTCTTTATCTGTTGCGTAGTGTTTGTAGACTACGCAAAAATGATCACACACACTTTGAAGCCAACAGCCTTTTCTATTATATGACACACAACTCGAACAACCCATTCCACAGTCATAAATCCATTCCCGTTAGAGCTTTTACACCCAACCGATGCCGCCAGTAGAGGGTTAGCTTCGTAAAAGGAACGAATGTTTTGAAACATGTCAGCAAGTAAGCAATTACATATTCACTTAGTTAAGTATTTTTAAAATTAGTAATTTTATATTGTTTAACTGGCCAGTGTTGTTTCCCAAGTTAAATAATTTTAATTTAAAACAAATTGAATTCTGATTTTCATTTACAAAAAAGTTTTTTTATAACTGATAAGATAAGCATAGAACAGTATATCCTGGTTAGAAGAAGATTCCATATGAACAGTAAGATCAACACAAATTTTGGAAAAAGAATTTTACACAAATAATTTTAAATGAAGATGTGCAAAATTGATATGATGATACTTTTTAAATGGTGTAATATTCGTGGTAAACTGCATTTTTAAGTAGGCTTTTTAAGATGCTTCATTAATTCTGTTGTTTTTAGCTATATTTTGAAAGGGCAATATACTGTCAACAATTATTTAAAATCAGCATGAAAATAAAATAAAACCTGTTATTTTATTGACATAATGTTTACTGGACACAAAATGATTCTCCAACAAGACAATGATGCTAATTTGTCTAATCTCAGACTTATATATTTCTAATATAACTAGAAACATATTTTTCTTGAAGTCCCAAATTGATGAGGAACAACAACTCAAAACATTCTTTACTAAGAAATGTGATAGTTGATTTCTTAATCAAAGGTTATGGAACAACTGTTTAGTGGTCTAGGCCATGGGTTCCTAAACTGGAGGACATGAATGCAAGTCAGGAGAAGCACGAGGCCAGTTGGAAAACAGGAAGATAAATTCTCTAAAATAAAACCTCCGATAAACATACTAGTGAAAAAAATTCAACATCCATACCATTTGCTTATAGTGAAAAGTGGAGGCATGGGAGGCTTTAGGGGGCAAAAAGTTTGGGAACCCATGATCTAGACAATATATTAAAAAATAGTAAGGTTGTAAGTATTTCATAATACTTCTATGGGATTTATTATGTATGTTTGTCTTTTTACATACTGAATGGTCTTCAATGGCCTTCATACTTATTAAAAAAATAATGCAAATATAAAACTGAAATTGTACACAATATGGCATGATGGCAATTAAGAATATATCATAAAATGCTTTTTTACAAAGCTAGGCACAGTTTGTGAAACATCAGTACATCTCACTGATTGAAATACAGTAGTACTAGTAAGTTATTGCACTGTACTTTCACATTAAATGGAGGCCACCCAACCCCCCCCCCACACACACACACACATATATATATATATATATATATATATATATATATATATATATATATATATCACAGGGGAATATACCATATGTTACACATTTCATACACCTACATTAAAATATACCTACAAAGAATTTTTATAGGATGGATTAATGTGGTTATAAATTAAGTGAAGTGTAAACGTTTTCCATATTATAGGATTTTTTAAATAGAACTTCTACAACTGAATTTACAAACAAGATACCACAAGAAATGATTCTATACATATAACCATACTCTGTTACACATTACATATAATAACAAAGAATGTAATTGGATAGATTTGGTTAAAAATAAAATAAACCATAAAGTTCTGCATGTAAACTGTAGCCTTCATAAACAAGATGTCCAGTGAATTCGCTTACTATGAACAAAAATTTCACTGCCACATAATCAGCAATCAAAATTTCAGAAACATTTTTTGTAGGAAGCTTTTTTTAATAAACATGTCTCAAACTGAAAAAAACATTCTGTATATGAAATGTGATAGTACTAAGATAACAGTGTTCTGAGTTAATGGAGATAATCATCTTTTGGTCTTTTCTCAAGCATTTCCAAATGTTGGTATGGTCATTAGTCAAGTTATTGCTTTTTATTAGCAAACCTATCTAAATATATTTTTACTTATATTGTAATGTCCTTTTTTTTATTGAGTTTCTAAAGATTTTTAGACCTAAATTGTGATGGAGAAACAAAATTTACAATATTTATTCCCCTATGTGGCCTCCCTTAACTGCAAAAATACCCATTGCACACCTTATAGTATAGTTGTAACAATTACACCCAATATTAGGGTATGAGAATACTTACATTATTACTAAATGACATTTCTTTTCCTCTATAATTATTAAATATTAGGCTTTATTATTTTTATTATATCAGCTTTTTGTTTCTTAAATGAAAAAAAGGTCTGTTGTACATTATAGTTCAATTATAGTTTTGTGATACTTTTTAAACACAGTTTAAAATGTGAGAATTGATATTTTTAACAAAAAGGAAATATACACAAAAGTCCAATAACAAAATACATGATTGCAACAAATGTAATATTTCAAAATATTTATATGTTCAATTATATTATTGATAACATATTCACAGTAAAAATTGTTACAAAATAACTGTGTTCAATGTATTAACATTTCCTACGTAAAATGCATTGGAAGGTAAGGTGGATATGTTTTTGAGATTTTCCAAAATTTTAAAAATAACTTTATAAACATTATTCTATAGTATATTTTTATACAAGTAGTATGATTAAAGTTAGTTTTCCTCTTCTGTTTCATTGGGCCAATCCCTCCGTAGTGCCATAAAACTTAGGCTGTACAAAAATAAAAATTAGTAACAATAATTAACCAAGATTATTTAAATACAAATAATTCCTACTTTTAAACTAATATTTGTACATTTCAAAAACGTTTTTACTTACATGTATTACAAAGTGACTTCTATAAAATTTGTTTATTCCCCTGCAAAACTTTATATAAATTATACTGGCCAATAGCGTGATTACCAAAGAATCCCTCAACGAAATAAGAAGTTGAACCTTCTAGTGTGATGTCGCACCATCATGTTATTGGCAGCAGTATCTGTCCTCCTCTCCCAAAAAAGCAATGAACTGGAATAAAATATTCTGATATCGTTCTACCTTAATGGTGTACTCAAAAAAAGACAGTTTTTCCACGATATCCTGAACCACATACATAGCTGTCCAACTGAAACCATACTTCATCTATGAAAAATAATGAGTTTATAACATTAACTCCCTCGTGCACAAATCAACAAAATCATTGACAATATTATGGCTGTTTTTGTTTATTGGGCTCAAGAATTTGATGAACTGATAAGGTCATAATTGTAATTGGATGAACAATTGAATTAGACAAATAAATTTCAGCTGATCAATATCTCAATGATTTGTTTGGCGAGGTGAGTAATTGGTCTTGGGTTTTAGTGACCAACACTGATAATGATCTTTTGTGTTCTTTGTTATTAACAGAGCTAGTCTCTGTAATTTTGTCACTAACTTTAATAATGATGACTTGTTAGGAGATGGTTTATCTGGATACTTATGACAAAACCAATCTTGCATTGTTATCACTGATTTGATTGAAATACGAAACAACAATGAAAACGATCCGTCTTGCAAAAACACCACCATCTTCTCTCGAGTAATACACTGAATATTATGATTGCAAACTCTGTATAACAACACGTAATTTCACATGGTTTTCAAAGTAAATAAATGCAAGTGAAATGGTTTATCAGTTTACAAAATACAATTAATGTTGAAAAGCAAAACAAAAATAATTTTGAATAAACAAAAAAATTATTTCAAAAGAAAAAATTTCAGATTTTCAAAACGCAATAATTTTCTTGCATGAAATGTCATTGGGATCACCATTTTCAAAGACAGGATCAGTGTCAGATTAATTCAACAAATTCTCTTCATCCATAATATAAGTGATCATAAGTTATGTCATTTAATCCATATGACACCATGGTAAAATCAGACCTGTCACAATTGAAAAAAACAAAGAAACAGCAAATTGACAAACAACTGTAAAATAAAAAATTGATACAACAGCTAATATAATGCAAGTTCTCCTTTGCAAAAAAACTGATTTAATATAACTTGGATATGCTAGAGGCGAAACGTGTTACTAAAAATAGTAGCAAAATTTTTATATATGTTTCAATGAGTTTTATAAACCGTGTTCACTCAGAGAATTTATAATTTAACTACACTGAAAACATTAAACATGTTCTACAACAGTTATTCAGAAAAGGGGAAAATGTTTCGGCCTATGGTCGCCATCTTGGCATTTGACAAAGATATATATTGAGAAAATTAAACCGCGTCACAATTGTCAAATCCAGTACAAATATAATGAATTACAATACAGACAAATTTTTATTTAATATAATTGACTTTAATAATCATCAATGAAAAACTGAAATTGATTGTATTTATTCTAACAAATTTAATTAAAACCAAGTGAAAACTAGACCTGTAATAAGAAGCTATTATATGGCTAATAGCCTTTAGAAATAATTCCAGTAATGGAAATAAAAGGGGAATTTTATTTGCATAGCACAGAAGCACATATTAATGTTTTAAAATTAATGTTTTAAAAAAAAAATATTGTTTGAACATATTTATTATGACCACAACAGCGCTTACAACAATTCGAGAAAGTTTTAGGGAACTAACTTGAAAACGTATTACTTATTATTAACAAAGTAGCTCGTCCTAAGTCATACTACTTTTATACATTGTATTAACACTTCATGTTCCCTCCCTAAATCATACCCACAAGCCATTTAATCCACTTTATGTCTTTATCCAGAATCCACCTTGTTTTTATAAAATAATCCTTTAAAAAGTATAGAACTTGGGAAGGTTTATTAAAAATTAATAAAAAAATAGCTCTGAATATTGAAAATGTCTTTTTAACACATAATCTGGTGGTTATTGTTAATAATAAAATCATGTTAAATAAGAAAAATCAAGGAAACTAAAATCAACATTAAAACACACATAAAATAGTATTAACACAAAAGCAGATATAGATGTCTTGAGATATATACACACAAAATGCACACAGATGTCTTAATAAATACACAAAATCTGAAGACTGTTAAAAAGCTATAGATTTTATCCATTGAGTAACTATATGATGAAGAAAGTGAGGATTGGTCAAACAATCGCTCTTTTTTCAAAGATGAAACATTTTTTGAAAAATATATTGGAATTTTCCCTGTTGTCCACCACCTATTGATGTGCAGTGTACAACTAGAGGGCAATTTTTTGTTAATGTTGTTACACTCTCTGATGACAAATTTAGAGAATACTATACTCCAGGTGAAGTTGTCAGTGATGATAAGTCGACAGTTGGATTCAAACGGAGATTTATCTAAATAAATACAGCCCCATGAAACTCACAAAATGGGGTATTTGTATATGTCTTTGCTGAAACCCTTACTGGTCATGTAAGTGTGTTTGAACCATAGTATGGGTCACAAACTACCAATCTTTAGTTAGGCCAAACCTACCATAACATCAAGTAATTTTTTTACACCCTGTCAGTACAGTAATACCTCAACTTACGCTACTCCGTCTTACACGATTTCCAAGTTACGCAGTTTAATTCAAGCTTCTGAGTTATGCAGAAACTGGCCTGTTCTGGAACAAAACGCCTAAAAGAACTTTTACAGGGCATGATGAGAAAATATTTCCAGGTATTAAGGCCACCGAAGACAGATTGACAGTGATGGCTTGCGCAAACACAGCTGGTAACTATAAATTGCAACCTCTTATAGCTAATTGCTCAGAAAATCCAAGGTGATTAAAAAATATTTCTAAAGCTAGCTTGCTTGTGATTTGGAAGTTGAATTGGAAAGCTTGGGTGACAGCTTCCGTTTTTAAGCACTGGTTTAGTCATCATTTCATACCTCAAGTCAAACGTTATTGTCGGTCTAAACAAATTCCTTTTAAAGTAATTCCTATTAATTGACCATGCGCCTGGCCAACCTCCTACTACTTTAACTAATTTTGACACACTCGTGAAAGTGATATTTTTGTCACCAAACACAAATAATTTACTTCAACCGATGGATCAGGGAGTTATCAAAACATTTAAAGCTTATTACACAAGAAGATCACATGCACATCTGCATGAAGCTATTAGACAGAACAACTATTTCTCTGATGAAGATTTTTGGAAACAATTCAATGTTTTAGATGCTTTGAGAATCATTGGACAGTCTTGGAATGAAATTTCACAAAAAACTTTAAACGGCATTTGGAGAAAGATGTGTCTTTTTTTCACCACTGAAACTCAAGCGGAATCAGTGCCAGAGTCTGATGAAATTCATAATGTGATTGAAGAAGCTGTCGGTTTTCCCAGACAACTCAATTTAAAAGTAGATAGTGATGATGTTCAAGAACTGCTGGATGTACACAACCAGGAGCTGACAATTGATAAGCTTATAGAAATGTGTGAACAAAGGCAAGACCTTATAAACCCAGATTCTTTAGATCCAGTTGATGTAGAAGATGAAATGATTGTTAGAAACTTGACAAAAGGCCTAAGTTTAAATGAGCAAAGCTTATACATTTTGGAAAACATAGACTCCAATGATGAGCGTATTTCTGTCACAAAACAAAAAAATTAGCAAATTTCAAAGAAATTCTGTGTAAAAAGAAAAAAACTTCAATTCGTCAAACAAATTTACTAGATTTTATAAAGCCTTCTATGTCAAAATAACTTCTTTTTACTTACTTCTTTGACATATGTATGTATATAATATTAGTTTTTGTTGTATTTAAAATTTCAATACTACACTTTTCTTCTAAATTTATCTAGTCTTTGGTCCCAATTAAACATGATTCCTATGTGATTGTATGTCAAATTTTGGAAACAAATCAATGTTTTAGATGCTTTAAGAATCATTGGACAGTCGTGGATGAAATTTCACACAAAAAACTTTGAATGGCATTAGGAAGAAGGTGTGTTTTATTTTTTCGCCACTGACACTCAAGCAGAATCAGTGCCAGAATCTGATGAAAGTGCTGATGTGTTTGAAGAAGTTGTCAGTTTTACCAGAGAACTCAATTTAGAATTGGACAATGATGACGTTCAAAAACTGCTGTATTTACACCACCAGGAGCTGACATTTAATTGATGAGCTCATAGAAATGCGTGAGCAAGAGCAAAAACCTTAAAAACGTAGATTCTTTAGATCAAGTTGATGTAGGAGATGAAATGACGGTTAAAAACTTGACAAAAAGCGTTTAATTGAGCAAGGCTTACAAATTTAGGAAAACATAGACTCCGACGATGAGCGTATTTCTGCCACAAAACAAACAAAAATTAGGGAGTTACAAGGGAATTCTGCATGAGAAGAAAAAACCTTCATTTTGTCAAACTAATTTACTAGATTTTATGAATCTTTCTATGTCAAAATAACTTCTTTTTACTCACTTCTTTGCAATATGTATCTATATAATATAATTTTTTATTGTATTGTGTATTTAAGATTTTAATACCTACACATTTTTCTTCTAAATTATTAGTTTATTTAGTCTTTGGTCCCAGTTAATCATGATTCCTATGTGAATGTATGTAAAATTATACCCCAACTATGCAAATTCGACTTACGCGGTTATCGCTTGGCCCCACCTATCGTGTAAGTATGGAGTATTACTGTATATTTGAGAGCACTAATAGAAGAGACTTTCATATTTATACAGACAGGTTTTATTCCAGCTATAAACTAGGTCTAGAAGTACTTAATTTAGGAGCTCATACAACTGGAACAATGATTAACACCAACAGAAAGGGTCTACCAGCTGAACTAAAATCCACAAAACTGAATCAGAGCTTATGAGAGCAATGGTTCTAACTTGGAGAGATGATAAGATTGTAGCCATTAATATGTACACTTTGTGAAAAAATGTGGAACAATTTTAAAGAAAAGGGAAAACAGGTATCATATACAAAATAATTAAGCCAACAGTTATTTGTAAATATAACCAGTTTATGGGTGGAGTGGAGAGAAAATCCTGTAAAAAAAATGGTTTTGCTAAAACTTGGTGAGGGAACTTATTGGTGACACCAGGAATAAGCAGTGTAGGAAGAGAATTACTGTACAACACTTTAGCATTGTCAACAACAATACTGCCTTTAGTTGTCTTGAACAGTAGTAGTACTCAACTACTGTTTTAAAAAAAGATATACTCTGCAAAACTACAAATTAGGTAAGAAAATCATATACATACAACATTAATAAATAAAAATGGCACAGTTGCCTACATATGTAAAATAAAACAAAATTTCCCATAAACAATATGCAATTTGCAGGTAAAGAATTTGTTTCTAATTACAAATGGGAAAGCAAAGCCTATTCAAAATATCGAGAGCTAAGGGTCAAGACCATTTTGCAAATATCACTTTGTCACAAGTTTTCATAAGCAAATCACTAACAAAGTATGCTACTAAAAGTTTATTAGTAAAGTGTTGTTAACTCAAATAAAAGAATAACAGCATATAATATAAATGCAGTGTGAATTTACTCAAACAAAAGACAACTGCCGAACAGGTGGTCAGTGTGAGAGAACGAAGAGAAGTGGGTTGTTAAAAAACTTAAGTACATGATACAATAGATAACATTAAAAACATTGCTTTTTTTACAAAGTTGAAATATTCTAACAAAAAACTGAGTAGGAGATCACCAAATTAAATCCAAATCACATGAATCGTTGAAACTGATGAACATGTATATTACCATAATGAGTTCTGAACATGAACTGAACAGAAAATTAAAAAATGTCAACCTGAACCAACTGAATTATGGAGTATGTGTATGGAATTCAGTAAAAAGTTCGAGTCTCTTCTAGAAGCAATATCAGTTAGGGTTGAGTTTCTGTATCCAACAAAAACATTCAATGCTTAATTAGCTTTATAAATGTATTATTAATTTTCACCAGTTTTAATATGTTCTACCTCACTGTATATTTATTTTGATGTCTGAAAGTAGGTACAATGAAATGTGTCAATGTTATGATTTGAAGTTACATTCTTTAATGCTGGAAATATTTTTGGAGCTACATTTATTTTCAAGTTTTATTTACAAGTTACATTTATTTTCATTCACGTGTGAAAGAGAATTTTAAAAATCTGTTTAAAATCCAATTTGTTAGACACGGTTAAGAACGTAACATTACTTTTGCACATAAATTGGAATTTTAGGCAAATTTTCATACAGTCTCCTAAAATCTAAGCAGAAATCATTATAATAGGTTCAGGAACAAATTCTCTGGACAGGCCAGTTCAAATTAAAATCCATATTACCACTGTCCTCGTGATAATCATTACAGGACTATTTTAGTGAATCTTGGCTTCAGTGAATTTCAAATTTCCAGTTCCTTGACTGTTATGCCATGTAACTGTATCAAGTATGGTTTCAGTGTCATAATATACTCTCATTTAGAAAAGTCCAATTAATATTGCTGCTGATAGTTGAGGCCATTTTATCAATTACATTCTTTCTTTAATGTGAAGAATTGATGAGACACCAATTTCACTCAAATTTCATGTTTAAATGTTTTAACAATTAACCTTTTCTTAAAATAAAAAATTCCTTGAAGTCTTGTTTTTTTACTGAAACAATGTCATCAGAAGGTTCTAAACATTAATGCTTTTGTTAAATTTAAATTATATTTAATTTAGCTTTTAATGATTAACCTTATAACAATAGTTTGGTAAGTGCAAAGAAAGAACTGTACATTACAGTTTCAGTCAACAGTGACGCTGCTAGCAGACTGACATAGAACACAGTTTGCTCATCACACAAGGCTATTCTTGCAACTAGATCTAGAATCCTCATGCATTATTTATTTTTGGGTAATTCAGTCTGTGTAAAACATACAAAAAGTTATGATTTTGGGATTTTAGTTGTAGTGGATAGATACAAACTGGCACATGATTCACAGTCAAACCAAATTTTGAACATACAGAATATTAAGTCAGACAAGCGTTGTGCACTTGCTTTCCACTTGGACAGCTTTTGGCCATTACTTCTTCCAATTTGGCTTGGTAACTGAGTCAACATAAGTTATTTTATATTATTAGTTATTTTTATATATTAGAACTAAAATAAAAATTGTTTTCCCAATAAACACATCTTACTTACAGTTTTCTTGATAAATAATAGTCTTTATGTAATAATATTAATAATGTCATAATAATACAAATGTAATTGATTCAGGTAATTGCAAAAAATAAACACTTTCATCACTTATATTTTACCAATCTAGTAAAATATTATCAATTTTTCAGCGATATAAAGTACCACTGACAGGAAAATTATGCCCCTTTGCCTTTTCATTATTTTTTTTTTTAATGACAATAATGTAAAGCTTTAGTAACGTCTGACTTTTTTCAAAAGTTGGTAGTATCTGTTCTCTAATTTTCTCTTTTCTCTTGTCCTTTCTGTTATCTTTTAGAAATTGTTTCCTCTGTTCTATTAAAAAACATAACTTAAAATATTCCCCAGTCAATCTTTAAATGTTTCTTCTTGTTTTTGTACAACACTTTAGAAATTTATTTCTACAGAATTTAGCATACCTTCAGTCATTTAATCAACCACTAGCTTTAGGTACCAAATGTAGATGCAAGTCAATTGTTTTAAGGTTTATTTTGGTCCATGGGTTTACTTTTTTCTAATTATAAACACTAAGTCATATTACTAGCCTATATAACTTTCTTTAAATCTTCATGATTTCCCTTTTTTTAATGTTGATACATTTTTAGTGTAATTTCCTTCAAAGTAGTCCCCTTCTGCTCTAACACTCTGCCACTGCTGGTAACATTTCTGGAACTTTTGGAATGTCCTCTAAGACCATTGTCACAGCATTTTGAACATCTGCTATTTGAAAATGGTGTCCCTTGACTGCCATTCTGACTATTGGAAATAGGTCAAAGTTGCACGGAGTGATTTCGGCTAAATAGGGTGGCTGTGCTAGTACTAAAATTCATTATGAGGTTAAACGTTGCTGTACAGACAGGACAGTATAAGGTGTTGTGTTATCATGATGAAGAATCCAACTATCAGCAATGTTTACATGAATATGGAGAACTTGTTTTCAAAGTCTTTCAAAATTACTTTGTAAAAATATTGGTATTCTGATTGGACAGGAGAATATCACACTTTATGAGTAATTGAAGAAGCACACAAGCATGCAGTTTACCTTTTATGTAATAAGCTCTTCTGATCTTTGACCACCATGGCAATCTTTAGGATTTTGTCTCTGGATTGTACCATAAGAACCGACATTCATCACCAGTGATAACACAGCTCAACCTGGATTGACTTCCACCTTCATATTTCTTGGTGTTAAACAGTGAGATTTTTTAGGTCTATTTTTGCATAAGTATACAATGATTTCTTATACAATGATTTTCATTTATTTTTCAATTCCTTCTGTTAGTTCACACTTTCCTCATATATATATTGATATTTTACATTGTCCATTATTTTTCCGTTGCACTGAATTTATGAAGTTGATATATTACTATTGTAAATACTTTTATCCACCACTAAGTGCAATAATTTTACCTTGTGTGATGAGGCACCTTTCGGTCACTTGACCATTGTCGAATCACTGATTATTTTTCTGGTGTAGATGTTCGGTCCGTGATGTTGGTATTTGTTGACGCGCATTTTCTCTTGATTTGCGAGTATAATGTTTTTATATAGTATGTCTTTTGTATATGTGGTCTGTAGATTCATTAAATTGTTGTGTGTGTTTTTATAGATGTGGTATTTTTCTAGTGAGTTTAGTTCTATTGGGTTATTATTTATTTCAAGTATGGTTAGGTTATTTTCGTAATTTGTTATTTCATGTTTATGTGATAATAGGTGTGCTGCAACATTTGATACTTTTGTATTTTAATTTTTGAATGCTTTGTAATGTTCTTCAAATCTTATTTTAAATGATCTGGTTGTTTTCCCTATGTAAAATGTGTTGCAGTCGTTACATGTAATTTTGTAAATTCCTGATAGGTTATGTTTTTCTGAATTTGTTTTGTGGTTTGTGTTATTAAGATATTTTATTATTTTATTGTTTGGTTTGTATGTTGGAGTGTAGTATTCTTTGTTGAATATATTTGTTAATTTTTCTATTTTGTTATTGGTGTATTTATATTTTAGGTAGATATTTTTATTTTTATAATTTTTGTGTTCAGGTTGTAGTGTTGTGTTGAGGTTAAGTTTTTTTGTAAATTTATTGTATATGTTTTTTATAAGCTGTTTGTTGTATCCATTTTCTATTGCTATTTTTGTAATGCTATCTAATTCTTCATTTAATTTTTGTTTGTTATCTTGCGTGTATTTTATTGCTTTATTACTTACAATAGTAATATATTAACTTCATATATATATATATATATATATTAACTTGTATATAACAAAACAAAGCTTTTAAAAGCTTAAAAATTACTTTAAACGTCAATTTGTTATGAAATACTTAATACATTATTTATCAAATAAATCACAGACTCTTTTTAAAAAAATATTATACTGGTGCTTTTTTAATTTTGTTTACCCTCCTTTCACTCAGCACTGACAATATAAAACTACCCTGTATTTACAATCATCAAATTATCATACCTGATCTGGTGTAGCATCATTGTTGAGAGACCTATTCACATTTTCATCTTCTTCATCTGAATCTTCCTCACCTGATGAATCTGCAGATCCACTGCGTTCCTTCATATCTGCAAAGAAAAGGTATAATTGCATTAATATTATCTCCATGGCTCAAGAACCATGAAGTATATTTTACATAAAATTAACTGATATTTTGTCTGTAGATGTTAGAGACCAGCTAGCAAAGAAACACCTTGTCACAGCCTAATAATCCTATATCTCTATTGACAGCAAGAAGCCTGATTGAACCTACTATCAATGAAAAAACAAGGGAACGCCAAAAAGAAATGAGCGCTGGAAAGATATGGAGAGCCCTGGCGCACACAGTGCTAATACCACATAGCCTATCTAGAATGGAAGATGTTGCTAGATTTAGAATGCTTACGGGCCATGACTATCTGCAAGCCCATCTATATAAAATAGGATTAGCAGCCTCAGATATTTGCCCCCTGTGCAACTGCCAAAAGATGGATGCCCTACATCTTCGGAATTGCACAGCATTGCAAGATGTGGAAGACTGAAGCCAGCATTGTCTGTACTAGACGGCTAGGAGGAGAATTGCAGAAATGCCAAGATCTGGCATTGGATAAAGTAAAGTAAGTAGGTTTAAACTACTTTAGCTTTGTTAAGTGATTAACAAATACAAACCATTTGTAAACAAAACTTGCACAGAATATAATTCTGAAGAGAATGTCGTAAAATAGGTTCATAATAAAAATATGTAAATCAACTTAATAAAAATTATTTTTAATCAAAGAAGATTCAAAGAAGTTTATTTAATTAGTGCAACGTTTCAACGACTAATTTGTTGCCCTTATAAAGCCTGAAAACAGTTTTAAATAGCTTATAAATACGCATATAAAATACAAATATACTCACTACATTAATTTAAAACTTCAATAAAAACTCAATAAAATTGTAGTGAAACAATATACTAAAACAACCCATCAAAGTAGTGACCGATAAATTCATCTGAAAAATAATTAAAAAACAGTAACAAAACTGAGGGAACAACAATATTTATTTATAAAATACAAACATAAATAACAAAACAAAACCACGATAAGAAAAAGATCAACCATACAAATTAACACTAACTAATTCTTGGATGTTTAAAAATTCTACAATGGCTAATACATACTAAATAACTTAATTTTTAATGTTGATAGCATTCTTAATATGGACAATTTCAGAATAAGTAAAGTACATTTCTTCTAGTTGGACTCATTATCCAGTATAATAAAATTTTCAAAATCAAATGTATACCAAAATCTTTTACTATGTTCAAAGAAAACATGAAACGATCCTATGTACTTGTATTTTATATGCATATTTATAAGCAATGTAATATTGTTTTGAGGCTTGATAAGGGCAACGAATTAGTTGCCGAAATGTTGCACTAATTAAATAAACTTCTTTAACTCAATATTCAACCTTATCATTTATTCAATACTTATTTTGAATTCTCAAATGAATTATAAAGGAAGTAATTTTTTGTTATATAATAAGTCTATTCAAATAAACATCTACAATAAATTAGGCCCAACATTAGTTTTCTTTTTGCAGTTATAAATATTTAAAACTTGAAATTTGTCATTTTTAAGTCAAAATGTTTGGTGGATTTATTATTATTTTTCTAAATGCTATTTTTACTAAATACTTACTGGCAACAATATTCAGACTATGTTTCTACATAAAACAGGTCTTTCAACAATCCAAGGCTTATCATTTCTCAATAATATAGATTATTGCAATTGAAAAAATCAGTTTTACAAAAATGACTATTGTCAGAGTTGCAAAAAGATAGAAATTAAAATTATTATTTTTGGACTTTGTAATGACAAAGTAATCTATTAAAAATAATAATTTGATTATAAAATGGTCAAGCATTTTGGTATAGCTAAATGGAAGTTGATCCATTTTTTTCTGGATACTTGGACAACATTGACATACCCTTAAAAAATGGGCCTGTTTCTTAAAATGCAACTTGTTTTAAAATTGAGTATTCCTTACTTTTTCCATTTACTATAACTTCTTGCATTTTAGTTAAATGTTATTCTCATTAAATAACTTAAAGATTTTATTTAACTATAACAAATATCTTCTGAAGTATATAACCTAAAATCTGTCATTAAATTCTTCATTATTGTAACTAATCAAATAAAGAACTCCTATCATGAAAAAAGTAAAAGATACAACAATGTTTATAATTAAGATTCTAATTAAGATTCTTTCACATTTATAATTAGAGATACTAATTATCTTAAATTGTTAATTACCTCAACAGATTCTAAGCACTTTCATCTATTTTCTTAATCTACAATTAACCAAACCTGCAATGTACCCATTGCTTACCTGATTTATTGAAAGAATTATCGAATGGATTGTGCTGTTGTGCTTTAGCTCTGGAAAGAGAGTCGTAACAGTTTAAGCAAACACGTAATGGCTTGGAGGATTGGTTAGGCAAGAGGAATCGTTTGCTAGAGCAAGGTCCACAAACTACAGCTCCACATTTACGACAATGATGCTAAAAAAAAATTAAAGATTTTGAACATTTTTAAAGAAGATTTATAAAAATAACACTTTTACTAGTAAATAGTCAACTATTATAGCGTTTAGTAGCTTAAAACAAATCTATAGTTTCAACAAATTATCCCGCTCAAATTATAGCACAAAATAATCCTGTTAAACAGTTTTAATTGGCAGTCCCTATTATTATGTTTAAAACACTACAATAGCATGATAATTTCTTATTTATTTTAAAAATAAATATTTTGTAATATAAGTCTGGCTGGATAAGGAACAACTTTATACAAACAGTCATTTGTCCTCTGAAACAATTACTTTACTCAACATTGAGATGAATCCCCCCTATATAAACCCCTTTAAGATCAATCCACAGTTTTAGTGTTTTTAAAAAAGAATCAGTAGTTTATATTTTAAAAAAAAAACAAGTTTCCTAATTGCTACCATTAATTGTCGGATATTTATTTAATTTGAAAAATTAAAATACTACGCATATTTGAAAAAGAAAGATACAATTATTATGAATTTCTAGGGGATATGTTATCTGAGCTTAGTAGCATCAAAACTGAAGTTGCAATGAGTCATAATTAGGAACAGAATTAGTAAATTGTTCCAAGCTCCAATCGAAAAATGTGAAAATCCTTTTTCATGAAGGTCATTCGAGATCTGAATTCCATTGGTGGTTAGCTGTTGCATATGGTTTGACTAGTTGAGCATTTTAAGAATTTAAAAATGTTTTTCAATTCAAATTGTTTAAAGTCTATAGTTACAGGGGATAGGTGGATATAAGTTCTCTACAAAATTTACAAGTCAAAGGAACTTGTAATCAATGGAAATAATTGTTATTAATTCATTGTGCTCCAAAAATATCCAAAAGAAATTTTTTAAACAAAAATACAAAGAGACAAAAGTTGCAACTTTTTGCTGTGATATTCTAAAAAATTTAGGTCAAACAATCAGAAAAAGAAAAATGTGAGGAAAGCTGACTAAGGGGATTTCTCTGCTCCATAGAATACTTGTTCATCACTCAATTCAGATAACTAAACTTTTGAAAAAAAATTGAATGGAATGTTCAATCCCGTACACCTTACGGTTCTGACCTCACCTAACAAATAACACTTGTTCACAGAACTAAAACAATATTTTGGAGGAATGTTTCTCTCTGACAATGACAAAGTAGAACAGTTTATCAAGAATTGAAATTGAATTTGTAAACAACAGCCATAGAAATGCCATACTTAATCAGGTTTCTACATAATTTACAAAATTAGCAATACAATTTCAAAACAAGGTGAAATTTTGTCTACGAAAATGGAATCTATTTGTTATTTCTTAAAGATATAATTGTGTAGTAAATAGGCAGACGTAAGCAGTCAAGGGAGACAGAAGAAATGGCAAATATACCAAACAAAGTCTATAGAAGCTTCAGACAGCTAAACTCAAGATATTCTTGCAAATACATGAAAGAACAGAGTAGAAAAATCTCTCTGTCATTTTTTTCCCTCCAATTACACCAATATTTACAAAAGTAATACCAGATGTTTTTTTGTAAAATGTAAACCTATATTTGTTCTATAAAACAGTACAGTTTAAGAACTTGAAGAAAAGAAACTTTGCATATGAATTATAGTTCTTCGCATAAACCCTTCGGAGATCAATAAAGCGAATGTAGTGACCATTAAAGTGAAAAGTGTAATAATGAGTGGCCTTTCACATTAAATGAATAAACTGGAGTGAAAAGAGCAGGATGCCTAACATGAGGATATCAAAACACAAAATGTAAAAAGAAAACATTTTTCAATGTAGAAAAAAAAGAAAGGAATAGGCTGTTATATTGAAAGGAAGGCTCCTCCTTTAACCAGACCAAAGTTTATTAAACAAAATAAAATTACTAAAATTGATGTATCAAGCCTTTTTACTTATTACATTTGAATTTGCATAAACAGACTTTTCTATAATAAAATACATAATATGTAGTTTTTGCTTCATACTTTGGTTTAAAGAAATCCTATTCCATTCTCTTGTAACAATTTTTCCTTCATAAGCATCATCAATACTGAATACAAAATATTTTTTAAAAAATATTTTTATATTTTTGAAATTTTGTTAAAAAACAAAAACTCATTTCTGTTACTTAATAATGTCTAGTAACATATAGAAAATTTTTTTAACAAATTATTTGTTATAGTTAAAGTAAAACTATCTTAAATATCACACAATTTGACAAGACATTTAAACTGTTATGTAAAACGAAATATATTTAAAAAAATATAATTTAGTTCCTTTATTATTTACTTGACTTCTGTAATTTTAAGATTTTAACATATTGTGTATTTCCTTACTGGTGATATGTGACCATTAAATTAACTATTTTATTTCTTGGGAAACTACAATATATACATACTCTTCTATTGAGAACAGTAAACTGGTTTTTCTTGCAGTGCATACACACGGCAGCCTCAGAGTCTGGCACCCACACTGCGGCATGTTCCTCCACAGCCTTTTTACCACCTTTGACAAAATACATTTTTTTAGAATAAAAATCATTTATAACTATCATAATTACAACAAAAAATAAAGAAATCCTTAGAATAAAATGAAATTTAAAATATTTTCAATTTTCACCCATTAACTTTTATTTTTTTAATAAATAACAGCTATTTTGATATCACAGTATGTCATCCTACTTAGTGCTGACTTAATAATTATTTCATTAATTTTTGTACAACAAATAAACATCAATATTTATTCAAACATATTATGCAATTAAAACAGGTAAACTGTGTCTTGAAATTTAAAGAAATAAATTAAACACAAAAATTAGAAGAGAAACTATAATTAAAAAGCAATGGGCTTACTTAGTCACTAGATGCTTCACTCCATAAAATGCAAAGAATTTAATCCACAGTGGGTCAACTGTCACACAGTAATAACATTGTATAACTCCTAAATTATATGACCCTGTGCTAGCAGAAAATGTTTCTATTTAATTTGATTAAATTTTTTAAGAGTAAAAATCATACTAACTCTTTCTAAGTAAATCCTGTATACATTTGTTTATGTGTGCCATCCATTCTTGTTTCTCTGTAGAAGTTAGCGCATATACTGCAAATGATTTTGAAGCAGTTCTAATTAACCAACCATTTCGAAATTCTGAAACAAATTAAATTAATTTGTAGGTTTTAGAAAAAGGTTACTATGCGGCATATTTTTACTATATTTTGACAGATCTAAATATGCTAAAACAGTGAGTGTGGTTATGTCAGATATTACACAAGTGTAAGAGGTTTTTTAACTTTACCATCAACAGCAGACATTTCGTACTAATTTATGCCAAAACTCTCATAAATTATCCATAACAGTTTAATGATGTTTAACATCCATAAAGATGCCATGGCATAAGTTTTATACAAGTTTACTCTAAAAAATAACCTACAGAAACAAAATGCAAACAATTAACTTATTTATAAATTTACCAAAAAACTAAAAAAATAATTTTTAGGTTATTTTAACAATAAAAATTTTAGGCATTACCATAAAATCCTTCGTTTTTAATGTTTCTTCACTAATTATTCATTTTTTTCTGACAAAGTTTGTAAATTTCTTGCACAATATCTATAAATCAACATTCAGTGCAATTTTCAAAATATGACAAAAACATGGTAACAGCTTTGATACTTAAGCTATAAATGCTGTCAGTACTGTTCACTTATGTCTTCTTGCTGTATTAAGTAGCACAGGTCAACAGTTCTGCACATAAATAAATATTTAATTACTTAACTACTGTCTGTTCTTAGTGATAACCTGATTGGTTTGTTTATGCTCCCTAATTTAGATTTTTATAGAATCTATTTGTCATAATATAAATGCGTATAACTATATTAAAACAAATGATTATTTATCTGAAACTTTACAACAAATTTTTAGGAGTTTACTATAATCATTATTTAACTTAAATATCATTTTTAAACTTTGAATATTTGAAAAACAAAGTATTCTATTTTTAAAAAAGCCAGTGTAACGTACTTACAATTTTAAAGATTTATGAAAACCAAGAGATTTTAGAGTTTTCTATTAGTATCTAAATGATATAAACTGTACTGCTATAGTAAAAACCTTTTAAAAGAAATATCACAAAAACGCCTAGATAAAAGGTTTTTAAAGGCCAAAAAACAGTCAAAGTTTTTTATTTTGTTTAGCGCAATAGACTCAAAATCTTTATCTTATAGAATTTAACATGTGTGCTAACTAAAACGTCTATGCTCTCTACCTCTCTGTCCTCACAACAGTTCAAAACAACAATACTTGTCCTCCTACAAAGCATACAATACTACGATATTGTAGCCACATCAAATTGAAAAATTTAACATTGACTTATGACAGGTATGAGTTCTCAGACAGAATAACAGCACCTACTGCTCCCAAGATTGCAAGAGTTGGTATAGTAACTGAATGTGACCAATGTTATGTTACTTACCAACTCAGAGGGGAAAATTGCCAATGTACAGTACTCAAAATAAGAGCAAGGAAGAAAGTAGCCTACTACTAACTCAGAAGTAAGTAACATTAAAATTCCAACTTACCGGAAAAAAAATAAAAATGTTTATTTACCAAAATATATATTTTTTTCAAAACGGTTTTGAATTTGACCTCCAATAACTTGTAGAAAAAAGTGTGTTGATAAAAATTCATATTTTCTTACAGAGTTTTATTTGTACACAAAGATGAAAATATACTATGTTATGTTTACAAACATGAATAAAAACAATTGTATGGAACAAAAGTCCCTTTCAGGATACTGCTAGGGCAGCTTGTAGGAGAGTATTTGTTCACAAAACAATTGTCAACTCTTGATACATTAGTATTATAAACATTGCTGATAAGTTTACACTATTTACAATTCTTTAGCACCATTTGAGGTATAGTTCTAAGAAATAGATGTGACATTTCAGAGCAATGACCTTTTAGAGCATTGAAAGTGGCTGTTGCAAAGTTTCTGTTTAACAAAAATGTATAAGCTCCTCAATAAAGCCTCTCATATGGTACAGTAAAACCTCTCACATCCCGACATAATATGAAAATAAACTAAGCGTCTTTATTATGCAAAGCACCTTGCTGTCGGGCCAGCATTTGCCCCCCCCCCCTCTAGTGTTCTACAGATTGGTGTACTACCCAACTTAAAAACAGGTGGCACAAAAACTGCTGAAGCATTCTATTATGTTTAGATGTCTGACAGAAGGTCAATGATCCATAAATATCTTTCTTTATTTATGCTGCCAGTTTCAAGAGTCGATAAATATCCCTCAGACAGCACAGACATCTAGTCTTGTGCTGACATATCTTTCACACCAAAAAATATCAGAAAATAAATTCTTTTGAAGCAAACAAATCAATCAAACAATGACAACATTCATGATTAGCTGGGCTGGCCTTTATACCCGCTATTAATAAATTGGTGTGACTAGCTGAGCTATCATGTAAACCTCAATGGGTTAAGGAACTATAGATAAGGGAATGTAACTAAATTGTACATACATTTCTATATTGCTATTAAAATATAATTACAATCTTCAATAAGTGTAACTTAAATACTTGAAACAATCATACATTTACTACCAATAAAAATGGTTGCGATTAAGTAGTACAAATGTACACATTACCTAGCTCCTGCCTTATCTGGATCGGGTTGTGGTTATTCACATTGAGCCGGATAAGAGAGGTTTTACTGTATTTTAATTATTAACAATGTACACTATTTAAAACTATCTTGGCTTATTTATAGCGAGAATACGTAACGGACAAAATATATGTAAGGGTAGAAGTAGGTACCACACATCCAACTTGATCTCTGTAGTGAAGTTATATTTTTAATTTTTTTTACATTTAAAAAATTATTAATAATGTGACAGATTAGTTCTCCACAAGAATATTAGCATGAGAAAAGTCTAAAACATTCATTTTTGTAACAAATATGGCATTTTTATGTAAAATCTGCTACAACCAAATGTTGGAACTCTTTTAACACATTGAATACCATGGCGATCACCGGTGACAGACACTGTATTTTTACAAAGGGCCGCAGTGATTACGTATGACCAACAATGTAGACTTAACTTAAGATCATCATACAAGGGTGTCGGGCACATTCATGATGTATTTAACCATATGAGATGTCCAACACAGCCTCTGTGCAACTTAGCGTTCAGAAACTTTTTTTATTATTTTTTTTGCAAGACTTATAATTATTGGGAAACTAAAAGTTCAGAAAAACAAGGAAATATTAGAAGGAAATAGTTTTTATTTACACTTCTTTGTAGAATTACAAAAGTTTTAGAATAGTGTTACATTTGATTTGATTCTAAAAAAAATTTCACCTAAATAACTGAATAATTCAAAAATTAGATACTAAAAACTTTAATTTAAAATGTCTTCCTCCAATTCATATAAAATTTGTAAAAACCGCTTAATTTAAAACCTACTTGTATTGAAACCATACAAACATTATTGTAAGAATAATGTTCAGATTATATTTACAATCTAATTATTTGAGGAAAAATATTTTCAAACAAAAATGCAGTTAATCTGAAAATTTAAATTGTGTATCTATAAAATACGTGAGAAAGTAGTAGTGAATCCTACTAGTTGTTATAATTATTGTTTAAATATATCTATAATATTGTAAAAATATGTTTTAGTATATATTTATACTTAAATTTATATTGAAAAAATACAATAAAAATGTTAGCATTTTACATTCATTTCGAAGATTGGCCTTGAACGAAGAATGCGTATAAGCCCAACAACATGACCGACTCGGTCCCTCAAAGTATAAATATTTACGTAGCGTGATGACTGTCATTGGTGTCCGACGACATTATAAAATAAACTAGTTTAAATGAATAAATACACTAGAAGACAAAATATTATTATGTTTTGTCATTATTTAAACAAAAAGTACAAGAACAAAAATTGTATTTGAAAGTTATTGGAAAACTTGTTTGCAGCCAATATGTTAAACATACGTTGAAAGGACTTTGGCTGAAAGGGTTAAATCATATATACTTGTATAGTTTTTCACCAGAAAAAATCAACTGGACCTCAACTACTCTCACAACTCCACCTTTACTGAGAAGAGTGTATGTCAGATATCTAATCAAAGTTCATATCAGGTGGAACAGCTGATAAATGAAACTTGGAGAAATTTCCAACCATTTACAAGCCATGGAGAACTACTTACCCAGCATCCCAAAAAGTACTGATTGCAGGTAACAGAATGGTTCCATTAGCACTAAAATTAAAAGCTCCAACACCAAGTTTTTCTAATAAAAGTTTATGTGAATTTCTTAGCAAATAGATGTAAAGTACCATGATTGTAAAATTTTTTTAGCAAGACATTTTTAGTTTAAATAGCAAAATGCATTTCATTTAAGAAATGCAAATCATTTCATGAAATACAATGTTTTTCATTCGTTTATATTTCCCTTATATTAGCTGAAGCATTACAAAGCATACCAAGCTCCAGTTACCATATGCATTAAAATGAGGATTTCTGAGCCTTTAGTGTTAATAAAACGTAAATCATTTTGTCTGTTTTAATATTTCTAGGTGTTTTTTTCCTAACCTTTTTTAAAGTTTTTTTATTATAGCAGTATAATTTATAAATGTTTAGGACCAAATACACAACCTGTAAAATCTCTTGACTTTCCTAAATGTTTGATATTTCACGTATGTTGTACTAGTTTGTTTTTATTAATAAAGGGTCTGGGAATAAAACCTCCTGAATTTAAAGAAACTGTTGTGTGAATTGTAGTGGTAGCACTGATGTGGTGGGGTATTGTTTGAAAGTGGTGTACATGCCATTATTGTGCATCATGGCTTGGCTTGGTAAGCATCGTGCATTTGTTGTATAGGAGTTTATTAGTAACCGCTTAATGGTGGAAAAAATTATTTACAAGTAATAATAATAACTTCATATATATATATATATATATATATATATATATATATATATATATATATATATATATTTAGGTTAGTTTTGGTTGGTAAAGATTATTTAGATTTTTGGACTAGGAGACTGACAGACTTACCTTGGTAAGAGTCCACTCTGTAGTCTTGAAATAGAAACACATAAAAGCACTTAAACAATGATATATTTCAACCACACAGTGGTCTTTGTCAATCGAAGAGAAAACACAAAAAGAAATATGAGAGAATGAAATAAAATAATTGTAATCACAGATTGTGTAGAGTAGAAATCAGATGTCACAGATGCACAGATTAAAGATATATATATTGTTTCCATGAGCATATGAGTGATTATAGTTTATATAAGTCTGTCAGGGGAAGAGATAAGGCTATTTGGGAAAAAAAAATTAAATAAAAAAATTTTTTAAAAATAAATAAATAAATAAAAAATGAAGGTTAACTTTTTCAATAATAAGAATTTTGTTTATCAATCTTAAGTTGTAGAAGTATATGGCTTTCTTCCTACCTCTGATTTTGAAGTACTATGCCTTTGGCAATTTTTCCTGTTGTTTATTTAGTTAATTTTTTAAAGTAAAATACGAATGCTTACCTTCAGTTACCAAAATCTCATTACATAGGAAAAGCAATATGTGCTATAGTTTTGTCTGAGACTCCAAACCCATCATAAGTCAATGTTGTATTTTTCAATTTGATGGAGGTACAATATTGTAATATTGTATGGTTTGGAGGGGAGCTGTGGTTTGGACAGTGTATTATAGAGCGATTAAATTTTTAGCATTCAGTTAGTGCTTAAATGTTAAGGCTTCAATTGCATGCATGTAAACTAAAGGTTTTGAGTTTTTTGCACTATTACCCTATCAAAAATATAAACGTTTCGACTATTTTAATGTTTCTGTGTGTTTTTAACTTTTCTCTACAGGTTTTATAATAGAGCAGTTTAATTTATACAAATTTTGGTAATAGTAAAACAACTTTAAAAAATCTCTTGGTTTTTCTAAATTTTTAATGCATTTTAACATGTATTTGAAAAATTTAAATTTTTTTGTTTTTCATTTCACTAACATATCTATCCTAGAGGCAGGTTTTTCGCAGTAGTGTTTTTCCAGTCCCTCTAATTGCACTTGTCAAACTAGTTCAACAAATGTAAGGGTGGCCTGAAAGTTGATCATATTTTTTTTTAATTTAGTAATCAATCATGTTGGTTTTGAGTTCTGTAAATAAATTCTTGAGTATTTGTGTAATATTTAAACTTTTTATAAATATTTATTTGTAAACAAATTATGACCTTCATGAAAGACAAATTACACTCATTGATAAGTTATCCTAGAAGATTTACCTTAAAAATTTAATTTATGTTCAAGTTTCAAAATCCTTTTTAGTGAATAAATTGGTTTTATGTATCGTTCAGAGGACTAATGTTTATAAACAATAATCACATACTTTATAATCATAGTTTTTAAATAATACTCTTTTAAATATTTTCATTCTAAATTAAATAAGTATTCTACAATAATTATTTCCCCTTAAATTCTGTAAAAAATAAAAATATACTTACGGCCATCATCTTCCAAAGATTCTAGTTTGACTTCTTCAAGTGGAATGATATGTTGTTTGTTATACTGTAATAAAAAGCACAATTCATGAACTACTATATTCAAAGCTACCTCCTACAAACTTTGATTGTTACTCACAACTATCCATGAAATGTAGTATTGTATTGGTAATAGCAATTGCAAATAGTATCAAAAAGGTTGATATCAATCAAAAATAACACAGATATAACGTTTTAAATTTTGATGCCACAAAATATGTTTTGAAAAAAATATCCGGTACCTCTACACAAGTATAAGCAATGGCAGGTGCCTATAGCACTCATAACATAAAAATAACTAAATTTGTTTATAATAAATTTCCTATAGTTGAGTCGTAATATGGAACACACTAATTTTAGAATTAAGTGCATAATTTTGGGGCATATTAAAAAAATATTGCAGTTTTTGTGTTGTACATCTTGAGGTTTTTATAAAATTAGTCTTTTCAATAATTCACAGCATTCAAAAATGCGCTGACCTAGCGTGAAAGGCGTTTGCTAAATAAATCAGTAAGTAGTGGTTTTTTGCCCAAATAATACAAACCAGTGTAAATTTTAAAAAAATATGTTTATTTAAGAATATTATGTTTTATATCTCTTCATCTAATTAAATTGGTATGAAATTTAGGTAGGCAACTGTCAATAAATGGAATAAATCAGAATTCAATGAATCTGACCCGACAAATCAAATTCAATAACATTACTATTTAAAGTGAAAGCAAAGATAAGGAACAAACTATTTTAATGCTTGAAATAATGAGACAATAGATAAAAGGGGTATTCAGCATAAGCGATAAGCAGTCATAATTAAAAAGCAACTTATGCACCTGCTTTTGCCTCAAGGCAAAACCTTTTTGTATAATTTAGTCTTTAAAGTAAACTTTAAATTATTTATAACATTTGTAGGTAAATTTTATTTATAAAAAAATGTAAGCAAAATTCATGGTTCATCTTATTTTTAATACTCACCTTCCATTTGATACTAATACTCATTTTTAAATCTAATCTTTTCAAGAAAAGTGTTTTAATAACGATTTTGCATAAATAATCCCATTGACAGGAATGAATAGCCTCTTTGATGTAAGAGGTATGTCAGGTCACAAAATTTAAAAACAGCATTGGTAAATATAAACTAGATTGACAGGTAAGATAAAATACAATTTTCCACTTATTCCAACACAAACTACCTGCTTAAAGTAGGGGGCAAGAAATGAGCCATCAAATACTGGCTCAAATCTTTCTGAATTCTTAAACAAGATTTCTCTAACTCATGTTATTTCCTCTTTTAACAATAGTTAGACATTTATCTAGATCAAACTACTTTTTTCTAACGGATCTTCGACTATTACTCAAACTTTTACTTTCTTTTGTTGTAAGATAATGAAACTATTATCATCTTACAGCTATTATGAGAAGGTATATGGAAATTTAGGTGATTAAATAGGGAGTGATAAAGAAACTATTGCATAAATGTAATGGATGACTTACAAGTAACATTCTTGAGGTACTATCTCAGAATTTAAGATGTCCATTTTTTATATCACCCCGTGGTTTTTATACTTTAAAAAAATAATAAAAATGAACTTATCTTGGTAACAGTCTGGTCTGTAATCTTAAAAGACACACATGAACACCAAAACATTATTATAGTGCTTTAGTGTTACTGTCTATTTATTTCAAGATTACAGCATGGGTTATTACCAAGGAATGTCTGTCAGTCTCCTATCTAGTCCAAAAAAATAAATTAAAAAATGTAAAGGTCTACCAGAACTAACATAATTACTAAAATGTTCATATTCATACCTATGTTATAAAAAAAAATTAATATTATAATTGCAAATAACTACATACTTACTTTTTTCTTATTTATTACAATATTTCCATAAACAAGAATATCATTGAATAAAAAAAACTGGCGAGCTTTTGGCTTTTTTCTACATATTTTAGTGAGTACTCCCTCCCCCACGAGAACTCTGCCTGGAACTCCAAGTGGCTGAAATATTTTAAATGTTTTAGTATTACATAAACTTAATCTTTTTATTAAAATATGAAATTACTGTAATTTGTAAAGCTAGGAAAAAAGACTAGATGGCTTCAACCACAAGATAAATTTAAAATTTTAGACAGTTTTTTACCTAAATTTAGTTTTTATTCTGATAATTCTGTAAAATTTTGTTATGACTTACTCCATAATTGTTGTTAAAGCATACTGATTTTAGCAGAGATGTTGTCATATCAGTACTCATAACACTTGCGATTAACAACTTAACAAATACAATTCAAAAAGGATTTAAACTGGTGAGATGTGGCTCCAAAGCATTCACTGTCAATACATGGTTTCTGTATTTCATTCATCTGATTTCTCTTTCTCTGGCTTTCCTCCATAAATATCAATTTTTGGAATATGTTTTTGAAGATTTTCCTGTTATATATGTCTTCTAGATTCATTTTCCCCTATGCAAACATTTGGTATTTGTAAAACCATTTCAATCTAGTATTGTATTAAAATTCGTTATTTTGTTAAAAAATTGCTATACTTTGACACAATCTTTTTACATGTTCAAACAATCATCAGTCTCATTTTCTTTAATGTATTATATTTATTATTTTGTTAAATCTCTTAAGTTATGTGATTGTGGTTAGTAGCATTCTTTGTAATAATTCAAATAGTGTTCCAAAATATTTCTAATAGTGTCCCTTTCTATACCGATTACTTTAGAATAATTATGACTGTTGTCCTACTTTGGTAGAGACGGATTATTGTATTATATGATAGTGCTTTTTTAATATTTCTGTTGTTTTAACCTTTTGTTTAACAACTTGTGCCTGCCCTGATATGGCCCATAAAAGCTACATATTTCTGAAAGATTTTCAAGTTTTTCTTTTTTTTAAATTTTTTTATTTATTTTTCTCTAATGTTTTAATCTATAGTAATATTTGTAATATTTTTCATTATTTTTTATTTATTTACTTATTTTTCCATGTTAAACCAAATTTTACCTTACATTTACTGATAATTTCTTTGCTAAAAATTGTCTATTTTTAATGTTTTTTTTGTAAAATACCGCACAAATAGTGCAGATCTAAACGATCTGTAAACACAAAGGAAAAATCATAGACTTTGGACACAAATAAATGGTGACTATGTACTCTATGTAGTATTTACTGTCCAGATAGTTGAAAATATTTAACCTAGAATACAACACAATATACAGGAAAACAAATCGTAAACATATGGCAATGGTTTACGTGACATACGAGAATGCTTCCGGTGGCCGTTGCAGGATCTCTTGCACTGGAACCTGAGTGTTAATCAAAGGGTTAATCCTAGATTGATAGGCTTATTCTTCAATAATTATTAATAAGCATTTTCCTGACTACTTTAGACAACCCTAATTTAATTTTGAAAACTACAAAAAACCTCAAACATAAACTTTATTTACTCAAAGTAAAGCAATGAAATAACTCTAAGTAGATGTCTTAAGTGTTTTTTCTCTTGATCATTTTAGATACATTGCATATGCCTTTTCCTGATACTCCAGAACCATAAACTGGTAATACTTGGAATATTTAAAGTCTGTTACTTTTTTAGGGATATGCACAAATCTGCCTATAAAGTGCTCCTTGAGGTTCTAAACAAATGGAATCATTTCACCAAAAATGTCCTCAACTAGGTGGGGCTGTAAAGTTGGCATTCAAAGCTTATTGTAATGATGGAATCATGAGTAGTATGCTCATTATTATTGTAAAACCATATCTTAAAAGAGTTCCCCTTAGTTTTTACACCATGCTATCTATATACTAAAATTTCAATAATAACCCTGTAACAAAAACATAGTAGCCATCATTGTCTTTTTAAATGCAAATTATTTCACAAATAGTCATTTGAACTTTTGTCACTTCATATAGAACCATATACAACATACATATGAAATTAAATATTTGTTAGTTAAATTTGTTATAGAAATATCATTTTAAATGAAACCATTTACAACACAGACACATAACCATCTACCACATAACACAACAAAACTGGGCAACAAGACACTTCATAAGGTGTCATCTCACAGAGAACAAACAAAAACAAAGGTCTCAATAAACAAATATCGCACTTGCTAACCGAACATACAACCTATATTGAATAAAAGGGAGGTGTGGTCAAGAATTAGATAGAGGATAAATTCCCAGCAAATTTCAAAACGTTTAAAACTAAAAGTTAACTCATGTTGTCTTGGAGACAAATACAAATAGGTTTAAGACACTATTCTCATTTTCTAATTTTTTTACAAAATCCTTTTCAATGTTATTGACATATTCTCGAAAGTTTTGCTTTACATATGAGCTCAGACGGTCCTAACAAAACTTTGCCTCTGGTTAGTATGACATGCTTAGGCCAACATGAATTTTTGTTGATTCTGTAAGAGATTTTATCCATAGTGATATTTCACATACAAGACTAAAATCAACTTCTCGAAACCTACACCACAGATAAAAAAAGTTATTTATAATCTATAATTTGACCTTTTGTCAAAATAAACATTTTAAAGGTATTAAAACTTTCAACATTTATGTCAACTGGAGATCTTGCTCATTAAAGTTTCAATACTGCCCAGGAGCTTGTTGTTTATGAGTCATATTACTTTGTAAAAATAGAAAATCTCCAGTTGTCCAAGATGGACTATTTATTGCGAGAGAGTGAAAGTGAGTGTAGTGATATTGTTAAGTTGTAATATATGTACACAAAGAGGGCTTTTAATTTTTAAACCCAGTAAAATAAAATTCTAAATTAAATAATTCATATAAATATATGAAAAAACTTTTTAAAAACAGTGAATTTTTGTGTACATCGGAAATAAAAATTTTTACTGAGAGCCTATAAGCTATGAGTTATAAGCTACAAACTGT
Organism: Prosapia bicincta; assembly: GCA_036971475.1. Classification (NCBI taxonomy): domain Eukaryota; kingdom Metazoa; phylum Arthropoda; class Insecta; order Hemiptera; family Cercopidae; genus Prosapia; species Prosapia bicincta. Next base: position 103,879,301 of record JBAIZL010000003.1, on the reverse strand, counting down.
GAGTAACATTTTATTGTTTTTACAATAACTATTATAAATAATAATAAAAAAATTAAGTAAGGTGGTCAAAATGATGAATAAAAAATCTCACCCTTATAAATAATAAAATATTTAATTCTTTATACATGAGAAAATTTGTGTGGCAAAATACAACTCAATTGACATGACAAATCAATTTGCAACAACTAATTGCCAGAACTTGCATCCAATTAGATCCTTCATGGATTAAACAAATTTTCTATCTTAATTTTACTTTTTTACTTATTACACTTTGATATTACTTGAGACCAGACTTTTTGTTAACTAACGGTTGTTGAACTATTAACTTACATTTGGAGGAAACGTTTTTGTTCTCAAGATTGCTGTAGTTGTGCTTCTTTGGTACCAATTTTTGAAAGTTAGAAGTGATGTGATCGAAGAGTATGTGTGATCTGTGCCGTGTTTGTTCATTTAAACCCGCTACACACGTCCCGACAAAACCACCCAACTGTCGTGTCCAACAATGTTGGACCCGACGGTTGGTCAGTGTGTAGGCTTGTCGGCCGACAGAAAAGGTTGTACCTGACAGTCGGGCTAACCGATCTGGTTGGGTCAACGTGATATCCCGACAGCTGACTCCCCCACCCTAGAAATTTGTCGGGTTGGCACGTGTGTAGCGTTGTCGGCCAACCGACACGATCAATTTTATGGCAGATATATACATTACAGTATACAAAAAGAAAAAAATACAATGATTGCTGCCCACCCTGGGATATTTACAATAAATGAATAACAAGGAAAAGTCAAAATATGATATTTAGATTTCTTCAGCGCAATGATATGGTATAATAATGGTAGGGGAGAAAATCTAAAAGGATGAGAATATTAAGAAAAAATAATAAATATTTGGACAGGATAGTCTTATATAATGTCATGAAGGAACGTTTTTACTTACCTTTATATATTCTTTCAGAGTGCTATAAATCGCTTCACAAGTTTCTGGTATAATTGATGATAACTGTTGCGGAGATATGGCAGCACTAAACTTTAAATCTTCCAACGACCTCCCAGTTGTTAAATATCGGAGTGTCACAACAAGCTGTTCTTCAGCACTTACACTTTCCCTCATGACTGTATTTGTTCTTTCAATGAAAGGTTTCACTTTAGCTAGCAACTGTAGGAAACAATCCTCATCCATTCTCAAATAATTTTGGAAATTATTTTCTTCAAGTTCCCGAAGTAGGTTCATGTGGGAAAATTTTTTCCGCTCCATTAACCACGACTTCACCCATAAACTTCTTTTTTCTCCTTCTTTTCATCAGCAATAACCATAACGGCTAAAGCTAAACCAATTTTTTGCTTTTTTGATAAATGTGGTTGGCAAACATATCCAGAGCACTTCGAGATCACAACTTCACTTCACGAGAACAAGTTGGTTACTAACGGTAGACATGGTCGGAACGTATGTAGAGCTCAACCCAACAGGGATGGTCGGAGAGTTCAGTCGTGTCGGGTGGTACGGTCGGGACAGGTATAGCGGGTTTTAGATGGCATTTTTATGTGTGTTGGCATAACTGTACATTTCAAATTCTTCTAGTGTGTTTAATCTATGGCTTTTGTTGCATGTGTGGAAGATGCGAATGTTATTTTTCATAATATTGCATGAGTGTTTAGTGTCCATGAGGTGATTTGCGAAGGTGGATTCAATAGTAGTGTGCAGTGCACTTTTGTAAACTTTATATCTTTCGGCAAAAGATCTGCCTGTTTGTCCAATATAAAATTATTGCAGTTGTTGCATTGTAGTTTGTATACTCCTAGGTTATTGTATGTGTGGGTATTGTTATTAATGTTGTGTCTGATAGCCGTTTGGGTTTTATTTGTTGTTCTGTAAGCTACATTGTATCCTGCTGTTTTGAATTGGTGTGCTATCTTATTTGTGAATTTGTCTAGGTATGTGAAAGTGATGAATTTGCATGTGTTTGTGTTGCTGTTATTGTTCTTGTTGACTATTTTTCTGTGTAATTTGTTTATAAAATAATTGGGATGTCCGTTTTTGTGAACTAAATATTTGATTGTGTTTAGTTCCTCTGTGTAAATAGTTGTAGACATAGGTATCTTGTTTAGTCTGTGTAGTAAATGTTTGAATGCTGTGTGTTTATGTTGTATTGTATAACACCCAATGTTAAGTAATATCAAAATGTAATAAGTAATTAACAACCAGCTCGTCATGAACAGCAACTAGTTTTCGATATTCATTTTGTTGGTTTGATTTGATCTAGCCAATGCCCTCCCTTGGCAATAAAGCCATTTGGCGATGATTATAATTTTATATTGTTACTCTAGGAACATGCCAAGAGAAAAACTGTATAAATGTATTGTATAATATATTATAATGTCAACTATCCCTGTTAACAGAACTCATTTAGTCAGGGCTCTGATAATCAAGACCCTATTGTACTTACAAACTGACCAGTTAGTATTGGATTGGGTATAAAAAAATATGTCTTTAATAACAGTAAAACTGACTTCAGCAAGCAGTTGAAAATAGAGGACACAATACAGTGCACTGTATAGTGTTATTAATAAAACACAGCACTATATTTACATTACTATGTAGTAATATTACAATAAAGATACAAAGTATTCTGTTGCTATAGATTTATTAAACAAAATTGGAGTTTAAAAAAAGTAAGCTAGCCACATTAGAATGACCTTGGCGCTGCATTTAATCATATGTTACACCACCTAATCAATATACCAATGCTACAGAAAGACTACAACGAAGAACTTAATACCATAAATTACATCGCTCAAAAAAACAGCTACCAACACACGCTCATAGACTACATACTCAGGAAAATTAAACACCATCAAACGGCCACTCAGACAAACCACACAAAAAAAACAACAAATACAAATCTCTCACTTACCACAACAAAAACACACACAAAATAGCATCCACATTAAAAAAGCTCCATTATCAAATATTCTACAAAACAACAAACACTTTAAGACAGCACATACAACCTTTTCAAAAAGAAACTGACAAATACAAACTCTCAGGTATTACAAATTAACTTGTAACGATTGTCCTAACTATTACATCGGCCAAACTGGCAGATCATTCTACACACGCTTCGAAGAACACATTACCAAAAAAAAAACAAACAAACCCTAAATCCAGCTACGCAAAACACCAAAAAAACATCAAACACACACACACCAACATACACACTAATTTAAACGTTCTACACACATTAAAACAAAGTAAAAACTAACAACCTTAGAAAAATATGAAATCTACAAACACTATGCAACAGATAAAGAAATTGTATTAAATGATCACACACACATTGAAGCCAACAGTCTTTTCTATTATATGACACACAACTCAAACAACCCACCCTATTCCACAGTCATAAATCCATTCCCGTTAGAGCCTTTACACACAACCGATGCCGCTAGTAGAGGGTTAGCTTCGTAAAAGGAACGAATGTTTTGAAACACGTCAGCAAGTAAGCAATTACATATTCACTTAGTTGAGTATTTTTAAAATTAATATTATAAAGGTATCTGTGAGCAGATAAAACTTTCAATACTGATTTATGTGTTTTTATAACAAGATCTATTACAACTGGATACTTTGAAGCAACATTGTAATATAGATAAATATTTATGTAGAACAATGAATTTAAAAAATGTGAATAAATACTAAACTGCATCTAAACTAAAATCGGTTTATATAATTATTAATCGAGGATAATGTTAACATTAATAAAAATATAATCTTTTCATATTCTAACCTATCCTAACCCATCACCAGAGGAATAACTTGTAAAACAGCTATATTTTATTGATTTGTGAAATACTGATATGTTTTGAAAAAAGCATTTACTTATAATTTTGTATATATATTTGTATTTTTAGGTTAAATTTTAACTACATCATGATTTACATCACTTGGTTCTTGTTTATAACCACTAAGTATACAAAAAGTACATAGAGAGAAGCGCACACCTAGTTAAGTATTACATTTCTTGAGTTTATTAACTAAATAAATAAAACCCAATAACCACAATACAAAAATAAAGATTTCTGTATTGTGGTTAGTTGGTTTCATTTATTTAGTAATAAAATTAATCTGTAGTGCTCAAAAAATTAATTAATTTTTAGAGTTTTTTGAAATTGTTGTAGATGTGTCTTAATTTCTTGTAATGTATATAAGGTGACCAGATATAGAAATTTAAAACCAAAACAGGACAGTACCCTCTGGGAGCTTTTTTGGTGTATGAAATGAATATCCCCAACAAAGCGATGGGTACATGGAGATAACCCTAGATTATTATATCCTTGGAAACTATGCGATAGTACAACAAAATGTAATCAGAATTTGTTCTATCAAATTATTAATATGAGATTTAAAATTTAGTGTTTAAAAACATTCAATATTTATCTGCTCAAAATATTTTTTTTATATTGTAGCATATCACTTACTACTTTACCAAAACAGGATGAATAAACTTTCCCAGGACATAAGAAAAGTCGGGACAACAGGGCACATCTCTAAAAAACCAGACTGTCCCATTGAAAATGGGACTTATGGTCCCCTTATATATATAGCCTTTTTTTGTTTGAAATGTTTTTGTCAATTCTTTTCTAAAAGGGTTAAACTATTTCTTTGTGCTTTATTCTTTTTTTTCTTTTTTGAACCTTTTTGACTTTAGTACTTTATCCCATTGAGTACCTCATCAAATCTAAAATTTTATAAATCTGTTATTTTATACTAGAAAAATAAAAACTGATTTATAAGTAACTATATTAACATAACTATGACAAAGAGTAACAGATAATTCATGATAAACACTAACAATTAACTTGTTAATAAAAATATTTTCTTACCTGTCCTGAACTACCAAAGCAATTTTCAACCATTGCAATCCGCCGTGCATTGGCTTCACTATTCACTAAACAAATCATAAATATCCATTAAAAATCACTACAGAATGTTCTATTTCATTTTTAAAAGTACAAACAGTTGATCTTTTTTTTAAATCAACATTAATTTTAATAGCAGATCAAGTTTATAATATAACGGCTATTTTAAAAGCTGGTTATAGTTATCTGCTGAAAGAAGTTATGGAACTTTAACTGAAAACATTGTTATCTATACACCTCCAAACAATCCATTTGATATAGGGATGAAGAGAAAGATAGCAGACAAGGTAAAATAGCAATGGAGAAGTCTCGTTACATTAACTGGTGATTTATTTTGAGTAACAACAATGTTAGTCAAACTTCTTGCATCAAATTGGCCATGTTACTTTGATGAGAAGCTAAAGCCCCACAAAATTTAATTAGTGTCATTCAATGTATCTTACACTTAGCCAAACTTCTTAGAAATGCATATTGCCGAATAGACCTTCCTAGAATTCATCTACATTATACAGTTCTATTGTAGTTTATATTAAATAAAATTATCTCTTAATGCATTCTTAGGGTTAGTTATATAACTTGTCAACTGTAACTGAAGTATATTGACCCATTTCATTCTATTGGCGAAATATGTTTGTCACCACACATTAAAAGTAGAGATCAAACAGATGTCAGTTTCTCAGCATTATTCTTGAAGTTGTTTGCTTGAAGACAGTTCATTTAAACACTTGTAAATATTTATAAATTTGCCTATAGTAGCACTTATATTTGTTGAGGTCGGCCGTTTCGGGAGATGTGTCCCATTATCAACTCAGACCGTAACTAATCTCAAGGTTTACGTAGGTTAGGGTGTTAGGGTGGGGGTGGGATATTATGGTGATGTGGGTGTATTTTGTGAGTATTAGGAGTTATGATGTCAAAAAGTGCGTGTGAGTTGTAATGTAATTATGTATTGAGTATGTGTGTAGGGGGTAGTTTGAAGTATCTGTATATTTCGTATTGTTCGGTTGTGTAGTGTTGGTTATTTCTGTTGTTTATGAACAATTGTTGGTTAGATGTTATGTCTATGTAGTCATGTTTTGTGGAGTTGAGATGATCGGCGAAGTTTGATTGGTAGTTATTGTTTGTTAGTACTTTCATATGTTCTTGGTAACGTGTGTAGAAGAACCTCCCTGTTTGGCCTATGTAAAAAGTGGGGCACGAACTGCAAGTTAGTTTGTAAACTCCAGTAGCGTTGTAAATGTCGTCAATTTTGTTGTTTGGTTTAAATTGTTTATTGAGAGTGTTGTCTGTGGAGTAAGCTATTTTGTAGTTGTATTTTCGTAGTGTGTTGGTTAGATTGTGGGTTTTGGATGATCTGTATGGTATTGATAAGTATTTTATGAGATTGTCGTATTGTGTGTTTCTATTTGGGTTATTAGGTTGATTTTTTAGGTGGTTGTATAATTTGTCAATCATTGTTGGGTTGTATCCGTTAGTTTGTGCTATATGTTTTATGGTGTTTAACTCCTGGTATCTTTGTCTAACAGTGTTTTAAGCAGGCGATTATCATGGTGTTGTAAGCGGCTAGTTTATGTTAGTGTGGGTGGTTTGAGGAGCTATGAATGGTCGTATTGGTACTAGTGGGTTTTCGGTATATGTTGAATTTATGTATTTGTATGTCTGTTCGTTTAATTGTAAGGTCTAGGAAGTTGAGAGAGTTTTGTTCTGTTTCGATCGTGTATGTTAATTTTGGGTGTATGGAGTTGAGGTGTTTTAGAAATATGTGTGCTCTGCATGTGTTACCTTTATATAAGGTTATAATATCGTTGACGTATCTGTACCAGTAAATTATGTTATCTGAGTATTTATTGTTGTATAGAATGTGGTTTTGTTCAATATTGTGTATGAATATTTCTGCTAAGATGCTAGCTATGGGGGGGGGCATAGATAGGCCATCTTTTTGGTTGTAGAATGTGTTATTGTAGGTAAAGTAATTTTGAGATGTGATTAATTTTGTAAGGTGGATGAAAAATTTCGTCAATGTGTATATGTGGCGTATTTGTGTCTATAAGCATGTTTTTGAGGATGTTGATATAATGGGGGTTTCTATATACAAACATCTTCATTCCAGAAACCATCAGCATTCTCAAAAACATATTTTGAGGTAACAAAACCACATTTTATACAACAATAAATACTCAGATAACATAATTTACTGGTACAGATACGTCAACGATATTATAACCTTATATAAAGGTAACACACGCAGAGCACACATATTTCTAAAACACCTTAATTCCATACAACCAAAATTAACATACACCATTGGAACAGAACAACAAAACTCTCTCAACTTCCTAGACCTTACAATTAAACGAACAGACAAACAAACACATAAATTCAACATATAAAGAAAACCCACTAGTACCAATACGACCATTCATAGCTCCTCAAACCACCCACACTAACATAAACTAGCCGCTTACAACACCATGATAATCGCCTGCTTAAAACACTGTTAGACAAAGAAGAACACTACCAGGAGTTAAACACCATAAAACATATAGCACAAACTAACGGATACAACCCAACAATCATTAACAAATTATACAACCACCTAAAAAATCAACCTAATAACCCAAATAGAAACACACAATACGACAATCCCATAAAATACTTATCAATACCATACAGATCATCCAAAACCCACAATCTAACCAACACACTACGAAAATACAACTACAAAATAGCTCACTCCACAGACAACACTCTCAATAAACAATTTCATTAAACAAATAGTTCATTTAAACACTTGTAAATATTTATAAATTTGCCTATAGTAGCACTTATATTTGTTGAGGTCGGCCGTTTCGGGAGATGTGTCCCATTATCAACTCAGACCGTAACTAATCTCAAGGTTTACGTAGATTAGGGTGTTAGGGTGGGGGTGGGATATTATGGTGGTGTGGGTGTATTTTGTGAGTATTAGGAGTTATGATGTCAAAAAGTGAGTGTGAGTTGTAATGTAATTGTGTATTGAGTATGTGTGTAGGGTGTAGTTTGAAGTGTCTGTATATTTCGTATTGTTCGGTTGTGTAGTGTTGGTTATTTCTGTTGTTTATGAACAATTGTTGGTTAGATGTTATGTCTATGTAGTCATGTTTTGTGGAGTTGAGATGATCGCCGAAGTTTAATTGGTAGTTATTGTTTGTTAGTACTTTTATATGTTCTTGGTAACGTGTGTAGAAGAACCTCCCTGTCTGGCCTATGTAAAAAGTGGGGCACGAACTGCAAGTTAGTTTGTAAACTCCAGTAGCGTTGTAAATGTCGTCAAATTATACAACCACCTAAAAAATCAACCTAATAACCCAAATAGAAACACACAATACGACAATCCCATAAAATACTTATCAATACCATACAGATCATCCAAAACCCACAATCTAACCAACACACTATGAAAATACAACTACAAAATAGCTTACTCCACAGACAACACTCTCAATAAAGAATTTAAACCAAACAACAAAATTGACGACATTTACAACGCTACTGGAGTTTACAAACTAACTCGCAGTTCGTGCCCCACTTTTTACATAGGCCAAACAGGGAGGTTCTTCTACACACGTTACCAAGAATATATAAAAGCACTAACAAACAATAACTACCAATCAAACTTCGCCGATCAACTCAACTCCACAAAACATGACTACTTAGACATAACATCTAACCTACAAATTCTTCATAAACAACACAAAAATGACCAACGCTACACAACCGAACAATACGAAATATATAGACACTTCAAACTACACCCTACACACATACTCAATACACAATTACATTACAACACACACTCACTTTTAGACATCATAACTCCTAATACTCACAAAATACACCCACACCACCATAATATACCACCCCCCCCCCCTAACACCCTAACCTATGTAAACCTTGAAATCAGTTACGGTCTCAGTTGACAATGGGACACATCTCCCGAAACGGCCGTCCTCAACAAATATAAGTGCTACTATAGGCAAATTTATAAATATTTACAAGTGTTTAGTGAAAACTAGTAGTTCACGTGAAGATGTAATCAACAAATACAGTTCATTTTTTAAAGTGTTACATACAAGACTAGACGTTGGTACTATCTAAGGAATATTTATTGCCTCTCAAAACTTGTAGCATAGATAAGGATAGGTGTTTATAGCCCGCAACTTGTCTTTTTATCAAACTACTACACATTGGTTCTTATGTATAGTGGATTTCTTATTCAGCATAGTTGTAAGTTATTATCATTCAGTAGCTAATGTTTGTTGTGTCATACTTTGTCATCATGGGAAATTTTTGTGTACATCCTAAATAAATAATAGTGGGAGACTAAAATCACAAACATCAAACCATTAGACATTTTTAATTTGTTTTTATAAATTATAATTACAAATATTAGTATATTTAGTGCTTTAATGGTGAGATTATTTTTGTAGCAAAATACAACTCAATTGATGCGAGGAATTAATTCACACCTGGTAGACTGCTTGGATTGCGAATTATTTAGTAACTGGCCCTTGTTAATGCTTCAGATAAGCATGTGCCTTATATTTGTCATAAGTTTGTGACTGTTTTTGCCTCTCAAAACTTTTAATATAAAGGATATTTATATTCGTCTTTGGAACGAGAGTAAGAAATAAAGTAGGATTTTTACTGTCCTAATGGTTTCTAATAACCAAATTATCAGCTGCTATTTAGGTCTAGCTCTTAGTCTAGTCTTTATTGTCAGTTACATCTTAGTTGTTTGTTGTGATCTTCTGAGTTGGATCTCACACTACTCGAAAGAGAAGCGTACTTAATAATAATAAATACACAAAAACCTCTTAACCACAAACTTTCTTTAATTTACCCTAATGTACATTTCAGTTACAAAGTAACCATCCTCAGAGGGATAACATACAAAGACTCTCCCTCTGAGGATGGTTACTTTGTAACTGAAATGTACATTAGGGTAAATTAAAGAAAGTTTGTGGTTAAGAGGTTTTTGTGTATTTATTATTAAATTCAACCACAGTATATTCCTAAGAAATAGTACTTAATAATATTGATGCTGACAATAATAGGTAGTACCATTGTATCTTCAGGGTTTTTCTGACGAAATTAGTGTAAACATATTTTTGAAATTATTTTAGTTTCATACTATTGCAAGTGAACAATTAGTTGTTTAAGTATAAGGGAAAGCATACAATCAAACTATTGAGTAATGTTTTATTTTTAAATAATTCATTTATTGCATATTTATTATTTTTAATATTTTCATTTATTATTATTTTTGTACTAAAAATTATTACAAATAATTAGTAATTAATTATCCATCAATTTTTTTAAACTAATAAATTACTATAAAGTAATAATTACCTAATTTAATTAAGTAATAATAACCAAATAATGACTTTTATTACTTAAGAAAATTATTATTAATATAATTACTTATGAAATTATTAAATTTGATATTCAACTGAATTCAGTTGCCATGACCAAATTTTTTAATTAATTACTGGGTCGCTCAAAACGTAATAATTTAATGAAAGAATGCTAACTAAGAACATCCAGTTTGTGTCATCTTTGCTTTTGGTTTGTTTTTTTAGACTGACACATATTGCTGTTTCAACTTACTTTCCTTGACCTAACAAAAACTCATAAAGGTAAACAAACATATTTAAAATTAACTATAAATCCACCAAGGTTAATACTATTATATATAATTCTTTAAACTGCCCTTGTCAACACAAACTGGCTTTTTATAACACCATGATCTACTGTCTGATTAAAACACAAGAGCATCACCAAGAATTAACATAAAACACATAGCACAACCTCATCTCACCTCTACCAAAAACAACCAAAGGGTTTGTTAGTTTAAGTTAACAACGGCATGGAATATATCTCTTACAACGTCCGTCTTTATTACACAAAGAAAATAAACGGCATGGAATATATCTCTTACAACGTCCGTTTTTATTACACAAAGAAAATAATTGCTATTATAGACAAATGTAATATATTACTCCGTGTTCAAATATTAACTAAATTGAATAACGTTAAAACATCTCTCTACTCTATAACAAATCTTATAAACATATATTTTCTTTGTTTTATGCCAAAAACGATATATGACCACCACTGCATTAAAAAAACCTGCAGGGTCATGAGAAAGTTACCAATTTCCTACTTATTTAATTTAATTTCCTACTTCAATAATTGTATTGTGTTTTTTATCTTTTGAATATCAAGATAAGACTGAAATGTAATTTTATAAATTTCATCAAGGAAAATTTTCCACATTTATTACAAAGAAATGCATAAATACATTTCGTTTTACAGTGTATGAAAACACTCACAGCAACCTTAAAAATTAATTGTGATTTAGGTTAGTTGTTATACCTTTGCTGTGCCTAAAGTTCTTATTTTCTTTGTCTTTAATTATAAACTTGAAAACATTTTCATGTAATAACTAATTAAAACGTAGCATGATATATTGTCATTTTCTCATAACTTTATAAATATACTGTCTACATCATAACATACAATTAAATCCTACCTTTATAGGTTAAATAATTTCTTATTAAAACAGTAGAAATCTATTACAATATTTATAACTTACTATAAATTTTGATAATTCTATCCATTGAGTTTCCTTTACAGGACTCGTTAAAGTAACACACTAGTTTCACGAAGCGATTTTCCTTAGACTGAGCCTTCTTCATGCATGACCTAGCCTAACTTATACAGAGCGTGGAAACTACATAATTATAAATTAGAGAACTTCTTATCGAGGTAGTGAAAATGTTATTTACTACGTAAATCAGAGGAAGTAACTACATGGTAATGAATAACTTTACAATTAAAAAATATGTAAATGCTTACCAAGTCTGTCGACCATAGTCTTGTAGGATAATACACTCACTCTCGGTTACACTATCTCTACACTGCTGAAGACAACTCAGAGAAACTACCTGAAAAGCACTTTAAGAATCTTGGAAATAAAAATAATTACATAATGCTTTCTAAAATGAACATTAGGTGTTTTACTCCTCAAAATAATATAAAATTGTGTAAGTAATTTTTCCTGATGTAAATTCCACAAATATTTAAATTACTAAAAGTTTGACTAACAGCTGATTTTAAACAAGCTGCCTGTCATAACTCATATCGGAAATTACACACCTAACCATTTATAAGTAATGTGAAAAAATTGTTTACAGAGAAAAACATTAGAAATCACAAAATTAAATCGCCATAACGCATTTAGCTACTGTAAAAATAGCCAAATAATACTTTACTTGTGTATAGCAATTACTGTTAAAATATTTTAGTTTTAAACGTCGTTTTTATTCTAAATAAAAACCCTTGATACATAAAATTAAGCTAAATTATTTATATTTAAAAAATGATATATTTTGTAAAGGGAATATAATAAACTGAAAAATTAAACACCGACTTAGTTATATTATTAATATAACTAATGTTACGTTTTCAGGTGAGATATTTAATTCGTAACATTTAATAGAAATTATGAACTAGACTTTTTTATTTATTTCATCTTCACTTGAGCTATTAATTTTTCACAACAAACCCTGAACATATATTAGTATGATACAATTGCCTTAATAGCACTTTTGTTGGTTATTGAGGACGACCGTTTTGGGAGATATGTCTCATTATCAATTCAGACCGTAACTAATAACTTCGAGAGAAGTATTTAGTTTTTCGAAATGTTGTTGTTCATGACGAGCTGGTTGTTAATCACATTACAATTTGAGTTTCCTTGCGACCAGACATTTTATTAATATAAGTTGTTACATTGTTGATTTATACTTGGAGATAACGTTTTCATCAAGGGTGAGGTTGAAGACAACGTCACCTCTATGTGTAAATTAACAATGTAACAACTTATATTAATATTTTGAATTTTGTAGTTCATTACGTTCGGCGAATCTTAATTAATCATTTTAACAATAGTTTATAACTATCCGAACTTTAGTTTATATTAATAGAATGTTTGGTCGTCAGTTAATTCAAATTGTATTAAGTGCTAAACTTTTTTATTATTATATCTAAAGAAATTATGATAAACTATAATTTATCAAAAAAAGGGTTAATTTTTCGAGTCACTAACTTAGAAATAAATTTCAATATTAGAGTTAAAAATTACAAAAATTTCCCCAAACAACAATCATACATGGACTGAAGATAAAAAGACTAATACTGAGAGTAGTCATCTAATCTATGGTACTCTTGTACGAGGTTGTTCAAAATCACATGACATCTATTCTTTACTATAGTCAAAATTTGGAGCACTATTTTTCAATTAGATATCAATTTTAATTATTACAAAAGTTACTCAAATAACCGTAATCATGAAGATCTGCGGTCCCAAACTTTCATTATGTGGCTTGATTATTAGTGTTTGGGGAGTTATTCAGCTGGTAAGAATTATAAGGTTTTCAATAACTAGCTATTGTTAATTTATATTTGAATTATTACAATATATTATGTTTTTCTATAATGTTTAATATCTAGTTTAACTGACAGCTTCTCAGTGTTAAATTATTTAAAATTCCCGAAAAATGTTTTAGGCTCTATCATTCAACTAGTGCTGGGGTTGTGTCCTTGCTCCACATACCAGAAATAATATTGTTCCACTCAAAAATAATATAGTGAATAAAATTATTATATTTAACAAAACATAATAGTGCAAACATTTTTTGCCTATTGCATTGGGCAAAACTTTGAAAATGATAAAATCTAAATGATGCTTGCAATTAAATGAAGTGTGTAAAACACCCTCAGGAGCAAGGAAATAAGGTTAAAATGCTTAAGCGTGGCCACCTACGATATTTTGGGAAATTGTTTAATTTTTTTTTATTGACCTAGGAAAGTTACTTTTTTTTCAATTTAAAGTAGGGTAAAAAATTCAGCACGGAGGTAGAAGTTGTGAATGGGCGCGGAGTGATACAAATGTTTCGTGACGTCACAACTGTAGTTCGTGTTTTAGCAATCTAAACTTTATGTAACAAAAACATGTCTTTTAGCTATATTGATAACTATTATTTTTGTTATTACCAAAGAAGGTCATTGGTGCTATTACCAATGAAATCAATATATCTATATTGAAATATACCTATGAAGTATGTATCAGGATAGATTTGGTTCTAATTGTATAATGTAACCATTTAGGTAATGTATAAAATTAAAACCAAATCTAACCTGACTGGACACTTTTAAGGTATATTTTAATATAAGTATATAGTAATGTATAAATTAAAAACCACATCTATCCTGACAAGTAAATTTAAATATGTATATAAAAATTGAGCCAAAACGTTGTTTCTCAAATATCTACACACGTAAGGTTGAGTGACGTACCGTGGCTGATGCGCACAACCTTATACTTAGCACTGTGACGTCACAAAACATTTATATCGCCAATTCACAACTTATACCTCCGCGCTGAATTGTTTACCTTACTTTAAATTGAAAAAAGTAACTTTTCTAGGTCAATGAAAAAAATCCTTGTGGATATCATCCTATTTGGTGGGTTTGAACAATTTTCCAAAATATCGTAGGTGGCCGTGCTTATGGAATTTAACCAGAAATAATTATACTTGTATTGAGCATATTTCTCAAAGAAAAAATATTACTTGTGGATATCATCCTTTTTTGTGGTTTTGAACAATTATCCAAAATATCGTAGGTGTCCACGCTTGTAAAAATTTACCTTTTTTTACTGTACTAAAATTAATTTTCTTGATTAAACTGAGTTATCAGACAGCCCCTGAAGTAACTCCTTATAGTTCATTCTGACAACTCCTAATACATTCTAATTATAAACTAGTTATATTTTCAAAGTGTTTAAGAAATATGTACAAAATTAAAATGTGCTAGGAGCCTTAATACTTACAGTAACTGTGAAATTAAACCACCTGAGATTAAAATTGAAAATTGTTCAAAACCACAAAATAGGATATGGTCAAAATTTTTTTTGTATTAAACGGAAAGTTATTTTTTATCAATTTAAAGTTGGATAAAAAATTCAGTGTGGCGTACCAAGTTGTGCATCGTTTGCAGAGTGATACGGTGATGTCACAAATACCTTACGTGTGTAGATAATTGAGAAACATTTTGGCTGAATTTTTATGGTTTTTATGTATGTATATTTAAATATACTTGTAAAGTCTTCAGTTTCGATAGATTGGTTTAAAATTTATACATTACTATATATCTATATTAAATTATACCTAAAAAGTATCCAGTCAGGATAGATTTGGTTGTAATTTTATACATCACCTAAATGGTTAAATGTATAAAATTACAACCAAATCCATCCTGACTGGATACTTCATAGGTATATTTCAGTATTGAAATATAAAATCAACCTTTTCTGGCAATAACAAAAATATTAGTTATCTATATAGCTTCAAGACATTTTTTGATTCATAAAGTTTAGATTGCTAAAACACCAACTACAGTTGTGACGCTACTGTATCTCCGCGCAGACGATGTACAATTTACTACTCCACACCCAATTTTAAATTGATAAAAAATAACTTTCTGTGTAAAATTTAAAAACAAATTCTTGTGCATATCGTTCTAGCTATTTTGTGATTTTGAACAATTTTAAATTTTAATCTTAGGTGTCCTCTCTATCTCACAATTACCATACTTACATCTGTTTTAATTGTTTTTAAAATAAAATTTTAACACAATTTCAAAACGGGTTGGTAAAACTAGCTTATTAAAGTTTAGTAATATCAGAAACAAATATTTCTTGTTCTAGGGTTTTATGGGGGTGTTTTTTTATATGAGGAGTGTAGCATTAGCTGAAGATCTTCCAACCGCAGAGAAACTGTATTTTGATAGTTTAGAGGATTTCTATAGAGAAACTGATAATGCCTATAGTCTGGTATGTATAAAGTTGTTATAATCAATTTTGTTTGTGTTTAAAAGCTGTCACCTTTTCTAAGATTGATACATTTGTTTTTAAAAAATGGACCTTTTTCAGCATTGTATCATGGGGATACAACACAAATAGATAATTATTAAAATCAGTGACTACTGCTCTGAACGGCAAAATATTCTTCCTAGTCAATTTAACTATGGTGAACACGAATCTGAAGTTATTTTTAACAGCAAACATAAAATAAACTACCTAGACCTAAGTGCTGAATAACACTCTGATTGTGCAAAATTTTTTATTCTCGTCAAAAAAGCATGAATCTTAGCGGCAAACTGTAGTCACAAAACCCGTAAGATGCTTTCCAATTGGCCGACAAATGCTGCCTGACTTTTTAACCGATAAAGCGCGTATCTAGTGTGTGTCTTTGTGCCGATGGAGTGTGATGGATCTTGCCAAACATCTTTTTAAGCTTGTTTGTTCGATGAAAAGCGGATTATTGAGGCTTTATGTTCACATAACATGCTCCTGACAAAGACTAACTGTTTTAAGTGTGATAACACAGTGAAGATCACTGACGACTTCAAGTTTAGGTGCAGGAAGGTTGCTTCATTGCTAAAAAGTGTGGGTGGAGGGTTTTGGCCAAGGTCGGTTAATTTTTAGAGCGAACCAAAGTGAACATAAACCAAATCGGTACAATAACAACTTTGTACCCACCAAAATACACTTAGGTTAGGCTAGTTTATTTTATTTTAATTTATGTTTTCCATTAAAAATAACTTCAGATTCTTGTTCAACATTGTCAAATTGATGAGGATTGAAAAAAATTTGCCGATCAGCGATAATTACAATCTTAATAATTACCCAATCTTTAACACGTGGCAAGCTCTAACAACATTTATAAACAAACACACTGTTGTTTTTGGCATTGTGGGGCTGTTAATGACTTGGGTAATAATACACATTGCCCACCACCTGAGAAAAAAAGGATAAAAGTGTTCAAAAACATGTCTTGAAGGTATATTGAAATATACCTATAAAATATCCAGTTAGGAAAGATTTGGTTGTAATTTTATACATTTAGCCAAACAAATGTACTCTTGTAAAGCTAGAATAGAGATAACTTGATGTCACTTGGCAAAAAGTATTACTCCACAGAAGTAGAGGTCTAACCAAGTAATGTATAAAATTATGACCAAATCTATCCTGACTGGACACTTTATAGGTATATTTAAATATACGTACACGTAGTACAGCGAGGCATTGATAGTACTTCTTACTACTCGTTACTGAATTTTTCACCCAACTTTAATTTGATAAAAAAATAACTTTCCACGTAAACAAAAATTCATATGATATGGTCTTATGATATGTTTTGAACAATTATATACTTTTTTCTCAGGAGATGCCCCATGTGCATTTTAATCCCATTAAAATTATACCAGTCATTGAATTCAAGTTAAGTCAATGTAAAAGTTGTAAATAATATCCTTTTTTTTTAGTCAGACCTGGAGTATTTGGTATTTATAGCATATATTTACCAAAAATTAGCCAATAAGAAGCTGTCTGATGTGATGTAACATCCAATGTTTGTTTCTCCTTTTTTTGTTAAGAGATAAAAATGTATTTGAGTGACTAAAGAATATTACTATATTTGCTGATGTCGAATCTCATTTTGATCTTTGACTTTTTCATTGATGACAATTTTTAAAATTCTGGAACCACTTATGGTAAAGCTAGTCCTCCTCAAAGCCTATCTGAATAAGTTGTTATCACTACACTGTCATACAGCAGACAGTAGTGTAGTTGCAAAGTTTGTTATGGTAAAATGAATTTATTATTACTACTAATTTCATATTTTGTATGATAAAAGTATTTGCTGTGTTTTTTAATAGCATTATCAGTGTAGAAAAATCTAAATGAAAATCCCTAGATAAAAATCATTGAAGTGAAATGTATGTATGTCCTTGCTAGATATCCATATAAGGTTTTTAACACGCAATGTTGGAGATCTCATCAAACTACTGTTTGTTTTTTTGTTAACTTCTACATATGACGGCATTGGAATTATTGAAATGCTATGCGGGTTGCATAGCCTGTCGTTCTATCTAATTATCGTGTCCGTTGTTTTCATCTCAATTTTATTTCTACCATATTCAGGTTTATTGGGGACATCAAAACAGTGTAATAGACATTAAAATATTGTTTTATTTATCGGGTCACATTTAATAAAAAGAAATACAAATGAAAAAAAACTATATGACAAATAATAAAACTCAATAAAAAAAGAGAAAAAAAAATTAAATAAAAATCTAAAGTACCTACTAGTAATAATACTACATACTAAAATTAACCACTCAACGTTTAATTCAGAATATTTGTTTCTGCTTGTGTCATGTGTTTCACAAAGCGATAGAGATTGATAATGTAAATGCAGACATAGATAATGCATATGCCTCGTCCTAGACTATTTATAGCTGAGATTAGCTGACATTTGTTTATTACAATTATGATGACGCATTAGGTTTTCGGGCGTCCAAGCATTTTGTCAATGACTCATATTTACAGTAGTCTGTTCCCACCTCGAGTAGGTTCATTCACTCTAATAGGACAGTTATCGTTTATTTTTGCGTTAGTTCAGAAAGCTTAGTTTATTTTGATGATCGTTCTTTTTACCAGATATTTTGTCACTTTAAGTGGTTAAAACTAAAATAAACATTAAAATATAAAAGTTTAACCAAATTAAATCTGTTCATAAAACTCCCTGAAGCATTCTTTCAGTTGAAGCATCAAAAAGTTAACTTGAGACGGTCGGATTTAAAAATGACTCAGCTACAATGTTCTCCAAACTCTTCTGAAGTACTGATGTAAAAATCAAACCTTTATACAAACACTAATCGACACTAGGGAAGTTTTAATTAGATTGGGAGTGAGCATGCAGGTGCGTTCGCCGTCTCTCAGAAGGAAAGCGGGGAGCTCACCGGCACGCTCTCAGTGCCTTGTAAGGGAACCCAGAGCGTGCTGGTACGCAAGCAGTGCTGAATGTGTTAATTAGATGTGTGCCATAGCGTATGTTTATTTCATCGTATCAACTCGGTTATACTTTTCCACAAAAATATTTGCACCTATAAAAAACTTAATGTTATATAATTTATACAGGTGTAATTTTGTTATTAATTATTTTGTCTCTATTTACCTTAATAATAATTATTAGTAATAATAATAAAATCTTTCTTACGGTTTGGAGTTTGAATAAGCTTTATGCTCACGCTAATATTGTTCATCTTAGATAGACAAAGTCACACTTATTTTAAAAGATATTTACATATATTTACACTAATTTTTTATTTAAAATTTTATTTTACTGTGATAAAATTTAAAGCACTCTTTGTATGCATGTATTACAACTTTTACAATATCACCAAACTCACTTTCACTCTCTCGGAATATAAGGTTCATTTCAGATGGCCATAGATTTTTTATTTCCTCATAGAAATACAACACAACAAACAAGCTCCTGAACGACACAGAGTTATAACTATAATGAGCTTCTCATTCTAGTTGACATAAAAACTGATAAAAGCTTCATTTTGTTTATAGAATATCTGCAGGTCAAGTTATGGGCTTTAAATCTTTCTTGATTTGCGTTGCATGTTTCAAGAAATGTTAAATATTCTTTAAACTGCTAAGATGCCTAGACCTGTATGTGACATATCACTGCAAATAAATATTCATGTCTTGAAGCAATGACTAAAATCCACGACAGGCTGAGCGCCCTATCCTACCCGCTAACAACATTTTGTAAGGATGATCTGAGCTAGTCCTTGAAGCGCAATGAAATAAGTTCTATAAAAGTGTTTTGAGCAATTTTTAAAGCTAATATCATGGAATATATTAATAATTTAACCTAGGTTAAAATAGTTTTTTCATTTAAAATTAAATAAATTTTTATTGAGCACTGAGGCAATATTTATAATAATCAAGAAATAAATATATAGCAACACTAGCATGTTTTGTGCAGCAAAATTAGTTGTTTAATAAAAAAGTTTATTTGAGGCTAAGAGGCTTTATTTATTTAAAGACTTCTCTTAATAATAGTCATATGTCCATTAGTGAAATTAACATAATTCAATTTTGACTCAGATTCTGAGTTATTGGAAATATATATATTTAGCTTTGCAACACTGTTTTCTTGTATTCACTTTTCACTTTCAAAGATTAGTAGTATCTCCATCATCAAGCATCACTGACCGGGGGTTGTATTAGACTGCGGGTTGTGTGGAATTTCCGTTGTCACAAAGTGTGGTGTACCGTTATTGTTCTATTTTCCGATTCACTGCACTGTGGGAGTCTTTTCAAGTTTGTATTGGGGTTAAGTTTGTCTATTAGGTTGAATAATTTATCGTTTCTTGATTTATTTGTATTTGTTCGTTTGATATTATTTTTTTGTTTACTTGGGAACAACTACAAATTTAAAACATGGGACAGACGTGTACAAATCACAAAAATTTTCTACTACAACTTTGCTTAAAAAGGATAAGTTTTCCATTCTTGTTTTCTAACCATTCTTGTGTTAAGTCATTCTTGTTTTTCTACCAGTCAAGCGGATTATATTTTTCAGGCAGTATATCCTCATTTAAATATCTATTAACTTCAATAATTGCCCGTGACTGTTTAGTGCTTCACGGTTTGTTTTTGTACACAGTTTTAGACATGGATTCTTCTGAAAACACACAGTTTTTGTACCTTGGATCTAAAAAAGTTGCCAGCCTTAGTGTTTCATGTCGCTCATAGTTTTTAAACCTATCTGTAACGCCCTCAGCCAGGGCTGATATAAAGGCCTTAACCTTTTGTGAGTAGTTTTTTTGCAACAGCTTCTTGCATACATCAAACAGGCCTAAAACTAAAATTATGAATAAAGATGCCGAAGCATTTCTCACTACTAACATGTATTTCAATGAAGGCAATTCTAATGAAATATAGAAAAAATTAGAAATTCAACAGGAAAAAATATGATTTTTTTGGGAAGGATATGTTAAAATAATCGGTAAGTTAAGCTGTTGATTTTAGAATTTTAAAATCAAAAAGACTAATACGTAATGAATTCATTATAAATGTTAAAAATGTTATTTTAATATATTCACTGAAAAAATATTTTCTAATGTAATTTACAAAATTTCTTATTATATTGGAGTATAACCTGATTGTAGATCGGCTTACTGATATTGAATTATTATTAAAAAAAACTATTAACATCAATTGTCATGCGCTAAATTAAAGTATTTGAACTAGATTGATTTTATAAATTGAACATATTTTATTAACGATTGAAAATTTGTACGATATATATATATATATATATATATATATATATATTTTAAAACAACATAGGTCATTCAAATACAATAATATTTATTAATTTATATTCAAAGCTTTTCGTTGGTAAACAGTACCAACATCATCAGGACTGAAAATTACATTAAATGAAAATTTGCATTAAAATTGATTGTAGTTTTCATTCCTGATGATGTTGGTACTGTTTACCAACGAAAAGCTTTGAATATAAATTAATAAATATTCTTGTATTTGAATAACCTATGTTGTTTTAAATTATTAAACAAGAAAACGTATTATATATATATATATATATATATATATATATATGTGTGTGTGTGTGTTTATATATATATATATATTTTTTTCCAAATAGCCTTATCTCTTTTCCCCTGACAGACTTATATAAACTATAATCACTCATATGTTCATGTCATGGAAACAATATATATATCTTTAATCTGTGCATCTGTGACATCTGATTACTACGCTACCCAATCTGTGATTACAATTATTTTATTTCATTCTCTCATATTTCTTTTTGTGTTTTCTCTTCGATTGACAAAGACCACTGTGTGGTTGAAATATATCATTGTTTAAGTGCTTTTATGTGTTTCTATTTCAAGACTACAGAGTGGACTCTTACCAAGGTAAGTCTGTCAGTCTCCTAGTCCAAAAAATCTATATATATATATATATATATATATATATATATATATATATATATATATATATATATATATGTATGAGTTAATAGATTGTGAACTAATAGAAGGAATTTAATAACACAAATTTTTAAAATTTGTGTAAAAGTAGTAGGACTAAAAAAGTTAACAAAAACTGTTTTGTGTTTTCATAAATATTAAATATAGATTTTATTATAATTTGTATTTTTATTTATTATTTGGTATAAATATCAAAACTGTTACAACAAAGAAATATAGGTTTTTAGTGATATTATGCCTATTATATTATTTTTTATAATAACTATGGTCACTTTCAGGGACGGTCTGTATTTATTGTAATATATTCTAAAAATAATCGACTTGATTGAAAAATATTATTTATGAATGAATAAGGAACTACTTTATACAAAACTGTTTCAGAACTATCTTTAGCAATCACAATACCATAGGTCGCTGGCACAAATCTCATTCACAGTAAAAACCATGTTCTAATTTCCTGCTTATTTCATTCCGAACAGTTTTCTCAAATCAGTGACTGACACAAGTCTCACTCTGACTCCAGACCCCCCAATTACAAGATAATTTGCGTTTGACAAACCTTAGTTCGCTTATCAGGGTGAACATTTTGTAAACAGTTCAGGTCCCACTGCACATGTAGGCGTGATATGCCACTTCTTCACAGTTTAGTTATTCAAGAACTTAATACTTCATCTCGCTACAGAACAGGTCAAACTGTGATTTACAAATATCTAGTGAATATTTGTATTTGTGTAATATCAGTGACTAAATCACAGGTTTGCAAATCATTTTCCATTACTGATTTACTGACTTTCTGATATATTTATATCCCTAATACGATGACAGGTCTTGCTTATTATTCATTCTCCAGTAAGTTTTTCCTTTCCTATAAAGCAGCGGTTCTCAACCTGGGGGTACGCGCCCCCCTGGGGGGGGCGTGGAATAATTCCAGGGGAGGCGTCAACACATTTAAAAAAAAATTGAATTTGATGTTGGACACAAACACACAATCATTGAAATTTCTTTATAGCTTAATAGAGCTATAAAGCTCTATTTCTTTACTTAATAAAATGTGAGCGTCTATCCAGGCGTGAGAAACTAGCTGTGACTCGGCATAGCAGGGTTTTTGTTTATTAATAGTGCAGGGGATAGTGCGCATGTCTGCCACAGTCCCACTCCTGTCCACCACAAGCGCTACTTGTCACACAGAATCCAGTTGTGCATTCTCCTCCGCCTGTGAATGTAGTTTTATTGTTATTATTATAGCGATTGTGTTGTTAATTGTCATGGCCATAACATTTACAAATATTGTGTTTTAGTGCTTAGTTGCTATTAAAATGTATAAATCAGTAGCAAAGAAAAGACTCTACAGTGATGACTATATTAAATACGGGTTTACATTTATTGAGAAAAACGGTAGTCATTTACCTCAGTGCGTAATTTGTCATGTAGTTCTGAGTAATGATGCAATGCGACCTGGACGTTTGGAACGCCATTTGACTACAATTCACGCTGCCCTGAAGGACAAACCTTCTGATTTTTTCGTTTCTAGGAGAAGTTGCCTTAAGAGAATTAAACTTGATTGCAGTGGAAGTTTTCGAATGGAAATTGAAAAGGCCGTTGAGGCTTCTTACAAAATTGCCTTGTTGATAGCTAAAGACAAGAAACCCCACACAATCGGTGAGTCACTCATAAAACCTTGTTTGCTTACTGCTTGTAGTACTGTGCTTGGTGAAGACAGCTACAATAAAGTTGCCAAAATTTCTTTATCTAACGATACAGTCAAACGTAGAATTGATGACATGGCTATTGATTTGAAAAATCAACTAGTGCAAAAGCTAAAAAACTCCCCATTCTTTGCGTTGCAGTGCGATGAAACAACAGACATTTCAAAACAAGCGCAGTTGTTGTTTTACGGTAGATATATAGATGAAAAGAATTTCCTTGAAGAAATACTGTTTTCAAAAAATCTTGAAACAACAACTAAAGCAATCGATATATTTTCTGCTCTTCAAACATTTTTAGAATCTAATGAACTTCCCTGGGAGAGAGTTATTGGAATATGTACTGATGGAGCTCAAGCATTGACAGGATGCCGATCAGGATTTATTGAATTGGCTAAGAAAAAAAACCCTAAAATAATTGGATCCCATTGTATTATCCACAGACAAGCTTTGGCTTGCCAGACTCTCCCTGAATCACTTAACGCTGCTTTGAACTTAGCAGTTAAAATAGTGAATCACGTCAAATCCAGTGCTTTGAACACCAGACCTTTTCGAATGTTGTGTCAAGAACTGAACAGTGATCAAGAAACACTTCTCTTTCACACCGAAGTTCATTGGTTGTCCAAAGGTAATATGCTTGCAAGATTATTCAACTTGAAATCAGAAGTTGAAATCTTTTTGATGAGTTCAAGTGAAGAACTGTACAAGAAATTTACAGATTACAAATTTATCTTTTACCTGGCATATTTGTCAGACTTTTTTGAAACAATAAATCTTCTGAACCTAAAGCTACAAGGTCAGAAAAGTACTTTGAAGAACTATGATTCAATTAAGAGTTTTGCTGAGAAGCTCTTTGGCAACGCCGCCTGCATATTTCGCAGCCGAACTTTTCTTCCTTTCCAAAATTAAACAACCTCCTTGATGGTACCCAAAGTCTTCCAAAAGACATAGTAAATGAAATGAAGGACCTAATATCTGAGCATTTGTTGTCTCTGAAGAATAAAATCGGAGCCTATTTCCCAGATATAAGCTCGGAAAACTGGGAATTCAAGTTAACAAGAGACCCCTTTCAAATCAACATTGATATACTTCCTGATCACATTCAAGAACAAACAATTGACTTGCAATGTGATTCCAAAGCTAAATTGGATTTCCCAAACATGGATCTCGAAGATTTATGGCTACTATATCTTCCTGTTTACCCAGAAGTAGCAATGGAGCCAGTCAAGTTGCTTGTACAATTTTCATCAACTTATCTATGCGAGGCAGGATTTTCAGCCCTGGCTAATATAAAATCTAAATATCGAGCCAGACTAGATGTGGAAAGTGACCTGCGGTGCTCTTTGTCAAAATTTCATCCAAACATACAAAAAATAGTTAACGAGAAACAGTGCCAGCCCTCACACTAGCACTACAAAAGTAGCGAACATTTTTCTGGTTACATTATTGATATTTTGTTGTGATTTTTTCGATGATTTGTGTAAATAAAATTTGTATTTGAGCAAATATGATTTTATATTCCTTACCCTTACTAGAGTATGTCTAGCCTAAGTTCAAAGTCATTTTACTTGAACATAATGTAAGTAAATTTATCATATATAAGTCTAAATTAACTTAATCCATAAAGGGAGGTGTGACCTCACACCAAAGTGTGAAGGGGGCGCAGAGCCTAAAAGGCTGAGAACCCCTGGTATAAAGGATGCTGTAATTAAAACATTTATAATTTTGCCATATTTGTGTTTTGATGTTTTTTAAAACACCAATCACTCTACCTGTATGCCAAAATTAAAATAATTTTATGAAAATAAGTGAAAAATTTTATTATTCTTCAAACCTGACTTTAAAGATGGTTTTCTTTGTACATTAGTATTTAGAAATATTTTTTTCAATTTTAAATATATATTACCTATGAATTTCATACATTTGGGTAGTCTGTTTCCAGAGCTATCATGTAATCTTTAATGAAATTTTTGTTCTTAAATGTAAACTACATTTATTAATAGCTGTAATTTTATATACAAAGTAGATAATGTCAATTTTATAATTTTACAGAATGCGTACAACTGTTGGATAGCAGCATGTCTTTACATTCTCACTCTTGTTGTCTCTGGTCATCAGTTCTACGTTAACAGCCGTACATCTTTAAGCTTATAATTATCATTTAAAAAATATGTGTAGTTGTGATGATAAAATTTTCATATTGTATGCTATTGTGTCATTCCTTATAAATATGGGTATGGACTATCAGTTCATTGTGTGTTATGATGGTTTGTCTAAAGTAACATATAATAAATTTTAATTTTGTTAATGTTTGTAAATAGAAAACCGCAAATTATATTATATGGTGTCAGGATTTTATTTTGAATGAGAATTAGTTTTTTTTTCAGAGTAACAGTATTACATTGTTTAACATACACTTGATAATATTATATATTTATTGCTTTTAACATTCCTTTATGTGTATATATAAATAAAGTGTTGTTAGGTATAGTTTTACTGGACATTATTATTTGCCTGTTAAATGCTAGTTTCTCTTAACTGTAACCCAACCTTTATGTCAATGTTTGATTATTGCTAGCATATATTTAAAAATATATCTTTGCTTAGTCTGTTATTAACATAAAAAGGAAAGTCTAAGTTTTAAATGAATAAGGTATCCAAGTTGTCAGTTTAATATAAAAAACTGAGGTTGGAAGGGATCCCATTAGACCAAAACATTATTTAATAAAATGTTAATTTCTCTTTCAGTTTACAATTTCTACTATGTGAAGGAAACAATCTGAGTTAGAAATGCATTCCAAGAACCACTTCTTAGTTCGTGATGTCAAAGTAAAAACTTAATTGTCTAAACTTAACCATAGAAAACTACCGTTAAGTATTTTTTCACTTCCACTTTCTCGAAGAAGCCTTACCACTTGCAAATGCAATGGTGTTCTTTCCCACAAATGTATTCCTCACAGGCTAAAATGGAAATAATTCAGTAATGATTTGTGGTTCTTCACTCTTTGTGCTTTCAAGGAAGATATTTTTTAGAGAGTAAATTTTTTACACCACTATTTATATAAAATTTGCAAATTTTCTTGTAATAATGTCTCACAACTTAATTAGAGCATAATTTTCTTTTCTTTCGAATGCAATGCTTTTCAACCTCTCTTTATGTCTTGTATTTTCAGCATTTGTTTTTTAATTAAATATAGTTTTTTTTCACTTTGAGGTAGATAGACAAAAATAGAAAAAAAATTTACTGATGAAGAAATTCTTGGTCTTTTGAATGAACATAGTAACTCAGATATTAAGGAATTTAGTTTCTTAGAGGAATGGTCGACAGATTTTTACTAAGATAACTACATTCATCTAAAGCTCTATTGCAAGGTTGTGAACACAGTATTCTTAAATTATACTGAGCAAATTTGGAAACAGAAAATTGCTTTCAATTAAGGAGCGAGTCTCTAGCCAAAAAGCATAATATAGCAATCGAAGAGAAAACATAAAAATAAATATGAGAGAATGAAATAAAATAACTGTCCACTACAGAGTGGACTCTTACCAAGGTAAGTCTGTCAGTCTCCTAGTCCAAAAAATCTATATATATATTTCAACCACACAGTGGTCTTTGTCAATCAAAAAGAAAACACAAAAAAGAAATATGAGAGAATGAAATAAAACAAAACTAACCTATATATATATATATATATATATATATATATATAT
Organism: Prosapia bicincta; assembly: GCA_036971475.1. Taxonomy (NCBI): domain Eukaryota; kingdom Metazoa; phylum Arthropoda; class Insecta; order Hemiptera; family Cercopidae; genus Prosapia; species Prosapia bicincta. The sequence goes on along the minus strand of JBAIZL010000003.1, from coordinate 103,851,984 downwards.
ATTCTTGATATTTTACGTTATCCATTGTTTTTCCGTTGCACTGACTTTATGAAGTTAATATATTACTATTCTAAGTAATTTTATCCACCATTAAGTGCAATGATTTTACCTTGTGTGATGAGGCATCTTTCTGTCACTTGACCATTGTCGAATCACTGATATTTTTGGTGTAGATGTTCGGTTTGTGATGTTGGTATTTGTTGACGTTACACGCATTTTCTCTTGATCTGCGTGTATGATGTTTTTATATAGTATGTCTTCTGTATATGTGGTCTGTAGGTTCAATAAATTGTTGTGTGTGTTTTTATAAATGTGGTATTTTTCTAGTGAGTTTAATTCTATTGGGTTATTATTTATTTCAAGTATGGTTAGGTTATTTTCGTAGTTTGTTATTTCATGTTTATGTGATATTAGGTGTGCTGCAACATTTGATACTTTTGTATTTTTATTTTTAATGCTCTGTAATGTTCTTCAAATCTTATTTTAAATGATCTGGTCGTTTTCCCTATGTAAAATGGATTGCAGTCGTTACATGTAATTTAAACTCCTGATAGGTTATGTTTTTCTGTATTTGTTTTGTGGTTTGTGTTATTAAATTATTTTATTATTTTGTTGTTTGGTTTGTATGCTGGAGTGTAGTATTCTTTGTTGTATATATTTGTTAGTTTTTCTATTTTGTTATTGGTGTATTTAAATTTTAGGTAGATTTTTTTATTTTTATTATTTTTGTGTTCAGGTTGTAGTGTTGTGTTGAGGTTAGGTTTTTTTGTAAATTTATTGTATATGTTTTTTTTATAAGGTGTTTGTTGTATCCATTTTCTATTGCTATTTTTGTAATGTTATCTAATTCTTCATTTAATTTTTGTTTGTTATCTTGTATGTAGGATAACCTAAGGACAACGTAATATATATATAGATTTTTTGGACTAGGAGACTGACAGACTTACCTTGGTAAGAGTCCACTCTGTAGTCTTGAAATAGAAACACATAAAAGCTTTTATGTGTTTCTATTTCAAGACTACAGAGTGGACTCTTACCAAGGTAAGTCTGTCAGTCTCCTAGTCCAAAAAATCTAAATAATCTTTACCAACCAAAACTAACCTAAATATATATATATATATATATATATAGATTTTTTGGACTAGGAGACTGACAGACTTACCTTGGTAAGAGTCCACTCTGTAGTCTTGAAATAGTAACACATAAAGGCACTTAAACAATGATATATTTCGACCACACAGTGGTCTTTATCAATCGAAGAGAAAACACAAAAAGAAATATGAGAGAATGAAATAAAATAATTGTAATCACAGATTGTGTAGAGTAGAAATCAGATGTCACAGATGCACAGATTAAAGATATATATATTGTTTCCATGAACATATGAGTGATTATAGTTTATATAAGTCTGTCAGGGGGAAAGAGATAAGGCTATTTGGAGAAAAAAAAAAAAAAAAAAAAAAAAAAATGAATGGATTTATCTGATGTTGAGGTTAGGGGATTCTCTGGACTTGGTATACCACTGGTATGATAGTTCCCACCTTCTCAGTTCTGAGGGATTGCAATCAGGGGGGAGTGATTTAATTATTTTTGTGGTATAGCAGTCATCAAAAGTTGTGATGTTGTGACTCGCAGCATGTTGAGCTGTTGGTCTATCCATATTCATAATTTTAACATCATGTCTGTGGCCATTCATTCTGATATTCATGCCACAGACATGATGTTAAAATTATGAATATGGATAGACCAACAGCTCAACATGCTGCGAGTCACAACATCACAACTTTTGATGACTGCTATACCACAAAAATAATTAAATCACTCCCCCCTGATTGCAATCCCTCAGAACTGAGAAGGTGGGAACTATCATACCAGTGGTATACCAAGTCCAGAGAATCCCCTAACCTCAACATCAGATAAATCCATTCATTTTTTTTTTTTTTTTTTTTTTTTTTTTTTTTTTTTTTTCTCCAAATAGCCTTATCTCTTTCCCCCTGACAGACTTATATAAACTATAATCACTCATATGTTCATGGAAACAATATATATATCTTTAATCTGTGCATCTGTGACATCTGATTTCTACTCTACACAATCTGTGATTACAATTATTTTATTTCATTCTCTCATATTTCTTTTTGTGTTTTCTCTTCGATTGATAAAGACCACTGTGTGGTCGAAATATATCATTGTTTAAGTGCCTTTATGTGTTACTATTTCAAGACTACAGAGTGGACTCTTACCAAGGTAAGTCTGTCAGTCTCCTAGTCCAAAAAATCTAAATAATCTTTACCAACCAAAACTATATATATATATATATATATATATATATATATATATATATATATATATATATATATATATATATATAATTCATTAAAAGCCTATCCCAACAGATGTAGCTTGCTTTTGCACTGAATCTTTTTTTTTTTTTTTTTAATGAATTGGTAAAGATGTAAATATAAACAAAGAAAGCCGGATAAGAAAGAGTATTTCAAAAAATAAATGTGCTAGTAGTTTTTTGGGGGATTTTGTTGCTACAATTGCCTGGACAAAGTTTGAATTTTTTTATGTTGCCTTAACTTCAACAAAAAAAAACTATCAAGGACCTTGGAGGACAAGTTGACCTATCAACTCCAAAGTCTCAAATCTGGTCACTGTATTTACAAAATCATATTCTAATAAACAACCCTGGGTCGTATATTAAAATTGAACAGTTAATAGGTTTCCAGGTATACTTGCTATTAGAAAAGCAAACCAGATAAAATATAGATTAAAAATCATAATTCCTATTCATAACTATACGTAACATTATATCATTAACATACTGTTAAAAACATATTGTCCCCAGACAGTCATGCTGCTCAGTGGTTTGTAGAGGAATTTAGAAGAGCCATTTATTGGTAGTAGTTGAAGTATAACCTCTAGGAAGTTAACCAGTGTACTTTGTATCTAAAGCATTTTGGGTAAGAAACTCAACTATAGTGGGGACAAATAAAAAACTGTCATAAGTAATCAACCTCTACTGACGGACGAAACTAAAGGTATACAAAACTTCCCTCCACATTTCCTTTAACACACAATGGCTCAAACATAACCTAACACAAAATTACTATGCCAAAATTAAAATAAATAACACCTGCTGCACTAAAAACAACACAAGCACAGAAAATATTTATCAAAAACAGCATCAAACAATTATACGCTAAAAAAGACAAACTTAACAACACTCTACACATATTACTCCAAACCCTCACAATACTACACCACATGGAACTCGAAGAAATAATTCAATACACTAACGACTATACACACAAACAACTACAATTCATCAGAAACAAGCAAAAACTAAAATTACACAACCTCGCAACACAAAACAATATCACTTACACCGACCACCAATTTCACCCATGCACCATCAACACCACAAATATTGAATTTAATACAAATAAATTAACATTATTAAACAAAGGAATAAAATACAACCTACACCCCAAAAAATACAACCACAAACAAATGTCTAACATCCTCTTGGACACTGAAACAGCAATTTAAAACACAGAAACTACACACCATTAATATATTAGACAAGGCATTAAACATAAAATGCCCAACATAAACACCTTAAACAATAAACCAATCATAAATAATGAACTTCAACCTTTAAATCAATTATACAAATGCGCAACAAACACAACCTAAAAAATTTTTAAAAGCAGACAAAGGCAGTACCATCGTAATAATGCACCAACAAGACATTGACAGGAAAGTAAACAACTTCATAACAGAAGACAAAATAACCTAACTCTGATCAGACCCCACACCAAAATTTCAAACACAAATTAAAAATCTTCTAAATAAATGCACCGAAATCATGAGAGCAGAACAAAAGAAATGTTACAAACAGGTAAAACCCCAAGCTTTCAAACTAAATGCTTTACTTAAAATCCACAAAGAAAACACACCCATCCGCCCACTAATCAATCATACACAGGCACCATCACATAAGCTAGCCAAATACATAGATAAACTTATCAGAGACAACATAAACTTTCACAATCACACATCCATACACAATAACATAAACCTTATCCACAAAATTAAAGACATCCACATACCACACAACTCCACCATTGCAACATTGAACATAAAAAACCTCTACACTAATGTACCCATTGAAGAAATACTACAAAACATGCTCACAGCAAACTAAACTTCACATAAACTCACTCACAAAATCATAACACTCACCAAACTCATCACATCACAGAACTACTTCACATATCAATACAAATTCTACACACAGCAAGATGGCCTGGTTATGAATTAAGCATCCTAGCAGAAATATTCCTATGTCACATTGAACAACAATACATTTTACAGAACAACAAACACAACAAAATAATTTATTACCACAGATTTATAGACAACATTTTAATATTATACAAAGGCAAATCAAACGACAATCACATTAATACCATACACCAAAATCCCACATTTACCCTTGAATTAGAAGGAAACAATAAAATAAACTTAATAGACCTTACCATCACCAAACAATTAAAAAATATATGGAAAACCAACAACCACCGATACTGTCATACATAATACATCTAATCACCCCACACAACACAAACATGCTGCATTTAATCATACGTTTCACCGCCTAATCAATATACCTAAACTACAGAAAAACTATGATGAAGAACTCAATACAATAAAATACATTGTTCAACAAAAGGCTACCAACATACACTCATAGACAACCTACACTTGAAAGTTAAACAAACAACATCACTAAAAGGCCACGCTGACAAACCACACAAAAACATATCCCTCACCTACCACAACAAAAACACAAAATAGCTTTCATATTCAAAAAACTTCATTACCAAATATCTTACAAAACAACAAATACTTTAAGAAATCATATACAACACTTTCAATAACAAACAGACAAATACAATCTATCTGGTATTTACAAATTAACATGTAACGAGTATCCCAGCTATTATATCGGCCAAACCGGCAGGTCATTCTAAACACGCTTCGAAGAACACATTACCCAAAGAAACCACACAAACCCAAAATCTAGCTTCACAACACACCTAAAAAACACAAACACGGACATACATACTAATTGAAACATTCACCACAAATTAAAACGAAGTAAAAAACTAACAACTTTAAAAAAATACGAAATATACAAACACTATGCAACAGATAAAGAAAACATATTAAATGACCACACACATTTTGAAGTCAATACTCTGTTCCATTACATAATACACAACCAACTCAACCCACCCCCTTTACACACATAAATCTCAGACCGACAACCTTTGTACCTAGCGGGGATGTCACCAGTAGAGGCTATACTTTCTAAAAGGAATGATTGTTTAAAATGCATCAGCAAGTAAGCCCTTATGTATTCACTTAGTCAAGTATTATTTGATTAAAGTAAAAATAGTAACTGGTTACAGATCTGTTTGTTTGCTGTAAACGACAGGTTATTGATATCCTGAATCCTTATCCTCCACTCGTGTTAGCTTCTGTATAATAAAGTCATTGCTATTTCATTGCATAAATTTTACAGTTTATAGTCATATTTCTGTACTTTTTTTATATAATTGCTAAACTTCGAAAATAAGTATTTAAAACGTATACAGTAAAACCTGTTCAAAGTGGTTTGTGAATAAGGCAGTATTTTGTACAATGCAGAAAACTTTGCTAGTTGTTTAATTTTAGTAATGCGCAAACTGAAAGAAAAATTTGTAGAATTTATCAAAAAAGACGTGTATTATACGGAAAATTTTTGTAAAAAGATAGGTATAATACGGAATTTTGAAGGCATGCCTATTTGTGGTAGTTTATACCAAGAAGGGATGAAGAGAGAGTGTGTGCGTGATCAATGAATTGTCCTCAGTTCCTAGAAACAAGGACTGGTTATTTATACAATCAGTTTGTTTACCTTCTCGTAGCTGTACACTTTGTGTTCACAAGTATACTCGTAAAATGGCTAAATCTCATTGTCAGTAAATGAAAAAGTGAGAGTAATTGAAGCAAAAGAAAAGAATAAATTATCAGTGTATGACACCCTTAAGCATAAGGATAAAATAATGAACGAGTGGTTGCTGGGAAATGGACAAATGAAGGAAAAGCGAAATTAACTGGTACGAAATCAATGCTCAAGTGTAAGGGTGGTTGACCTGTGGAAGATGAAAAATATACAAATTTAGGGTCCAATGCTCTAAAGTGAAGCTTTTGGAGTAGCCAAATCTCTTGGCAACAAACAGTTGAAAGCGTCTAGAGGTTGTAGGGGCATTTTCAAGAAGAGACACAAAGTCTGGAATGAAATCTGCTGTGAATCAAAAGATGTAGATAAACATATTATGACAAAACTGCAAGATTTGATTCCAGTCTATGAACGTTTATAACACAGACAAAACATGTTAATTTTTTTGAGCATTACCAACAAAATCACTCATGTGATTTTGGGAAGGAAATGTGCTAAGGGTAATGTAAGACTAAGGGTAAATGTGCGGAAATTTGGTGAAGCCTGTTGTTATTGGAAAACCTATTGTTTCAAAAACTTTAAATTTTAACAGTGTTTTGGCGAAGCAGTAAGAAGGTTTGGATGACTGCTGCTACAATGGAAGAATGGTTAAGTTTAATGCTAAAAAGAAAAATGAAAGGTTATTCTTTTTCTGGAAAATACCAGCCACACAATGCTTTCTGACCTGGTTCCAGCTTAATACTTTGAGCGTACTGCATCCTATGGATATGGGTATTATTACACATTTAAATCATACTACAGGCTCTATTTAATGCAATCTTTGATTTTAAATATAGAAGAAGCTGATAGCTCCTATTAATTGGCTGAAAGACTGACAGGTGAATATTTTCATCAAATGTAAGAACATGTGTTACTAACAACAAGATAAATATTGAAAAGTAGATGCCAGCCCAATCACCTTATTAAGTGTATTTTTATGTTTACAAATCATTATAAACTTACTTTTGTAGAAATGTTTATTCAGCTAGTAAAGAGTTATACAAATTTAAAAAAAAAACTGACTTTACAAAATGAATCCAAATATATAATTTTTACTACTACAAAGTAAAAATTAATTTTCCAATAACAAAAACATAAATTATCATAAGCTCATTACCCACAAAAGTTTTAAGTCTGCGCCGAATTTTATACTTGCACTCCTATTTAACATAGTGAACGTGACAAATAAAAGGATTTTATGTGATGTTGGAGCTCCTTGGGATATAGATCAACAAATTATTGACTTAAATACAGGCTATTCAATCATTTCTTCAATGGACTTATTTTATAGATGTCATTTTATAAATTAATGATACAAAAGGTTTAACGAGATATTATCTCTTATATTTATATAGGCTTCTACAGTAATCACATTCCTTGTAAATCATTCAAAATACATTGAATTCTCTTCAATCTGTATATCTGAACTAAAAATTTGCAATCATATTTTTTATCGAATAAAATCTAATATTGTGTAGTCTTTGTCAAGAAAAAAGATCAATTATCGTCCCCCATACTCTCATAATATCAAACACATGAAATTTTTGTTTCGTAAGAAGGCTCTATGGTTCACTATAAATTTTTCAAGCGAAATCAAGCAATCAAAAGGTTTATTGTTTAGGAAATGTTTGGAATAGATTTAATGGATTTGCAAACAGAAGGCATGATTGTCAGACCAACTTCAAAATTTTGCGGGTAATAAGCCTATGATAAATTATGTTTTCGTTATTGGAAAATTATTTTATACTTTTTAATAAGTATAAATTGTAATTCGGCTTGTTTTTTGTAGTCGGTTCTGTTTTCTTTTTTTAAAAAATTTATCTTTATTTTTAGAGGTATGTTTTCTAATTCCTATCTACATTGTAATTGAATTTTGTTTCATGCCATTGACTATGCAGGTGAAATTGCTAATATTTATTTACACAAATTTCCGATGTGTATATTTCTCTTATCATATTGCTTAGTTATTATTCAAATAATTGACACGCCATTGAACAATACAATAAACGTACTACTTTGTCAGGCGAATACATTGAGTAATTTATCGAAATCTTGTTGCTGTTCATGACAAGCTGGTTGTTAATTACTTCAAAAGTGTAATAAGTGAGTAATTTATGTTGGAAATAGCTTGATTAATTTTCCTAACGTCCTACATATTATTTCTTACCTTGGAATAATTATTTCATTTCCGTTTAACAATATTAGGCAAATATAAAATATTGCTGTCTTTAATAATTATTAGAAAAAACATTTTTTACACATAAAATATTATTAAAAAAATAAAGTGAAAATAAATAGTAAAATTATATTTAATGAATTTATCTCTTGATATTTATTGAAGTAATGAAGTTTTCACCAGGGGTTTATTGAATATCTTGATCATGGTAAATAAACTAAATCTTATTTTCAGTGTATTTGTTATGGCTTATCTCATTCGAGTTATACCAAATTATATATATATATATATATATATATATATATATATATATATATATATATTAAATTTAAAATAGCCTATTATTTACTCCAAATCAGGCAGATTTAGATGTAACTTCAATGGGACCACCAAGAAGGTTTCCTCTTTCATTTGCAAGCAAAATCACTTTGATCAGTTAAATACTTCCAAAGTTATCATGAAACAAACAGAAAAAAACATACTGATCGAACACAGAACCTCCTCCATTTTTGAAGTCAGTTAAAAATAAGAAAATAATCTTACTGTTATTTTAAAATAAACATCTGGGAAAGTCTCTAAATAAAATTAATAAACCTTAAAATTTTTATATTACATTTATAAACTTTTACATTTTATAATGGTTTAATGACCAAAAATTAAATGTACTATATATATCTTTAGTAACGTTGTTGAATCTTGTGAAAAAAAAGAAAATAGTATTATAGAAACTTTTTAAACATTTAAAATGATAATCTTTTACTGGCAAAAAGAAATGTTTATTTCTATTGGTAAACTGTGTTTATTTATTAAAAAAAAATACATTATATACTTGATAAGGTATTTGTTGCTCTTAGATATTTGTTGCATTTATCTTTTAATACAGTGAAGAGTATTTAATTATCCTCTTCATTTTCATTGTGGAGGGAACATTCTTCATCAAAGTTCATGGAATCTACTGGTCCAAAGTCTTCTTCAGCCTTAAACAGATAAAACAATAATTAGGTTCTCAGTGACTTGTTACACTGTTACATATAAAACAATGACAACATCAATTGTTAAATGTTTTACAAATATTAATTACTTACTATGGCAGATCTACCAGAGCACTATTGTTAAATATTTCCAAAAGTATTGAATACAAAAATATACAGTGAATGCTACTTATAGCATAAGGATGTGTGAAAAAATTGATGTATCAGTGACAGAAGGTGTATATTTCTACTACTTCTTAGTAATAAACATGTCTTGTTTAAAATGCTACACAAACATCAACTATTTGAATAAATAAAATAATGACAAGGATGCAAAAATTAAATTGAACATATAATTCTGATTAATTTAATAGGTAGATATTTCATTGACATTTTATTTATCAAGACCAGTCAAAATTATACAGATGGCAGGATGAAATCCTTATAGACTGATAACGTTTTTTGTAAATAAGTCTAATGATAATGAGAAATATTAAAAGACAAAAAACTTAATCACTAATAATAATCAGATTTAGTTAAAGTTATTTTTATCATGAAGATGAATGAACTAATTATTTTGTTCTTATTGTTTCTTACTCAGGGGATAAATATTCTTTTAATACTCAGTCAAATGCTTTTATTGATTTTGTAATCTATAACTTTTTCTTTATTTTAATTATAAAACGGACTAAAAGTTTCGATTGTTTTATGTGATTATTTTTATGCATATTTGTTTAACATATAAGTAATAATAGACAACTTAAACTCTTAATACTCCCCAAATTTAGACAGCTTTTGAACTCATTGTAGTGGTAAAGGAATGATTCCAATACAAATCTGTTACTCAATTCAAATTAAGTAATACATTTCTTAAAATTTTCCATCCTACTAAAGTGCTCTTTTGACGCATTTAAAGTGTGATCATCTTTTTAACACTCAACACATTTTAACATTTTTACTAAAAACTAATAGCCAGATTAAGCCAAGTACTATGTGAAAATTTACAAATACAATATAGTTCAGTTCTAATTTTAAAACTAGTATATTCAAATTGCACTTCATCCTAGAGGCAATGGACATTAGCCACACCTCATGGTACTCCACTGTTAATATGCAAATACATGCACGCTCACGCACACACGCACGAGCTCGCACACACACACACACAGGATGATTAAAAATGATAGACTTAATTTACTGACTTTGAATTTCAAATCTAAAAACTAATGAGAAATATGAAAAATATTTTTCATAAAGTTTACAGTTACAAATTATAAGTGGCCTTTCTAATTAGATCTAAGCTGTAGATTAATCCGTTTCGCCCAGAAGAAATTATATCTTTTGTTATTGAGTGTACAGTATTTGTAATTTAATTCTGTAGGTTTTACATTTTTTTCAGAAGTAATATATTTAAACAAACTGTTCTTCAAGGGAATGTCATGGGGCCTAAGGTAAGCCTATCTTGGAACCAGGTCTTTAATCCTCATTTAATCTAACTATTGTGATACAGTAGAACTCCATTTACTCAGAATGGTTGCTATACCTGATTCAGATAAATGTGTCAATAGCTCAATATGACCTTGATTGTGTTGTTATAATTGTTGTGAATAACATTAACACAATTATTTGTTTCTTATACTGTAAAAACAAGTAATATAGAAAGATTTATTTTAGTAATTTTTTATTTTATATTTACAATTAATATAAATGTTAAAATATTATTCTATCCATGTCTTGTAATGGTTCACTATTGCAAAGAGCCTCTTTCTTATAATTTCATATAGTAGAGCTTCAAGCAAGTTTTAGCTCTGTAAAATTCAGCTCCGTAATAAAAGTGCTGTTTTTAAATATGTAGATCCACAGTTCGAATCTGCTTCATTTTCAGTTTACAATGGTTAAACATGGTAGTATTTTCATACACAAAGTTGTAAAATTCAATGTTTTCCATAAATATTTTGTCCAAAATCTCTATCAAAAAATAATTTGAAAAAGTCTTATTCTTTTGGTTTTGGTGGGGAAACAAATTTGTTAGAAATGCCTTATGTGTATCAAAACCGTGCAACGATATGTAAACACACGAGACAAAACATAGTCTTTGCACACAAGAGAATTTTGACTATGCAGTCTGTGTAGCATTTATTGTCCAGATAATATCAAATATTTAACCTAGAGTGCAGTGAAATATGCAGAAAACAAAATTTGTAAATGTTCTGCAGGTTTGATCTAAATTAGAAATGATAGAACGTTCACATACGGGAATGCTCCCACTGGTACATGCTTACAAACTGGTACATGAATGCTAATCAAAACTTTCATGTTAACTTTCATGGCTAATAAATAGTATAAAAATTACAAAAAGAAATTTATAATTTCAAAAATTATATAGATAATTGATATACAAAGGCTCAAACAGATTTTGGCTTCTGAAAGGCTACGGAAAGATTTTTAATTTTTCGTTTGGAATGTTACTGGCGGGACCCATTTAATTGCAGAAGAACAATAAGTCTTGATTTCATTTTCATCTATGCCTGAGGTAAATCAACCAGAACAGCAATAAATGAATAGAGACTCTCTTAAATTACTGAAAACTAAAGAAATTTTGGAGCTGATTTACCCACTTTCCACCACATCCAATTTGAAGTTTAAAATAAGTAAAGAACGTTCTGAAGTGTCAAATCTATGAAAAAAGGAGTTGGAAGGAAAGAAAGCAGAAAAAAGTCTGTATAATGGCTGAGAAAAGAATCTTGAAAGAAGAAACTAAAAAAAACAAAAAGGGGAGATACAAAAGTAAAAAAACCACGAATAATAGTAAAAGATCCTTGAAAATAAAGACAAACAGAGAAAATTACTGAAAAAAAACTGAGAAATTATTACAAAAGTACAAAGATGAAGGAAGTTTTAAATTTTAACAAAACAAGCCTAATGATGCCACTCACTGTAACATTTGTGGTGAGAGTTTTGAAGACTGGCTGCAGTGTCAAATGTGTAAAGATAGGGCTGAAGAAAATTGTGCTTACTTAGAATGAAATAGTCTTTATTACCAGTGGAATGTTTGTATGAAAAATTAATAAAATAAGATGAAACTAAATCTTTTTTATGTTCATCCTAATCTAAAATATTTTTTCAAGCACATTTTCTACTACTCAAAAACATAACTAAGACAATGTGATTTTATACTTGATTTTGCAAAAAAAATATATCATATTTTATGCATAAATGAAGAATTAAAATACTCTAAAAGTTTAATTCAATACCATATGACAATACCATCCTTTATAATAAAAAATGCAAAGGATTACAAATTTCCAAACAATAAATATTTATAACTGTATAAAACAACTGTGGCGTAATATTTAACATAAATAAATGTTACCTCTGTACCATAAAAGACTATTTTTCTTTTATTTAAAACCTTATGTACATTTCAATTGCATAGCAATCATCATCAGAGGTTTTTTACAATAAAAATGTACAATAAAAATTAATTACATTTTTATTGTAAATTACCTCTGAGGATGATTGCTATGCAATTGAAATGTACATAAGGAAAATAATAAAACCTTTATTCTTATTTTGTAAAACATTTTTCAATTAAACATTGATAAAAAATGTTTCTGTGTAGGTTGCAATAACTCTATCACTCACCTATACAGAGACACACAAAACATACACACTCTGACACATGGAATTTTCCCTTTCTGAATGGTAAAACTGAACTATACGATATTTCAGTTTTAAGAAAGTTAGAGTGGAATCAAGCAAATGGTAAAATAAAATCTTTAATGTTAAATCGTTTGTAAAAGACAATTACAATGTTTAGGCCTACCCAAAGGGAGGGGCAAAGGGGGCAAATGCCCAGGGATCCTATGTTTGAAACATATTAACCCTTAACTAACACCATGTTAAAACATTACTTAACAAACACCATACGTCTGATAGACACCATTATGTATTTTGGAATTAGTAATCATTAAACACTTTTAAAAACTTATTTTAATGACATAATCTTAATATATTAGTGTGTTTTACAAAGTGATGCTTAAAATCAATTAAAAATAATTTAATATTACTAACAAAAAAATTTTCTTTACCGGAAAATTGTTTTTTCTTTAAAACATTTATTTTGTAATCTAAACATCATAATTTGTGATAATGTAAAGCTATTTCAATGGCGTACAGCTATACAACATAATAGTAGTGCTAATAAAGTAAAATAGAAAAAAAACTCACTTATGTTCAATTCTTTTTTAGTCCTTCTTTCTAAAGCAATTTTTGCACACTTTCCTTGAACATTCTACACAAATCGCTACTCCACATTGCTGACAAGGATATTTTGTTTGTCTCTTCAATTTTGGGGGACAGGTAGAGCACGTTTTCCTGGTTTCAAAAAATTCTGGGATATCAAAGTTTGTCTCTTGAAAATCAATCTTTAAAATTCTCCGGATTGAAAAAACTAAATCCCTGGGCAGATTCCTTATGGTTTCGATTTTTTGTCTCATATTAGGATGAGTTAAACTGTTGGCCAAACACTTCATAAATTCAAAGCGACTGAGTCGGTGTCTTTGTAACTTTGGTGAAGTATGTAACTATTTACTCCACATCCAACATCAACAAGAGTATAGAAAATAGTCATTGGCCAACGTCTAGTTCTTCGGCTGGCTGTATAGTTAGCACATTTCTGATCAACTCCATCAACACCCCCTTTTGTCATGTTGTAAAAGGCAATTATTTCTGGTTTTCCAGAGCACTCATCAACAAAAGGTGTGTAATGCATCGAAGAAACCAAAATGACAGCTTTGGATTTCTTTGGAACATGAGACAGAATAGTTATGTCTTTAGTGAAACCATACAAACTAGAATTCACTAAACGTGTTTTTTTTGGTTGAAACTGAAGAGGAATTTCCGGCTTGTTCTTTTTTAGGGAACCAACCTAAATCAATCCTCGATTTAACAACTCATTCACTAGTTCGATTGAGCTGAACCAATTATCAGCTGTAATATTGCGATGTGACCCTTCAATGGGCTTTGCTAGTTTTATTACAGCTTGAGAAGGAATTAGTAAATGTTTTTCATCATCTGATAAATCCTTTGCACAACTTCCTTTTCCACTATATATATATATATATATATATATATATATATATATATATATATATATATACCAGTTGTACACATAGTGTGTCCTAGCATCTGTCATGCACAAAATCTTCAATCCATATTTGGCAGGCTTCCTTGGCATATACATTCTAAACTTACAGCGTCCTCGGAAAGGGACCAGCATTTCATCAACGCACATCGTTGGACCAGGAGAATAAAGGAGTCGGGAGTTCTCAGAAAATGTATTAAATATTTTGGAAACTGCAGCTGTAGGGTCCTCATCTTTCCTTCCCTCACGATCAACAGGGTTGTCAAATCGTAATGCCAACAATAAAAATAAAAATCTATTTCTGGACATTGTACAACGAAATATGTCTCGACCTGTTCCATCAGTACAATAAAAACTGTCAATTGACTCGTTGCTAGATTTGAAAATAGCCGTATATATCAAAAGTCCGATGAAACCTTTCAACTCTATCATGTCCAAATCAGATGAGTAAGATTGAGGTTTTGAAAAATTACTCCTGATCGAAGTAATCTTTTTGTTTGTCCACATAATAATTTCATTCAAAATGTCATTAGAAAACAAAAGTCCCCATACGTCCTCAACAGTAGGGTTAGTTCCTAATTTTTTTGCAGGAGCTTTTAGACCTGGTAACTGCACAATTATATTATGTCTTCTTGTTCTAACATTTAGAGGCTGGTGCACTTTATTCCATTTAAATTGTGTTCTGTTATGTATTTTTTTTCCATAGAAAAAACCATCTTCTAGAAGCAGGGGTTCAATACTAGAAGAATCTATCACACCTGGATGCTCGTTAGACGACTCTTGGTACACATCATCATTTTCTTCACCCTCCTGTTCTGATTCGGAATCGTGTTCGCTATCATATTGATAATCTGGATCTCTATCGCTGTCGTATGGATCAGGCTCTGAAGGTCCTTCCAAAACATCATACACCAAATTCTCAAGATCGTTATTGAACCCATCACTATTCACAGTTACTAAGTTCATAACTGGTCTTCCATGTGATGGACCAGGTTTATCAGGGTTTTGATAATCCATATTTATTGAAAAAAAACGTAAAAAAGCACACACTTTCACTAGAAACACTATATACAAAGTTTGGAATGAACGAATAATGTTACTTAACAGACACGATACGTCTGAGAGACGGGAGAATGGGACGCACTACACTAAAATGGCTTTGGAAAAGGCAAACGCAGACAAAAACAAACAGGACCTTCACTACACAAACTATACCACTCAACTGAAAGGTAGACGGGTGGGGGACGCACAAAAAATTCGTAGGCGGAAGATACACGGGTTTTTAAATTCGCGACCATCTCTGAGACGTATGGTGTCAGTTAAGGGTTAATAATAAGGGGTAATGTTTGAAACTGAAAATGCTTGCTGTGAGTAAAAAAAGCAAGAATATTAATTGTTTAACAAAATTAGTTTTATGTTACATTTATTCTAGTATTTCAACAAAGTTATGTCGATTGTAAAATAATTAACATTACTATTTATTAGGAATATACTGTGGTTGAATTTAATAATAAATACACAAAAACCTCTTAACTACAAACTTCCTTTATTTTACCCCTATGTACATTTCAGTTACCAAGTAACCATTCTTAGAGGGATAACATACAAAGACTCGGTTAAGAAGTTTTTGTGTATTTATTATTAATTAACATTATTTCACTTCACAACAAATGTGGTTTTATTAGTATTCCATAATATTGTAAAAATAATGTATTTATAATATCATGCAAAATACAAGGTTGTATAGGTCTATGTTGGAAGTAATGTAGGAGCCTGTACTCATGCTTGCCCAGGAGCCCAAAATTTCTCTGGGTGGGCCTCGCTATGTTTAGTCAAAAAATAAAACAAACATATAAGTGCAATCTTGTGTAAATTACAATCACAAGAAAAGCATTTGTTGATTCCATCTTCGCGTGAGCTACTAGTAATCACTTACAACTTTTTTAAAAAAATGTTTTAACTTGCCTATAGTAGCACTTACTTTTTTGTGTTGAGGACGGCCGTTTCGGGAGATGTGTCCCTTTGTCAACTCAGACCGTCCGAGTTGACGGTCTGAGTTGACAAAGGGACACATCTCCCGAAACGGCCGTCCTCAACACAAAAAAGTAAGTGCTACTATAGGCAAGTTAAAACATTTTTTTAAAAAAGTTGTAAGTCACAAGAAAAGTTTATTTGATTATGATACTCACTGCTGACTCTTTCAGAGATTGGAGGCGTTCAAGGTCTTTTCTTTGAAAAAATCCCAGCTGAAATATATTTTAAAATCTATTAAATTTTGTTTATTCATTATTTTATTATGTGTCAAATACATCTTACTAAACTAGGTTTTTTAAACTTACCAAAAGTTAAAAACTACCGAATTACTTTATAGTAAGTCAGTATTAATAATAGTTATTCTCTCTGGTTTTCAACTCTAATAAGAAAGATGTTGTCGCTCTTTTTCTAGACTAAGTACGTTACTGATAAAGTGTAATATGTATAATTTCTGTTGAGTTTCAATCCTACACTGCACAAATTTATATTTTCAAATTTTTATATTTCACAAAAAACTGCTGAATAATATAAAAATAGTTATAAAAAGTTCTTGCTGTACTTAAATTCTTTTTTTGTGCACTTTTATTCCATGATCCTAAATGTAATCATTGTGCATTTTCATACAAAAAAGTAAAACTATTTTTGTGTAATAAATCCGGCTATGGTTGATATAAGATGTTGCAGTAGAAATCTAACAATTGTATTATATTAGTTAAAATTAAAATAGGTAAATTGATAAATTCATCACTTGAGGTTATAAGAAAGTAATTGTCACAATTTCACAAATATATTGTTACCATTATTGAGAAAAGTACTAAATAAACACAAATTGTTATAACTTGGGACAACTGTGGTGTAATTTTTAAATAATTATAAGTAAATAATACCACTAAAACACTTGTAAATATTTCACAAACTTGCCTATAATAGCACTTACTTATATTTGTTGAGAACGGCTGTTTCGGGAGATGTGTCCCATTGTCAATTCAGACCGTAATTCAGTTAGTCTAACTAATAAAAAAACTTATATAACATTGAATACAATAGCAAATACGATGCTGTAAATAAGAATCATTGAACAACTAAATTATTGACAAAAACATAAAATTTAATATAATCCTTTAAATTAATTTCTTTCTAAAAATGTTCCAATAGACAAGAAATTGAGAATATTTATTTCTAAACACTTTTAAATGTTTATAAACTTGCCTATAGTAGCACTTATTTATGTTTGTTGAGGATGGCCGTTTCGGGAGATGTGTCCCATTGTCAACTCAGACCGTAACAGAAACGGTTATCTCCCGAAACAGCCGTCCTCAACAAACATAAGTAAGTGCTACTATAGGCAAGTTTATAAACATTTAAAAATGTTTAGTGATCACTAGTAGCTCACATGAAGATGGAATCAACAAATATTAATATTTACTTATCTTTAAAAAGATTAGAGCTATTGATAAAAGTCCATAAAACAGTTTTTTTTGTTTTTATTTAAACATAAATATATATTACATTCAGTACAGTTTACTGTATACTTGAAATACTCTGTTTTTACAGCTCATTATTATATAATTGATGTGTTGAGGTCAATGTGAAATCTGATTATACATCTTCCATGTTCTATATCCAAATGGTTTTTATTGTTTAGCTTCTTACTTTGTTTTACTGATGCAGGTCTTCCCCTGTTTGTAGTAACATATACATCAATTTTACACAATGTTTCTTGGAAACTGTTCCTAAACTCACGTAATAACATTTTTTTCATTATTTGGTGTTTGCTGTAATACTTTACCATATAGAAATCAAGCAAGAATTTATTATTGTAATGTCAAGAAGTTGGTAAGAGACACACACAAATAACTTCTTGCTTGTAATAATAATGCAGTTCCTTGTAATAATAATGCAGTTCCTTGTAATAATTATGCAGTCCCTTGTAATAAAAATGCAGTTCCTTGTAATAATAATGCAGTTCCAGTTCCTTGTAATAATAATGCAGTTCTTTGTACTGATAATTAGACTGTCTAGATTGTCCATAGGTATCATCTGTTTATTGTAATTCTCAATAACATTTGGATATTGTATTTCAATTTTTTGTTTTTGTTTTCTATCATATCTTATTGTACTAGCAATTGAATCCGCACATGCTGAAGCTTATAACACTACCACAGGTTTTGTTATCTTTCCAGAACACATTTGGAATCTTTGCCTAATCAAAATTTCGTACCTATTCAATTATCAATTATATGTCCTCGTTTTAAAATTTTGCTTTTTTTGTCTGGAAGGTTATAGTTAATAATTCTATTATCTGTGATATTTCCAGAGAATTAAAAAATTCTAACAAAGGAAAAGACATATAATAATTATAAAAATAGATTTTTCTAAGAAGGGACAGGTCTGTATTTTTGGCCAGTACTTCATTTTCAGATATATTTAAAATATTTTCATTTACCCTTGTAGCGTTCAGCCCTTAAATTTGACAGAAAAGATGATATCAAACAACAATCTTAGTAAATAAAACAACCCAAAGTAAACAACCCTATCTAAGTTGCTTGATGTAATCATCTTGAATTCACTGATTAAACTATAACCACTAAAATAACAAATTAACTAGAGAAAAAAAACTCAAAATTATTAGAAACACAATCACTTTCATAAACTTACACTTTCATCAACCTACAGTATGTTATCATTGAGGTTATGTTGTCTTCATAAGTTCACAACTAAGATGCAAAATGATATTTTTCAAGATCATGGTTTATTTACGAAAATGCAGTTCATTCAGACCGTAACTCTTACGACTGAGTTACGGTCTGAGTTGACAATGGGACACATTTCCCGAAACGGTTGTCCTCAACAAATATAAGTAAGTGCTAATATAGGCAAATTTGTAAATATTTAAAAGTGTTTAGTTAATTAAAATATTATTTATTCACTAGATCTTATTTGAACACCAAATTAAAGAATCATTAGAAAGCAGTGATCACCTATATACAATATTTACTGTACTACTAAACCGAGTAAATATTGCAATGAAGAGAGGAATACTAGCAGGAATAGTACCAGACTGAGTAAAAATTGCAGTGAAGAAATGAATACTAGCAGGAATAGTACCAGACTGAGTAAACATTGCAGTTAAGAAGGGAATACTAGCAGGAATAGTACCAGACTGAGTATACATTGCAGTGAAGAAATGAATACTAGCAGGAATAGTACCACACTGAGTAAACATTGCAGTGAATAGGGGAATACTAGCAGGAATAGTACCAGACTGAGTAAACATTGCAGTGAAGAGAGGAATACTAGCAGGAATAGTACCAGACTGAGTAAACATTGCGCAAGGAAAATATGTGAACTACTGCTACTAATGTGCTGCTAGTATTCCCCTCTTCGACTCCATCGGGTAGTATAATGCTGCACTTTGTACAAATTTTTTGACATCTATAAAGTAAAAGACTAATGCAATGCACATTGATCACTTTTTGGATTATAATAGCGGGAATTTCACAATCTGAAAACATGATTAATTATTTTTTTATCATTGTGTAAAGTAGGGTTCAGGTTAAACAATGTAGATGACGGAAAAGCATGCCATTAACTGTTAAAGAATTTATTAACATTCTAACTGTAATAAGGCCAGAGTATATAAAATGCAGAAGTTCGTCAAGGAATAAAAAGTAAGATAAGATAAAAAGACAAGAGAACTGCCCTAGATTAAAGTGAAAAGAGGTACAGATTTAAATATGGCTCCTTAGGATTAAACATCAGTCGTTGTAAAGTAATACCTTTGAACTCATACTTAGTAAAAAATTGCTGGTAAGATTTCCATTTGGACTGTGGATGATTTTATAAGTAGAACCATTACTAATTTGCTGACGATGTACCACTTCTGCCTAAGAGAAATATTTTACGTAAATGCTTTCCTCATTTGTGTTGGTAAGCAGCAGTACGGCTCCTTCATTGTGTGTAACACTTGTGCGACAATATTTCAATTCTTCAATCCATTTGTAGACATTCGTTGTGGTAAAACACTGTACCTATACTGTATCAAAAGTTCTTGATAAATTTTGGACCCTGATACACTTGGCGACTACAAAAAACGGATTAATGAATGTTGCCCGTCTTTGGCACAAATAGAAAGCAGAGCAGCCATAATAAACAGCATGACAGGGGTAATGAAACTAACCCAGTAGCTTGAAACATACACAGACGTAATGACTTCCAACATTAAACAAATATAACTAAATTGCAAATAATAATTGACTATATATATATATATATATATCCTGATATTTAATATTATCCATTGTTTTTCCGTTGCACTGACTTTATGAAGTTTATGAAGTATATGAACTTCATATATATATATATATATATATATATACACACAGTAAACTCCCGATTATCCATGGGCGGATTAACCGGTTTGCGGATTATCCGGGATCTGCTATTGTTTTACAAATGTCCAATTTTTATTCCAATCAGATTCATTATGGTTTTTTTTAACCACTCAACTCGGCACAATATCCGGTAAAAACCACAATCATAAAAATAAACTAAGCCTTCTCAAATAACGCAAGGATAAACGATAGCTGTCCTGTTAGAGTGAATGAACCAACTCGCGGTAGGAACAGACTACTTTAAATAATGACAAAATGCTTAATTTGTATCATAAGATTGTAAACAAATGTCAGCTAATCTCGGCTATAAATAGTCTAGGACGTGACATATGCATTATCCATGTCTGTCATATACATTATCGATCTTTATAGCTTTGTGATACACGTGACACAGTAGAAACAAACATTCTGTTATTTTAGTAGTAGGTAGTTTGAATTTGTATGCGTTATTTTTATTTCTCTGTCTTTTTAATTGAAATTTATTTTTTGTCATGCAGTATTTTATCATTTGTATTAGTTGATATTTTATGTAAATTTCCTTTTCTTTATTGTAAACAGATATAAAACAACATTTTAATGTCTAATACACTTACACTTTAAAAAAATGTTTTAACTTGCCTATAGTAGCACTTACTTTGCTTTTTTGAGGACGGCCGTTTCGGGAGATGTGTCCCTTTGTCAACTCAGACCGTAACTCCAGTTACGTTGACAAAGGGACATATCTCCCGAAACGGCCGTCCTCAAAAAAGCAAAGTAAGTGATACTATAGGCAAGTTAAAACATTTTTTTAAAGTGTAAGTGATTACTAGTAGCTCACGCGAAGATGGATTCAACAAATGTCTAATACACTGTTTTAATGTCTCAAATAAACCTGTATAATGGTAGAAATAAAATTTTTGAGATGAAAACAATGGACACAATAATTAGAGCAAGACGACTCTTCACTGTGTGACAAAATCGTTTTCAAGAAACTTAGATCGCACATTAAAGCTAAATCAATGCTCACAAAAAACAGACGAAAGTGACAGATTTTTTTGTTAAAAAGTGAAAGTATTATGTGTAAAGGAAATTACATATGTACATACATACTTACTTTTGACATATACTTATGTACGTATTGTAAATAGTTAGACATATAAATGTACATGTTATAATCCGTCAAATACATCGACATTTTAAATTATTTCCTGTATTTATTTTGTCCTCTGAAGATTATTTGTGAATTGCATTAATCGGGGTCATTATTTGTGTAGCTCTTGGTATAATAATCGATTATCGGACGTTTCGCGTATGCTTTGTTCATAGCGGATTATCTGGGGAATTCAGTTATCCGGCGTTGCCGGGCCACCCTATTCCACGGATAATTGGGAGTTTACTGTATGTATATATATAAACAACATAGGTTATTCAAATACAAGAATAATAATTAATTAATTATATTTGAATAACCTATGTTGTTTTAAATTATTAAACAAGAAAACATATTATATATATATATATATATATATATATATATATATATATATATATATATATATATATATATATATATTAAATTTAGTTTAAAATTTATGTTAGTTGTAACTAGCATTAATGCTCTTAAATTGTACATAATTTAAATTAATACAATTTTTTACTATTCCTACTCCTAGTTTGGTATTTGTTTGCCAGTATGTGTCTTACTTTAAGACCACAGCTACACTTGTAATATTTTTTTTTGTATTACCGCCAAATCTCAACCTTAGTAAACGAAAAATAGTAAATAGTTCCAACGGCCACCACGAGAGACCAGCACTTTTCAGCGGACCAATGTTAAACAGCTGTTTGTTCTAAATGTGTATTTTCCAGTCCCTCTCTAAATGAATCTATGTTAGGAAAAGTAGCACTCTGATAGTATGTATTCTGATAGAATGGGCCCTTAGCATCTTCCTGGTGACTTGAGGGACCACATTCCACACCGTAACATTCCAGTAAGGTAACAGATAGAAATAAGGATGACTTCAACAGGTAAACAATTTAAATATCTTTCTAGTACTATTGCTTTAAAGCAATAAACAAAACACTTTTTCAATTACTTACAAAGTAAACATCTAATATGAGTATGTCTCTCCTTTACAAACAAATGTACCAACATAACAAGCCCATTTGTCACTTGGACAAATACAGCATATGAAATTTTAAAAATTCCCTAAATGGAACAATGCCAGTATAATGTAGAAATTTGAAAACAAAATACTTTCAAGTTGCATAATTATGCTTTTCAATAATAGAAGTATTCCTTTTTAATAACAATAATTTACCTTAACTAAAGACTTCACAATAAGCATGAGTAAGAGAAAACCAATAGCTATAGACAATGGCAGGATCCAAGATGACATTTCTGTTGCTATCTCTCCTAGAAAATATGTGTGTATAGTTGCGACATCAGGTCTGCCAACAGAAAAATCAAACTGAATATTTTTAAAATTAAAACATTGTTTTTTCAGAACTTATGATTAATTGTGTGTTCCTTTTGGCGGTATTCATCATAACTGCATTATTTTTGCCATAAATTAAAAAATGTTGTTCTTTTAATTTTGCTTTTTAAAATAAAAAAATAACTAAAGGTTAAACATTAGTGATATTCTTTTTACTGTAAAATTGAGTTTGTATTTTGATTTCAGTATTGCAAACAATTAAATTTATGTATATTTATTTATAAAACATCTGTCAGATGTTTATATAACAGTTAAGTAAATACTATTGTGACACTAAACACTTTTTAATGTTTATAAACTTCCCTATAGTAGCACTTATATAATTGTTGAGGGTGGCCATTTCGGGAGATGTGTCCCATGGTCAACTCAGACTCCAACTCTGAGTTGCGGTCTGAGTTGACAATGGGACTCATCTCCCGAAACGGCCACCCTCAACAATTATAAGTAAGTGCTACTATAGGCAAGTTTATAAACATTTAAAAGTGTTTAGTGATAACTAGTAGCTCACGTGAAGATGGAATCCTATTATGACATTTTTCTTGAAACAAAATGTAGAAAATAATAATAACTTTTTCAAACTGTAAAAGCAATTTAGAACCATTAAAATGTAACTTTTGCCCTTATCCTTTAAATTAACAATCTCATTAGCAGTATTTTTTTTTTGTAAGTAAATTTTTGAATAGTTAAGAAATTATTAAATCTCAGTAATATAAAACTAGAAATTAAGAATAAAAATTTAATTTTTTAAAAATAAATTTTTTTATGGAATTTTAGTCCACAAAGGATATTTAAGAGTCCACAAAATTATGTTAAAAATGATTAATTTGTGTTTTTTTAAAACACAAAAGAGAATCTGTGTGTGTATATGTGTCTTTGATAGATTGGTTTTGAAAACCTGTATATGCTTTAAATTTATGAAGATAAAAAGTGAACAATTTGATGTATAAAAAAAATTATAATCTTTCAAATGAAAGATACCTTATTTTTATTTATAAATTTTGTATGCATGATGTGTTGGTTGGTTACCTATCAGGCTCTGTAGGTATGTACTTGGCTGCATCAACAATACTGACTCGACCAGATGATGTGAGTTGAAGTAAGTCATAACCTTCCATTGACATTTCTGAAGCAAGAGTTTATGATCAGTATAGAATTCAAAACTTATTTGTCTAAAAAAACGTTTGGTGAAACAATTATTTAATTCTTCATGGGCATGCACTTTGGAGTATAACTAAAGTAAACCAAATACATTCTAATTTGATCCCTTTTTCTTCTATTACATTTTATTTCCCTCAATCAATTTCTGATCCTGATGAGATTAAAAATATTTTCAAGTGTGTAAATGTTTTACTAATGTTCTGTCTATAACACCATTTTCAGCTGGATGATAAGTGGAAGTAAAAAAATGTTTTGTCTATAAACATAAGGAAAACGGATTCCTTGTTTTGGGATATGTATGATATGGGACATGTGTTTATACACATGTGTATAAATTACATTATTTGAAATATATAATGCTTTTTTAAAATCTTTAATGTTTGTGGGTTTTTTAACTCACTTAAACAACCAATAGTTCAAATAAAAAACTGCCAATTCCAATATTAGTTCTAATTATTGCTACACTGGAGCAGCACTTCGCAGGACTCTATTGATCAATCTACTGCCTATTTCATTATAACTCTTTCCTTCTTGAATTTTATGGTCCATTACATTCAGTGAATCTTAATTAATCACTTAAAAAATAGTTTATGAATATCCAAACTTATAGTTTAGATAGTCAAAAACTATTGTTTAAGTGATTAAACTCTTTCCTGTCAAGAACTTTATAAGTTACACTTTTTAAAAAATGTTTAAACTTGCCTATAGTAGCACTTACTTTGCTTGTTGAAGACGGCAGTTTCGGGAGATGTGTCCCTTTGTCAACTCAAACCATAACTGATCTCAAGGTTTACGTAGGTTAGGGTGGGGGTGGGATATTTTGGTGGTGTGGGTGTATTTTGTGTGTATTAGGTGTTGTGAATGCAATAATATAATACTCTATGACAATCCTCTATGAAAAAAAAGAAAAAGAACATTATATAAATTAACAGATGATTTGTAATTGTTTTAGTTTTTTTCTCAGTTCTTTGTTTAGAGTTTTGTTTTTAAGAAAGATGTGAAGTAATAAATAGTGTTTAAATATGAAATAAGTTTTATTACCAGCATAATTATATAAATATGACGAGTGTTCCGCCTGTAGCGGCAGTGTCAAAAGTTTATAGAAATAACATATGGCGACCGTGACAGGATAATAATTTGGTTACAGTTAAAATCTATGATCCATTAGTAAGTATTTTATAATGGATGCTCTGAAAAAGAAAAGAAAATTGTTTAGAACTGGATTTTCACGTTTACACAATACATTATTAGAATCCATAAAAAATGAAGATGATGTGATTTTGTTAAAAGCTAATTTAGAGCTATTACGTGAAAAACATAATCAATTGGAGGTCTTAGACCGAGAAATTATTGAAGTTTTACTAAATGAAAATGCATCTACTGAAGTTTTAGAAAATGAGGTAGAATCTGCCGATGAATACTCAGGCAAGTTTAAAATAGTTGAGTATTTAGTTGAACAGGCTATTGACAAGGCTAGGCCTAAGACAGATACTAGTGTGAATGTAGAAAAACGTAAATTTAAGTTACCCACACTTGAGTTTAAAAAGTTTGGTGGTGATATTAGTGATTGGTTGCCGTTTTGGGGCCAATTTAAGAAAATCCATGAAGACCCCTGTATTGATTCTGATGACAAGTATCAGTATCTCCTGCAAGCGACTATCCCTAATACTAAGGCTAGGGAAATTGTCGAGAGTTTTCCCCCATGTGGACGTAGTTATGAACAGGCTATTGAACATTTAAAATCTCGCTTTGCCAAAGATGACCTGTTAGTAGAGTTTTACATAAGAGAAATCTTGAAAATTGTAATAACATTAAATAGCAGTGAAAGTAAAATTACTATTTCCTCACTTTATGATCAAATTGAGTCAAAACTAAGGTGTTTAGAAACTTTAGGTGTAACAAAGGAGAAGTACGCTGCTATGCTCTTCCCATTAGTAGAATCTTGTCTCAGGGAGGATTTATTAATAGCTTGGCAGAGAAGTAGGCCTAACTCTCAACAGGACGAGACCGCGTCAGAAAGTAAAAGTAGGCTAGATAGCCTAATGAATTTTTTGAAAATTGAAGTGGAGGGAGAAGAAAGAATAAACTTAGCTAAACAGGGATTTGGTTTACAAAAAACAAAAGTATCAACAGGTGATAATACTACGAGTTCATATAAAAGAGACTTTGCAAGTAAAGATAAGCATATTAAAAATACAAGAAGGCCTACCAGCAATGTTACAGCAGCTGGCCTTGTAAATGTAAAATCAAATACGTCTACAGTAAGCACAGATAAGACGAAGTTATCGATGTGTGTGTTTTGTGACGGTGGTCATTTAAGTGAAAACTGTTTTAAAGCTAGGGACATGTCTTTAGAAGAAAGGCAGAATATTCTTACTAGCAAAAGGTGTTGCTTTTCTTGTACAAAAGTAGGACATTTAAGTAAACATTGCAGAGCTATTGTTAAATGTATTATTTGTAATGGAAAACATGTACCACTTATGTGTTCAAAGTTGCAGAATAATTTTAATAGGTCTAACATTAAACCTAAATGCGAGGAAAAAGAAGCTGAGCCCAATTTTGAGAATTCCTTGTCCAATGTGAATGGCAATCAGGTTTACATGCAAACTCTTGTTGTCAAGGCTGTTAGTGACACAAAAGAACTCAATGTGCGTTTACTTTTTGACAGTGGATCCCAGAGGTCATACATAAGGAAATCGACTGTTGAAAAAATGAAATATGACACTTGTGGTGAAGAAACATTATTACATGGCCTGTTTGGAGGAGAGGTCACTAAGCCTCGCAATCATGCATGCTACAAAGTCAGACTACAAAGTATAGATAAAACATATTCTTGTAATTTCAAGGCACTTAGTGAAATAAATATTTGTACTTATGTTCCTGCCTTGAAACCAGGAAGATGGACTGATGAACTGATGGAAAGAGGTATTAAATTGTTTCAGGATGCAGACAGTCCAATTGAGATATTAATTGGGGCTGACATATATGGGAAACTTCTAACTGGAAGAAAAGAGGTTCTAGATTGTGGTATTATAGCCCTTGAAACTCATTTAGGATGGGTTTTGACAGGAAAGGAAAGTAAAGAATTTAGTTCTATGACAGCACTTTCTATGTTTGTACAAAGTAATTCAATATGCAAGCTGTGGGAAATGGATGTTTTAGGTATAAAAGACCCACTACAGACCAGAAGCAAACAAGAAATTGAACATTCTGTTCAAACACAATTTTTGGAAACTGTGAGAGTAAATGAAGAAGGACGCTATGAAGTCAAATTACCTTGGTCCGAAGACCACCCAGAAGTTCCAAGAAATTTCAATCTTGCAAAAAAAAGGCTTGAAAACTCAGTGAAAAGGCTAACAAATGAAAGTTTATATAATGTATATAACAATGTGTTTTCAGATTGGCTGGAAGATGGTGTTATTGAGGAAATCCCAATAAGCAAATGGGATGAAGGTCACTATTTACCTCATAGACCAGTGATAAAAGAAAACAGCACCACTGCAGTAAGACCGGTTTTTGATGCCTCGTCTAAAGAAAAGGGTTACTATTCCCTTAATCAGTGTTTGGAAATAGGTATTAACTTAATTGAAATAATACCAGCTTTGCTTTTACGTTTTCGACTTTATAAAATAGGAGTTATCGCTGACATAAAAAAGGCGTTTTTGCAAATAAGTTTGTATGAAGAGGACAGAGATTTCCTAAGATTTCTGTGGCAAAACACAGATGGATCACTCAAGATTTTCCGACATAGAAGAGTTGTTTTTGGAGTCTCAAGTAGTCCATTTTTGCTCAATGCCGTCATCAACTACCACCTGCAGAAGTATTTAGTACCGTGTGCTGAAGACAATCAATTTTCTAAATGTACAATAGAAAAGTTGTTTAAAAGTTTCTATGTTGATAACTGTGTTACAGGTGTAAATAATGAAAGGGATTTGAAACAGTTCATTTCAGAAGCAATACAAATATTTTCTTTGGGAAAGTTTGAGCTGCGAGGATGGGAATATACTGAACCTGGTCTGGAAGACAAGACAGAGGCTTCAGTCCTAGGTCTCACCTGGGACAAGAAAGAAGACACAATTTCTGTGAGTTTTCATAAAATAGTAAATTTAGAAGAGAACTTGGTAACACAACGTGTTATATTGTCCACTGCACACAGATTGTTCGATCCTATTGGATTCACTTGTCCTATTTCCATATGCCCTAAGTTATTATTGCAGGAATGCTGGAAAGATAATTGTGGGTGGGACAAAGAAGTACCAGAAGAAATCAAACAACGATTCAATATATGGTTTCAGGAACTCGATCAATTAAAAGAGATGAAGATTCCACGATGGCTACAAGGTGTGGATGACGTAATCATTTCTGTATCAGTTCACATATTTTGTGATGCCAGCAAATTTGCGTACTCAACAGCAGTATTTATGCGTTTTGAACTTAGTACATGTATTCAATTACAGCTAATCCAGGCAAAGTCACGTGTAGCACCTGTAAAGAAGATGACAATACCCAGACTTGAACTAATGGCTGCTACTATAGGTGCTAGATTAGGTTCTTCAGTAGTGCAAGAATTAAGAGATGAAAACAAATTTGAATGTAATATTAAATTTTTTTATTGGAGTGACTCTTCTACAGTAATAGCTTGGATTAAAAGAGAAGAAAACTGGGGAGTATTTGTTAGAAATAGAGTTGAAGAAATCTGCAGCCTCACTTCCAGAACATCTTGGCGGCACATTCCCGGCACTATGAATCCAGCAGACTTGCCCAGTAGAGGATGTTCAGTTTCCAGGTTGATTAGTTCCAGATGGTGGGAGGGCCCGTCATGGTTGAAGTTGCCTGAAGATACCTGGCCATCAAATGAACCTGAACCTGACGAAGAATTAATTTCTTTAGAAAAAAAGAAAGGACCTACACCTTCACTTTTAAGTAATAATTACCCAAAAGATTGGTTTTATTACTTTTCAAATGATTTTGATAAGATTGTGTGTGTTTTTGCATGGTTGCTGAGATTTATTCATAATTGTAACCCCTCAAAGAAGGAAAAGTGTGTGAGTAAAGTTTTGTCATGTAAGGAGATTATTGAAGCTAACAATTTTATAATTAGAATTGTTCAACAGCAATCATTTGAAGGAATAAGGGAGCCTAAATTGGCTTCATTGTCACCATTTATGGCTGCTGATGGTATTATAAGGCTAAAGACAAAATTAACAGAAAGAAAGGATTTGGAAAATTTTAAATTTCCTGTTGTTCTACCATCAAAACATGACATTGTAGATATTCTTATTCTTACAATACATAAGAGATCATGTCATGTGGGAGTTCAAGGTCTCTTAAGTTTATTAAGAGAAAACTATTGGATATTGAGAGGAAGAAAAACAATAAGTAATACTTTGAAAAAATGTATTCCTTGTCAGAGACATAATTCAAAAAATGTAGAAACAATCACTCCACCCTTACCTGAAAGTAGAGTACGAGATGCCGCAGTATTTGAAGTGGTTGGAATTGATTTTGCGGGACCTTTGTTTCTACGAGATGGCAGTAAAGTTTGGATCTGCATATTCACTTGTGCAGTATACCGTGCTGTTCATTTGGAGTTAGTAAAGTTTCTTTCTGTCGAAGCATTTATAGATACACTTAGAAGATTTATTGCAAGGCGAGGAAGACCATCAATAATATATAGTGACAATGGTACCAATTTCACAGGTACAGAAAAGGCATTTAAAATTCTAGATTGGAATGCTATCTTAAAATATAGCTCATGCCAACAAATTGACTGGAGGTTTAACCCTCCCTCTGCTGCATGGTGGGGCGGATGGTGGGAGCGACTCATCCGACTCATGAAACAGTTGCTACGCAAAACCTTGGGCAAAACGTCATTGGATTATGAGGAAATGGAGACAATCTTATGTGATTGTGAAAGTATCATGAATTCTAGACCTTTGACATATTTATCTGAAACTTCTTCAGACCTAACTGCTATTACTCCAAATATGTTTTTACATGACTTAAAAGAAATTGGAGTTCCAGATTGTGACCATGTAAATACAAAAAGTCTTAACAAGAGAGTACGTTATCGACAACACCTGAGAGAAGCATTGCGAAAAAGATTTAGGATTGAGTATTTAGGACAATTAGCTTTAAAAAGTAAGAAAAACGGCAGACAGTTGAAAGTTGGAGAATTAGTACTGATTGAAGTTGAAAATAAAAAAAGAATTGATTGGCCAATAGGACTGATAGAAAAGACTATCATTAGTAGAGATGGAGTGTGTAGATTAGTGCAATTGAAGACTGCTTTTGGAAGTTTATTGAGACCAATACAAAGACTATATCCTCTTGAAATGCAAGAAGAAACCATCCAAGAACAATTAAAAGAAAAGATTAAACCAAAAGTGACAAAAACCAATGAACATGAACTACACCTGGAAGAAGATAATGTGACAAAAGAAAATAAAATTGTGACATATTTAAGAAGTGGCAGACAAATTAAGCTTCCACAAAAATTTGTTGATTAATCTTTTAACAATATACTATTTTTTAATGTTTTGAGTTAAACCATAACTCAAAAGGTGGGAGTATGTTGTGAATGCAATAATATAATACTCTATGACAATCCTCTATGAAAAAAAAGAAAAAGAACATTATATAAATTAACAGATGATTTGTAATTGTTTTAGTTTTTTTCTCAGTTCTTTGTTTAGAGTTTTGTTTTTAAGAAAGATGTGAAGTAATAAATAGTGTTTAAATATGAAATAAGTTTTATTACCAGCATAATTATATAAATATGACGAGTGTTCCGCCTGTAGCGGCAGTGTCAAAAGTTTATAGAAATAACATTAGGAGTTATGATGTCAAAAAGTGCGTGTGAGTTGTAATGTAATTGTGTATTGAGTATGTGTGCAGGGTGTAGTTTGAAGTTCCTATATATTTCGTATTGTTCGGTTGTGTAGCGTTGGTTATTTCTGTGTTGCTTATGAAGAATTTGTAGGTTAGATGTTATGTCTATGTATTCGTGTTTAGTGGAGTTGAGATGATCTGCGAAGTTTGATTGGTAGTTATTGTTTTTTAGTGCTTTTATATGTTCTTGGTAACGTGTGTGAAATGACCTCCCTGTCTGGCCTATGTAAAAACTAGGGCATGAACTGCAAGTTAGTTTGTAAACTCCAGTGGTGTTGTAAATGTCGTTGATTTTGCTGTTGGGTGCTACTAAGTAGTAGTGCTATTAAGTAAGTGCTACTATAGGCAAGTTAAAACATTTTTTAAAAAGTGTAAGTGATTACTAGTAGCTCACGCGAAGATGGAATCAACAAATGTTAACTTTATAAGCTTCCTGACTATTGCCATGGAAATGGAACCAATTATTACAATATTTGTTTCACAATTGAAAGTACTGAAATATTTAGAATCACATCTGCCACATCACATAAGACATATTACGTATCAGAACTCAGGTAAAGTAATTTGCAATACTGAAATAATTGTAAAGTAATAAACTTAATTGTCTTAGAGAAATCTAAAGACTCATTTCATAAACTGCTGGTATAAAGTAACTCTTAAAATAATTTAAGTGAATGTTATTTTAACGGCTGTTGAAACATTGGGGTTGTATTACAAGTTTTGGGCTACATTCATAGTTTAGCCCATGATTCCTAATGACCAGGTCAAGTCATGAAGTAAATTGATACTAGTTATTTCCAATTTTACAACTCAAGAATAGGTTTTTAAAGGCTTAGTTACTATAATAATTTGACTTGTTCACTCTAATTGTTATAATCAGAAGTAAACTGTAGTACATTAAAACTCTAATTATCCGAATCAATTTGGCTATATCTAGGTGTCTGCCTTATTATGATGAATTCGTGGAAGATCCTACTAACAAATTGAGGCCTATAATAAGATATTTTGAATCAATTTTTTTTAAATTTACTAACCGAAGTAAAAATTATCCCTTGATGACAGTCTTATGAAGATGAGGTCATGTCTGCCTTATATACAATTTAACTCCAAAAAACAAGCAAGATTTGGAATTAGGTTTGTAATTTATAATATTGTTTGATCAAAATTTTATAAAGTTTGTAAAGTTTGTAGCGGATGTTCTATGTTAAAAATTTATATTGGGGAGGATAAATTATATAGTGTATTTTTAGAGAGTGAATCGGTAGTTTTAGATTTGCTTATATAGATAGTATACCATATAAGGATTACCACATAACTTAGTATATGAAATCTTATATACCTGAGATATACAATTTTTTTAAAAATAATTATTATGTATCGCCTTAGTTATTTATCGAATTATTAAAGAATAATATTCAAGCTATTGGAACTGATTTAAAATTGGTATACCAACAGTTTTTAAAGAATGTAAACTAAAAAAAATACGAAACCCAAGTCAATTTTTGAATTCATATACAGAACACTGTATAGACATAAATCTAAAAGTTCTACATTAAATCCCAAAAATCAATAAAATAAACACAACATTAAACTTTGAAATATTCAAACACCATAAAAATCAACCAAATTACATTCAAAATGACAGAGCATCCTCACAGTCAAATACTATATTCGAGCACATAATTAGCAACTACTCTAACACTCTACAGAACCTTAGATTCCCAATAATACAACACACCTGAGTCTTGTCCAGTGTGAAACAATGTATGCTGTGGTTTTTTGTCAAGTGACATCAATAAGAACATAGAATAAAGGTAGCAGAAGAGTTACTGGCAAAATCTGATTTCTCAGAAAGCGTAACCTCTGGGATTAGAAAAGTATCATACAATTAATTAAGTATGTAAGCTAAAAATTGGTCTCACTTTCCAATCCAACTTGAAGCACATAAAAAACTAAAATATCTTACAAAAATGTGTTAGTTTGCTATGACAAGGAAGTCAGATCCAAGACAAAGTTGCACTACATATAGACAAAGAATGCTTCAAACTTTATCACATTAAAATAAAATTCTAAATTTAAAAATTAGTTTGTCTTAATATAAATAATATTTTTTATAATTACTTTATTTAATGTAGTTCTAAAGTGAATAGTAATAGCAGAGTTCTAAAATCTAAAGCCAACTTGAAACTGTAACTTTTAAATTGTTTTTACTAAGTATGATTACAACACATAATCATTTAATAATTAATAAACTAAAGAAGGTACAAAATAATGAATAAACAAATTTCACCCTTAAAAAATTACTTGCAATACTTAGTTCTTTATAGACGAGGATATTTTTGTGGTGAAATACAACTCAATTGATGGGAAAGATTAAATCATACCCGCTGAGTGTCATGGTGTGCATCTATAATGAGTTGAAAGCCTTGATTGTAAATGAAGTCTGATAGAATGAGATAACACAACAGTTTTAAGATATTAATGAAATACAAATTAAGATCAAAATAAGAACACATAAATACTACCACCTTAAAACGATACTGTTGTTTTAAAAATGACTTCTTCATCAGAAAATAGAGAGCAGAGGCTGACAAGTATCATAGTAAAAGCCCTCTTTTGTTTTATATTTGTTAATTTTTTTCAATACTTGACGAACCATACTCGTGAATAGTAAGACTATCAATAATTTTTTCATTAAGGCTCATCCCGTTTAGGTTGTGGTAGAGAACTATCTGGTGACCATTTACACTTTTTTTATATAGGGTGACATGTTTACCTCGGATAGTAACTCTCAACTAACATAAGTATTTTGAAAACCTTTTGAAGAAATTACTAGTGAAGTGAGAAAAATCACACTTTTCAGTGTCATGTATTACTCCCTCCACATCACCAAAGATTCACAGCTCCTTGTCTAGTTCTTAACTAATGTGAAAAATGCCTATTTTGTTGTTGCTATAATAACAATAACTTCCCTTAAAACTCACTGGATGAAACTGCTGCCATTGGTTGATTTGTCGCTGTGACTGGTCTACTCATGGGGTGGTCAATTTGTAACAGGTTTCAAGATAGTGACATTGTTATGTACTGGAGAGGCTATTTCCCAATCGATAGTTTGTTCCTAATTTTTTAGGAGTTTAATTTTTAAATAAAATGAGTTGGCTAGTACAGAGCAGTCTCAGTATCCCTTGTCACCAGTCCCAAAGTCACAGGTAAAAGTCACTGATGCAAACCTGAAGCTGTCACTAAAATCACCGACACGTTAATGTCACTCGATCAACCATCCCTGTTAAGTTCACATCATTAACCCAGGTTTCCTATTACACTGAGAGTTATAGTGTGCATATTTATTTTCACAGGTTCTTTAAATTTAGAGAATGAAAACACACCTCACATTTTTAGAGTTATTAAGAAACTAACCTTTAGGTTAATAAACAAATGAATCACCTAACAAACAACTCAGGTGTTTGTAGTTACTGTTATTGTAGTTATTATTATTACTGTGTAGGGATGGGCCGATTCCTAAAATTTTCGATTCCGATTCCGATTCTAAAATTTTCCTTTCGATTCTCGATTCTTTACTCGATTCTCGATTCTCGATTCCTTCAAGTTATATTAGCTTATATGCTAGTTCTCTAATAATTAATTTAGTTAACAACCTGGTCATATGGCAAAACCTTTTAAAAGTTCCGTTTTAATGTAATAGGCTACACAAAACCTTCAACCGTGAGAGTGATATCTGTCTATAATATAATTTATTAAGGTTAAGTTTCGGAGGAATAATACAGTGTTTCTGTTATCCGTCCATTCGCTCAACCGTCATGGCCACGGTTCCGGCGGTGACGGTTAATCGAGTTTTTACTGCACTTTTTTGTGTTTTGTTCTGACATCTATAAATCAGTGGCAGTAAGACATGTGGGTGAGAGAGAGAGAGCAAAGGAGAGTATCGAACCCACTCTAGTGAGAGAGAGAGAGACGAGCGATGTCAAACGACCAGAAATGGTTACGATCTTGATTGCTGTTGCTTCATAAATAATAATATTTTCATTTACTTTAATCATTTAATTCATTCAAATCAACTAATACATAAATAAGACATAGTTGGTAATTAATTATTTTTCCACACAAATATAATAAATTTTGTTTGGTAATAAATTACTCCACACGCATATTTTAATAGTTAACAAAATAGGAATCGGAATCGACACTTTTATGAATGAAGAATCGAGTATCGACGATTCCTCGATACCACCTAGAATCGACGATTCCTGGAATCGAGAATCGGAATCGGCCCATCCCTATTACTGTGTATGACAAACTAGAAAACTTACCAATATCTTTCAGAGTAACATTCATATGGATGTTAACTTTAGCCAAGTCTACTTTTGGTGCAAAAGGTCCTGCAATACACTCTATATACAAACAGATAACTGGTGAATCATGATTAGTACAG